>OX376179.1:7735152-8067152 GCA_947363495.1 Euzophera pinguis
GTAGAGTATGATGCAAGGATGTGAAGTTGGTCATTACTTACGAGGCGCTATAGAAGCCGAGTATATGACCAATTTTGCTCACGAGTTTTCATACAACGATTTTTAACACATTCGCAAGGAGAAACACATATTACTAACTTTTATTTATTTACACAATAAATAAAAGTTCTTAAGCTTTTAAACATTAACTTTTGTTGGTACACTTTGAACACTTTTCACATTTAGAAACATTGCTAGGTATCTCCAAATACATAATATTTAAGTAGTTCTTGATTTCCGCAGTTTTGAAGCTTCGTCCTTATTTTTCCTTTATACATTTAAGTTAAACTCCTTCCACACGACACAATTCGATTGTCAATCTAATCAAATTGGACGTAAAATTGTATCGTGTGGAAGCTACTTTAAGTAGATAGAGTCAGCCTGCTTAGTCAGTTATCAACTTCGATTTTCGCCTGGATTAGTATATCTAATGGCGGAGTAAAATTTAGGTATTCTTCCGTAAATTAAATCGACATTTGTTATTAATAGTAAATTAAATACAAAAACAAATAGATTTAAAATTGGCGCCACGGATGCAGACAGATCAGACACTGATAGTATTTTTTTTAGTAATGAGTTTTACGGCCATGGATACAAGTCCTTTTTAGCCCTTCTCAATTTTTCTACACAAATTAATATTTGTAGTCCAATACGGCTAATGTTCAATAAAATAAATATTAATATGAAAGTTAGTGTTGATTTATCATTTGGAAGCTAAAATAGTTTATAGTTTTTGCAAAAATAATTAATTGTTTTTAGAGTAAAAATCCTCTTGGCGTACATTTATGTAAATGTACAGTAACTATAGAAACCATTACTTTACATTCTGATTATTATATAAACACATACACAACCATGAAATTAAAGACACTTTATGGGCAAATGTGTTTTGAAAAATATCTTAACGATCAAATTATTTCACTCGAATATAACACCTGGGTTAGCCTTATTCTGCCGGTTATGTATAGGTTGAATATATTGTAAAAGATAGCATAGAAAGTAGAAATAATACTTGGGGTTTTTGTCCTCATATACCTACTTAGGTTCCTTGGGCCATGTTTTCGTACGGAAATATGTTAGTTTACCAGATATTAAAAACTGCCGATCCAATCAGGTCTTAAAGCTAACTTCGCACGACTTACAGCCGGTATTCTTCTTCCAGGTTCATCATCATCATCACCAGTGGGGGGTAACAACGCTGGCAGCGGGTTACTGGTGGTCCCCCAGCCCTTAGGGAAAGGTCCTACGAAGCTGCAACCTCTACATGCCCATGCGAGGAAGTATCATTGCAAAATGTGTCCACAGGTATGGGAATGTTCCTTATTTCTTTTTTTTTTAATAATACAATGACAAACAATTTTGTTTGTTTCCGATTGCAAACTTTTCGCTCTACATTTGGTAGAACATAGCACTTAAATAAAAGAACTTAAACTTAAATGTCATTAAAAATAAATTGTTTTTACCAGTTTAAGAAAAATGCAGATTTAATTCATTGAAAAAAAACATTACTAAGTGACATTGATGTAAGAATTTGGTATTGTACATTTATCATCATCATTTTTTAATATTAATTGTATTTACTTTTACAAAACAAAAGGCGCCAACGGAAAAATCCTATAACGTCGGCAAAAGAGAATTCGTCAAAAGTATTACCGAGAATGTCTCAAACAGGAATCGGCCACCGACTGACGCGGCGATGGGAGACGCGGCCTGTCACTCATCAAAATTCAATTCGTCAACCATGTTGCGTAGGGTCGGCAGAAAAAGCTTAAAAATATTTTTTAGCTTACTGTTTTGTATAACCATACCATCCATACTAATATTATAAATGCGAAAGTCTGTCTGTCTATCTGTTACGCTTTCAAGGCCAAACCGCAAACCGGATGTTGATGAAATTTGGTATGATTATAGTTGTAGACCCGGGGTCAATCATAGGCTACTTTTTGACGCAGGTGGAACTGCGGGAAAAAGCTAGTTAAGAATAAATAAATAAATCGTATTATTCATAAAAAATTTGAGATTTGCGAAAGTAGGTGGTACTCTTTATTCATAATTGCTGTAAATCAATCCAGAAAAAACACGCCAGCTTTTATTATTCATATTGTACTAAGTTATGACTTACTCAGCGAGCCAAACTCACGTACTGAAAAATTCACAGGATTTTCTGTCATGTGATCTTGTTTAAAACTAGACGGATTTGCAAAATTCTTTCTGCATTTCATATATAGCTTGATTCTTTGACAAAATTATAAGTGTCACCATGGTATTTTACATTTCCTTGCACTACGTACTAAATTCTAAATAAATAGTAATTTTAATATAATAATTATACATTATTTTTATTTGATAATAATGATGATTCTGTACTTTGGAGGGCACGGTAAGCCGTAGATCCCGGCTGCCAATTGGTGGCCGTCAAAGTAATCACGTCGAAGGCCAAAACTCGGCCACCACTCGTGACTTGGTTCCAAAAACCTTCGACACCAGGGTTTACAGGGTCGATTGACCGTGTAATCCACTCGATGTGAATGAATGAATTTTAACTGTATACGTAGAATAGTTCTATACAAACTTCAGTGGTTTCGTGACATACATTTTATCTGATTTGTTTTGTATTTATGTGACTTAACTGTTTCTCTTTCACCTCGTAAGGGTTGAGTGGAAGAGATTGCCTAGCAATAAGTCCGCCTTTGCTCATATTATGTTGAGGTCTTTGTAAATGTTAAATTATTTGTTACTGTATGTGGGCAATAAAGATATTTTGTATTGTATTGTATTGTATAAATAATAAATAAATACAAATGACTTTGCTGACTCTACGAGTTCGCAATTAATTCTCTATCGGCAGTTTTTGTCCAGCTACCAACTAACGCGACTGTGATGATACCTAAACCATATTATAAATGGTTGGTTATATGAGATCATCCTTATATACCCCACTTATATATTACATGGTTAGGAATACCATTGGCTAAGTACGATAGTCATCAACTAGCAAATTGTTAGGTTGTTTCGTAATGTGTTTGCGAATTTACATAAATCAAATTATGTTTGAAAATCTTTAGTACACCGTTAGCTAGTATTCCTTAATCGCCTTTCGAACTGTACGCATTGTAGTTTTTGCAAATAAATAAATATTATGAGGGCCAAAGTCTGCCTGTCTGTTACGCTTTATCGGCCAAATCGCTGAACGGATTTAGATTAAATTTGGTATTCATGCCTAATAATATGCCTTAAGCCTATGTTTGACCCAATAATTAACAGCTTGTGGCAATTAAAGCAAATTATTCAAATTGAAATAAAAAAAATCTACGTTAGAGAGAATTTTCAAATTTATAAGTACTCTTTAATTAGTAGTTTACATAATCAACTCATTAGTATACCTACTTAGATAGAAACTAATCCATTTTAAGTATTTGTTTTGTGAATTCCTTCGCATTAAAAATTAACATGATATTTTCTTATAAAAGTTGCAATAAGACGATGGCATCCATCGTCTCTTCGGACCCCTATATTGGAAATCTATGGGAATCTATATCCAGCAGTGGACTTCTTGCAGCTGAGATGATTAAAGCCTCTTTCTCTATGGTTTAATCGATTTATCTAAAGAATCTTTAGGCCCAAACCGAAACGAAAAAAAAAATATAAAAATAAAAGAAAAAAAATTAAATCATCAAACTACCTAATCAAAACGGGAGCTTAGGAATGCCAGAGTAAAAATCCAAAGTTTCTGAGGCACCGCGCGCAGACGAACTGACAAAAAGTTGAATCGTTTAATACTTTCGCATTTCTGAAATTTTCGAATTCCGCAGTTGCCGCCTTTGCTTTCTCGGCCGCATACTGGGGGCAACAACATTTTTTTTGTACCTAAATATTTATAAAATATTAGTTCTAAAGCGAATTATTAACTAAATCAAACGATAAAGATTAGTTCATAACTAACATAGACCGGAGAACCGATGGCCGATAGGGCAGAAAATTTTCGAAAGGTCAAAATAGGAGGTGCAGGCCGCTTCCAACCGGTCATTTTGGAAATCATTAGGGAAGGCCTATGTCCAGCTTTGGACTAACTGCGGCTGAAAAGAGTATAATAACTATGATTTCATCAAATATCAATAAATAGATATTTATTTTATTTATTTATTTTATTTTTTATTTTTAAATAGATATTTGCCAATATCATTGCCAATACATAATATTGACAAAAATATAATAAAAATTGCTTGCCCAGACCAATATGAGTGTTGCCATCATAATATTTCCAATTTTTCACTCCGTCTGAAACTCCAAATAACATCGAAAATGATCACACAAATGTCCATCATTTGGTCAAGTACCCTATATCCTAAACCAACATAAACCACTATCAAAATACACCAAAAACGACTCTATGGCTTAACCATAGAGTACAACAAAACTGCACGTCTTTATTTTGACATTCCACATATGAAAATCTGTAAAATAGGGAGTCTATTTCTCTCAGAGAATTATTTTCGCCCTTATGACTTGGGAAATAAGATTTACTATCGTGTGTAAAGTAGGGTAATTTGAACTATACTTGGTCAGTGCTAGTTATTGGACGCGATTTTTCACGAAATGAAAATAGTCTTCGTTTCCTGTCGTTTCTCCACATCCGGTGAGTATGTTAGGGTGGTTTTTTTATTGATAGTAATTTAGAATAAAACAGATTGAAAGTCATAGGCGCTCGATAGATAAGCGCGGCGTGTGTGTCGAGTGACGACGAAACGCGGCAAGTTTTGTATTGGTGGCGATCAGTGCCATTTTCTATCTCAAGAACATCTGTGCTTCTGAAGGGTACGTTAAACCGTCGGTCATTGATGTTATCGATAGATGACTGTTTACGTAGAGAATATATAATAGGCTAGGTTCCAGCGTCAAAATAATAACATTAAAATTAGTCCGTCATTTAGGGAATCAAAATATATTAGTGACGTATTTTTTCTTTTGTCAATTGAGCGATAAATTATAAAAATATAACGCATCAAAGTTTAGGAGTGGGTTTGTGATGTCACATATTGCGAAAAAGTGAAGCACACTGTGACGTTACACGGAACGCGCCATATTAATTTTCAAAAGAAAAAATACGTCCCCAATATTTTTTGACTAATTTTATTTTTTTAGGTAACTAGCCTATTGTAAACATTCTCATAAATGAAGATGCTGAAGACTTGGCGAAATGAAGATGTTCCATTTCCCTGGTCTCTTGCTGCTCGCATCCATGTTTTGTCCATAGTTTTATGGAGATCGCCGGCCCATCTCATTGGTGGCTTCCCTATTTTCCTAAGCACGGTTCTGGTTCCATTCAGCTATCTTACGAGCCCATTACGTATTGTAATTGTTATCTGTATATGATTATGGATTATTTACTAGCAGTTTCCCGCAGATCCGCCGGCGTCAAAAATTAGCCCGCGTCTGACACTGTGTCTTGAACTCATACCAAATTTCATCAAAAACCGTTCAGCAGTTTGACCGTGAAAGCGTATAAGACGGACAGGCAGATTATCGCACGTATAATATTAATTATGGATACAAACTAACCTCTTTTTCACCATATTTACAACAATGAAGTTGCTTACATTGCATGTTAAGTCGCGGTCACAGAATCTACACTAAAATTTAACAGTTAAACTAACTTAAACCCCCTCGCTGTCCCTTAAATCGCCTAATCTTTCATATCGTGGTTTTTGCCACCCTAATGACGTCATTAGGTCTAAGGGTGGAAATTAGGAGTACATTTGAAGGGTCCATGTTCTGTGATTTTACACTTACGATGGACAAGGCTTAGGGGTATCTTTCCTGTGATTTTCTTTTTTAAGTTATTGACGTCCTCTGTAGCGTAATGGTCAACATAGCCTGCCCGCTACCACACTCCGGACACTCCATACAACAGCGCCGAGATTACTACTACGATTCGTTCGTGTTCGTACGCGCGTCACGTCAATTTGTGTGTCACTCGAGTCGTAGGGTTGGTTATTTACCGTGTTTGCGTTATATTTGTCCGTCGCGGCCGTACGCCAAAGTGTCATCCTTGCATTGTTTTGCTCTTGATTTTTACCCTTAATCTGCTCGGTGAGGTGCGGTATATGTTTCGGGAGAGTGTGAGTGCCCGTTCTGTACGAGTAAGCTATTAATAATTCTGTGCCACTACTTAGCTAGGTCCCGGGTTCGATCCTCGTTCAGATCAAGATGGAAAATGATATCTTTCTGTATCGTCGACCTACCTACATCATATTAAACTTAAATTATTTAGGCAATTTATAGGAGTAGTCGGTTTTAGAATAAACCAAAGCAATTAAAGGATTATCAGTGGTTAACGTGTCAATGAAATTAATTTTTAACTTCTTTATTTATATTATGCGACAACTTTCAAAGCGTTAAACACATTTAAACTAATTAGATAAGCTGAAATTTTCTATGAAGACAAGCTCTACAAAACAAACAATACCAAATTTTTGGTGCAAAGAATAATTTAAATACATACACAAAAATATCTACATTACCTTTTAAAGACTACATTTTTTTAAAAGCATCCTCTTCTCCAAGTTTCTGTGCCGATACTGCCCCACAGGTTTCATTGACGGTCTCATTTGTGTATTTGTATTTTTTAAGGTTCCGTAGTAAACACAAGGGACCCTTATAGTTTCGTCATATCTGTCCGACTGTCTGCCTGTCTTCCCGTCTGTCTGTCCTACGTTTTTTTCAGAGACTATTAGACCTATTCAGCTAAAATTTGGTATGCATATTAGACACGTGGAGCAAACTGTGAGATAAAAAGAAATAAAAAAAATATTATTTCATATGTTTACCTCCACTACATGTAAAGTGGGGGTTGAAATTTTTTTTTGGCTTTCTATTGGTGTGGGGTATCATTTAATAGGTCTCTAAAAAACATTATGAGTATTCTCAGAGTGTTTTTAGATTAACGGTTTTGTTTATGAGATATTTAGCTATAACGTTGAAAAAAATCAGAGGTGAGTGTCCCCAACCACTTTTGAGAAAACCGTTGCATTTGCAAATTAATGACAGTAGTAAATATAATGAATTTCATTGGAAAAATATCACTGCCGTAAGGCTTATAATAGTTTACGAGTTTTTAATTAGTTAAAAACATATAAAAATCCAATCCATTGAAATAAGCATCTCACGTAAGCAGATATTTTGACATATTTTGACATTTGACATTTCCGATATCAAGATGGCGCTATTTATGAAACTTGCCGTGATTTCGTTTCAGATTTTTTTTAACATGAAAAGAAGATTTTATAGGTAGATTTTTATGGCATTTAGGATCATTCACACTCTTGGCAGGCCCTTCAGGCACCATACTGTCGGCCCTATGGCATCGAGCGTTTGTGCCACTCGGCGAGTTTGCATTGCTCTAATTGTCAAAAATTTGAAGCTTGTATCTATGTTTAATAGGTATACAATTTTTTTTGTGGAAGTACAATTATTAAGTACTAGCGGCCCGGTACGTGCTTCGCTACATATAAAGTGATAAATGAAGAACCGCTAGACCGATTTTGTGCAAACTTCACATAAACCATCTACTAAATAGTCCGAACAAAGCCTAAACATTTGGTTTGGATAGGTGAGCCCGTTCTTGAGTTATAAAATTACAACGAAAAGTCGCATTGATTTTTAAACAATTGAGTATAAAATTTTTAAATTACATAAATTTTCATACTATTTTGACCAAATGTATTTCGCCCCAGGTTCATCATTAGTTGCCTTTTATCGATAAGACTGTAACTAATTATTAAATTAAATCATTAATAAATTCTTATTCGTCTTCGTCCAAGCGTGTTTTCCAGTTGCGTCCTCAGCTTACGTTTCGAAGCCGAAACGCTTTTTACTCGAAAACCAGACCAACAGGAACATGCCTGCCTAAAACTGTCAGAAATTTCAGGCTGCCTACAGGCTTCTGATGCAGCCTAATGATTGTTATCTGTCGACAACACCAAACGACTTAACGTGCCTTCTGAAACACGGAGGAGGTTGAGATAGAATATGCCACTAATGGTGACCACCCCGATCCGGGTCGAGTCGCGTCTCGCCGTAGTTTGACACGCGCTTTAGCTACTCGTACTTCGGATATGCGCGCCGCGCTCGGTTATCGAACTTCTTGTTATATATCTGCAAAAGGACATGTAGGTGTGCTTTATGTGTAAATTTTTTAATATTGAGACTACTTCTACGGAACCCTACATTGCGCGTGGCTACTCTATGGCTTCCATTGATTATACGACGGGAGGAGCCGCCACTATATAACAATATTTCTACGTGTGAAAAAGAAATAATTACAAAGCCTCGTCAATTAAAGACAAAAGCGTTCAAAGTGCAGGTTATAAAATGATTATATTTCATGCAATTATATGCAATGGCCGTGCATGCTAAGCTGGGCAGCTGGGCATGGCGCATGCGCGTCTGCAATTAAATACTTGTCGCGACGGTTACACTTTCATTATAATTGGGGCCATAAAATGTGCGTTAACAATTAGATAATGTCGTTCCGTGACCACGGCCGTTTTATCACAGGTGAAACATCGGAAGAATTTTTTATTTATTTCAGTTTATTAAGAAAACCAACATCGTAACATAGGTCTTTACAATAAAGTAAAAAGGTATTATACGCACTTAATCCTGTTATATTTTTGTAAATGTGCGATATCTTCATCGTGTGACATAAATGTGACTGACTAGCATGCAGGTGATTTGGTGTAGAACTGTAAATAAATAAATGGTAATTCTAGCAATTTACCATACGTATATAGTATTTAGTAGGCGTACGTCTCAAATTTTTTATTTCGTAAAAGATACTTAGTTGTTTTGTAAATATATCAATATATTGATAAAAATATATTTGATTTCTCTCGTACAATAATATGTATGTACGAACTGTATGTGCAAATGGATATATAACATAGATATTGATAATTTTAATCAATTGAGTCAAGTACATTTCACAGCCCCAATTTTAAAGCTCTAGTAAATATCAATTTGTAACAACATTCCTATTTGAAACTAAACACTACACTAACATTACAAACTAATTTAAAATCTTGTAGAATTTATAACCCGCCACCCAAGTTGTAGAAATATGGAGTAATTATGTAAGTAATACCAGCTCGTTAGTGCTACATATTTTATAACAGTGATTTTTATATATCATTAAAATCAACAGACAGCTAGTACAGAAGTACTAGCTATTCCCGCAGCTCTGCCTGCGGCAAAAATTAGCCTATGTTTAACCCCGGGTCTTCAACAATAATCATACCAAATTTCAACAAAATCCATTCAGCGGTTTAGCTGTGAAAGCATAACAGACAGACAGACAGACTTTCTCATTTATAATATTAGTATGGATCCATATCCATAAGTATGGATGGATATGGATATTGTATTCATTTAAAAAATATATTGTAATATTTTTTAAATTTTGATTAACCGTGCTATAGATAACTTTACACTTTTTTAGCATTAGAGATGTGTTTCCAAGATGCGTACGACATTGTACTTTTAATTTTTTGTTTATACTTATGTATAATTATTATTATTTTTTTAGGTTTTATTCACATTCAAAAAGTGGGTCACTATTTTTGGGTTTTTCACATTAAAAGCTGTTTTCGTGGTTTTATTTTTTTGGTTTTTTCACATTCAAAAAGTGGGTCACTATTTTCGGGTTTTTCACATTGAAAAAAGCCAGTCCACTGCTGTTTTCGTGGCCACGCAAACCAAGCAAGCGTTAGACAGTTCATGCCATTTATACATTTAATATATAATCTTTACGACCGTTAAACAGTCCTCCTTATCAGTATGTTGATATAATTCACAACAATTTATAACTTGACGGTCATTTTATAACGCCAAAGGAAATTTGCAATTTTTATGTCTACTTAGGCAAGTTAATTGTTAGTTATACGCGGCATTGTTTAAGATTTTATCGCGTTAAGAAATGTTGATTGAGTGTTTGAGAGAGATTTAATTTCCTAGATAAATTGATAACTATTTTATTCTCTTTCCGCGATAGTTACACATTAAATTAAACTATGAACGCTGCAAAGTGTTGAAATCGTTAGCGGTAAATAAATTCATACTAATATATTAAGTGCGAAAGTCTGTCTATCTGTTTTTCTGTCTGTTAGGCTTTTACGGCCAAACCGCTGAACGGATTTTGATGTAAATAATTTGATATAAATATATCAGACCCGGGGTCAAACATAGGCCACATTTTGACGCAGAATGAGCTGCGGAGAACAAGTGTTAAATAAAATAATAGCACACGACCTGTCGTCCCCAAAAGTCTGACACTTGCACTATGGAGGACTAAAATATGCGAATCATCGAACAACAGAGCTGGCTTTAATATATTTATGTTCTCGAATATCACAAGGTTCTCGAATGGCGACCACGTACCGGTAAGCGCAGCGTTGGACATCCACCGACCAGATGGTCAGCTGAACTGAAAAAGGTCGCAGGCAAACGCTGGATGCAGGCTGCTGCCAACCGATCATTTTGAAAATCATTAGGAGAGGCCTATGTCCAGCAGTGGAGTGACTGCGGCTGAAATGATGATGATATTTATGTTAATAGCTATGTTGACTCAACAAGAAGAAAAGCATATTTCTATTAAAATATACTAAACAAACATTTATTTACTTCTATTATTTGCTGTTTCCCGCAGCTCCGCCTAGTAGCCTATGTTTGACCCCGGGTCTTCAACTATATTCATACCAAATTTCATCAAAATCCGTTCAGCGGTTTGGCTGTGAAAGCGTCACAGACAGACAGACATAATAATATTAATTTTATAATATTAGTATGGAAGTATGGATTAAAACTTTATTACATGCATACATACATACCTACCTAAATATCATGACACTTGTTTCCCATCGGGGTAGGCAGAGACTACTACTTTAAAACTCACAGTCAAAAAAATATGGAGAAACAATGTTTGAATGAAATAGTTTATTTTCAATATAGGATATAAATATCACTTATTCACGTCAATTTACTTATATTAAGTTTACCGCCACTTCCAAAGCGCAAGTGGAGAAGAAGCGGCGCCACAAACTCCACTGCAGCATTTTCTTCGAAACGTCAATTTACAAATAAGAAAAAAACTTTCCTTCATTAACTAGCTAAATGAACGCATTCACATGTTTGTCAACATTTTGCACAATATTTTATTGTGATTTCAGATTACATATTTAAATTAATTCAAAATTGAATAATAATACTAATAAAAAAATGTCAAATGTTAAAACAGAATATATAATAATATGTCAATTTGTCAAGACTGCACCAAGCTTAAGTTCAACATTCCTGTCATTAAGAAAATCACCAGTACTATAATAAGCCTTTTTACAAAGTAGACAGGCATAGGCTTTAAATTGTCCATCAGGCAATGTCTATGAATAGGTGATCGATTTTATGATTAAAACAAACATTTTACCCTGTGATGGCAGCGATTTGGGCTCCATTTTTTATTTAAATTAAGAAAAGTCTATTAGTTATGTATTTCATTATTTATCAATGTCTTTTTAGTTTGTGGTTTTGTTTTGTTTTTTTTTTTGTTTAATAGGTCTTAGTTTTAGTGGTGAAATATATAAATAGTTTAATTTAATAAATAAACGGATTCTACTATATTAAAAATCGATATATAAACAAACAAAGATAACATAACTTGTGTGTTTATTTATTTGTATCTTGATCACGAATGAACACTTAAAGAGATAACTTATACATAACGTACAGAAATTTGAATACACTCAAATAATTTCGACCTCTGCGTCGGACACAAGATTAATAGTTGCAAGTTAGAATTTAAGGGGGTGAGGTTAAGGGGTAGGGATGTCGCTTTTGTTAAATAGAACAGGGGTGCTATTTTTGAAGTCGTGAGTCGAATAATTTTTGTTCGATATCGAACGATTTTCATGCGACATATATATCATACATTTCAAAAATAGGTCTCCTTAGCAGTTGAACAGTGAATTTAATTGAAGAAATTTATTTAATCTTTATTGCACTTTATACAACAGAATACAAAATGTGGACTTAATGCCTGAAGGCATTCTTTGTAATGTGTTTATTTCATATTTATGTTCATGTTTTTAAAACCAATTCTTCTAAAAGAACGAACGATTACTCCTTACTAGTGATGTGCCGGATATCCGTATCCGTATCCGCGGATATCCGAGGCAGAAAAATGATCCGTATCCGTGTCCGTATCCGTTCCTTTTTTGCGGATCTTTTACGGATCTATTTACCTTATTAATTTTAAATTTATAGATAAAATTCTTTAAGGCGAAGGGTAAAGGGCCAATTGCCGAGATTCTGACGGTCCACAATTATTTAAAATAGATCCGGTTTAGTAGCTAACAATTTAAAGCAATTGGCGTCGCTAGTGCGCCTTACCTTGTCTCAACTCAAGATCTCGCGCACCGACACCGATTGTGTAAGAAAGTAAAAATCCGTACCTATCCGTATCTGCGGATCTTGACACAAAATATCCGTATTCAGATCCGTATCTACATTTTTAACGATCCGGCACATCACTACTCCTTACAAACAAAATTACTTTTAAATTTTTTTTAATATTCTCTATTGAAGTATTTTTCTTCAGCCAATCGTGCTTGCCTTGTTGCGTTTTCAGCTTACGCTTCGGAGCCTAGGGCCTTAGATTTAGTAAAACTGGTAATTACAATAGGGCGACTACCGTCTGACCTCCATAACCCTTTTTACAGAGTAACCTGACCAACACAAAACATGACCCGAGATGTGTTAGTGGCCAACACTGTCAGATTTTTTCAGGCTGTCTTAAGGCATCTGTACAGCCTAACGACTGTCGTCTTTCGATAACAACCGGTACCAACGGCTTTGCATGCCTTCTGAAGCACGGAGGAGCTCGAGATAGAATATGCCCCTAAATGGCGACTAATCCAATACGGGTCGCGTCTCGCCGTCGCTTGACATGCGCATTTGCTACGGATATGCTCGTCGCGCTCGGCATTCGAGTATTTTCGATAAAAGTTTAAATTGTAAACATCAATAAACTTGATAATCTTTTCAAACAACACAAAATACAACGTATAATTTCTACGTCCATAACTAAGATTTAAAACCCGCTTTCTAAGCAGCTTGCGGTCGTCTGTTCGTTTTGTACAACGTTTCTCCAAAACCACACAAAATCTAAAGACGTTAAGTGGTCTCTTTCTAAACATAGAAAGAGATGGAAGGTGGCTATTTAAGCTATGTTAAATTTACTGGTAATGTTGAGGTCTACACAAAACCTCTTATATTTTAATATGTTGCACAACAGTAGTAGCTTTAAACTAAATTATTTTAATACGGTTTTCATCGCGTTTATTATCTATTTATTTACATCTAACTTTTCAAACAATTTACTGTGTTTATGGTCTAACACCCATATTCCTTAACCTTCACTCAAACTCGACTCAACCTTATTCCACCTCATTGGTATGATGTCGTCACAAGCTTCCTTGATTTGAGATGATTTCTCATTGAAGGTGAGTATCGAACTGTCAAATATAAGGTTAGTCGTAAGGTACCTTGAGGCGTCCTTGAAATAAAATAAAGTGGATACAAATCAGTATTTTGCTTATTTTTGCCTAGTTAACTATTTAATTTGTTTATTTTTTACTCTAATCTTTTGTATTTTTCAATTTTTGTGCATCGGATGTTATTATAACCTGTGTCTTTCCTCATTGAAGTCTGCTCAAGCAACCAATTAATAAAGTCATTTTCAAGGAAAGTTCGAGGACTTCCTTATGGTGTCCTCTAATGAGCTTGAGTAAAGGACGTCCTTAAGATTATGTTTAAGAATACGAGGGTAAGCTAACATTTTGTCTGTGATGTCATAAGAATACAAAACTACCGCCTATCATTGTATTGAAAACTATTCCGATTCACGCAGTATTGGCTCACAGTATCCAAGGGTCTTGCAGTCTTCTGGCGAGTTTGAGATTTTAACCAAATTTATTTTCAAACTCATTTTTACATTTCACAATTAGTAGGTAGCAGAGTCTCACCATTTAAGTTAAGAAAACTTGTGCCTGGTGAATCCCGTTCTCCTCTTACAAATACATTACATGCAGAAGAATTAAATATTAATTAAATTATAATAATAAATCAACAATATAATTTTAATGATTTCTTATGTTTTCGCGATTGTTATTCATTAAATTAAACTATTTTACTACGGTTTTATCGCGTTTATTACTTATTTATTTACTTAAGATTGTAATCTTATGACATCAAAGACAAATGTTAACTTAGTCTGCCTGCGACCATGAACGCTGTAAAGTGTTTGAAACGTCAGGTGTAAATAAATAAGTAATAAACGCGATAAAACCGTATTAAAATAGTTTAATTTAATGAATATAATTTTAAGTCTATGCACTAGTATTTATGATGATGGAAATGAAATTTAGTGATTTATTTATTTTACATTGAGTCAAAAGATTTTTTTTTAATATTTAGTAGTTTACCTTATAGCTGATAATCCAATTTGGCAATTAGTCCCTTCCAGGAGTGCTATTATTGAAATGCGTGACTCACGCAAAATAGGCTAGTCGAATGATTCGGTACGGTTCGATACCGAATGATTTTCGTTCAATATCGAAGTATTTTTGTTCGATGTCGAACGCTTTCATCACATTTTCATTCGACATGTCATATTTAAAAAATAACACTCAATCTGGGCCTTTTGTATGGATATTTGGTATGTATTTATTTTAATTTTGGACTTAGAGTATATTTTTTACTTAATTGTTGGACTTTATTTTTATAAATTGTCGGTTAGGTATTTAGTTGGCATTGAGCGACATAACTGTTTAAAAGAACTTCCTGTACTGTATTTTGGCAAATAAATGATTTGATTTGATAGATTTACTGGATTGAAGAGTTACGTCGAAATACAAAATTCACCTTCTAAAAATTTGGGCAAAAGCATAAAAATAAGATTGGGTAGTAGTGCCATATGAGCGTTACCTACGTGCCACAGTTAAGCCTCGCCATATTAAGTTGAGAGTCGAGAGGTACATATGGAACATCTTATCATACGTTATTAAACTAATATAATATATATCCCGGAAGTGAAACTGCATCCTAATAGTAGTATTTGTTACCCACAAATCAATGCTCTGATTTCGATTCCAAGCGCGTATTCACAAAATCTAAGGGTGCACAGTGCAGGTTAAACAGTTCATTTGAATAAGAAAGAGTTAGATTTTTTTTATCTGTAATAGGCGTTGCGGTGCGAATGTGTCTTGAGTGTTATCCGTCATTGTTGGGTTAGGGATGGTTGTTTATATCGATAAAATTTATAGTTATCGATAAAAATGTTTCGATAAGTGTTTCATCACCGATCCAATTCCAGACAGCTTTCGAAATGAATAAGAAACACTTATTCTCTATATTACGTAGGTATATGAAAGAAATGTGACAAATAGTAACTTTTATTGTGTAATGTGAAAAGTCAAAATTCACCTCACTAGCATACTATCACCCTAAATCGTCATCTTTTTCTGTTTTCATCTCTTCTTTTATGTATGTTTATGTATGTATATGTATAGTTATGAATACTGTATGTAAATCTATGTATGTTTATTTAGCAGTTAAGTGTTTTTTTTTTGTTTCTCTCATTGCATTTTTAAAATAATTCGCGCCGCACATAACTTTTCTGTTTTTCCTAATGGTTGACTGGGAGAAAATGCTTTTAGCATTAAGTCCGCCAATTGTAAACTTGTGGTACAATAAAGATTTATAAATAAATAAATAAATGTATAAATGAATACCGTAAATTATGTTCAAGTACTGCTTCACCGGAAAATTTGGGTAAACCATTGATTGATGATTCTTTTAAACTTCTTTCTCAGCCCTAAAAACAGATTTTAATCGGTATAACCTAAAATGGTTTCATTTAAAAGACTTAATTAAGCTCGTAAATATTGCTGCTGTAATTTCAAATGAACATTTAATAGTTTTTTTTTATAATACTCTAAGTATTATAAAAACATCAACGTTTGAGAAGCCTACTATTGTTTTATTCCGAATAGAACGTAACATCGATATCGATAAAATAATTCACAACACTTGAATATCAACCGCGAGATTGATAATACAATGTCAACAGAAAACACAAATTTAGCATAATAAAGCAAATGGGGCCAATTACTGCATAAATTGATCCACAGATGTATCTGTATGTGAGAACGTATATCGGGAACTTAGTCCATTTGTCACTTTCAAAATTCTGAAGCACGGATTTTGGGATTTGCATGATTTTAGTGTATGGAAAATGTGGGAATGTCGGTAGTGATTTGTCAAGTAGGTATATATTGAAAAAAAAATACGTGTTTAGACTATAAATTGTCTGTAGTTATGCATTTGATAGGCAATTTTTTGTACTACGAGTATATATCGTATCTGAGGGCATGTATTTATCCGTTCCATTGACAGACAATGTTTATTATCCATAATATAATATTATAAGTGCGAAAGTCTGTCTACTTGTCTGTCTGTCAGGCTTTCACGGTCAAACCGCGGAACCGATTTTGATGAAATTTACTACGAAAATAAGTGTATAGTTGGAGACCCGGGGTCAAACATAAGTCTCTCTGTCTGTCTGTTACGCTTTCATTGCCAAACCGCTGAACAGATTTTAATGAAATTTGGTATGAATATAATTGCAGATCCGGGGTCAAACATAGGCTACTTTAGACGCAAGCGGAGCTGCGGGAAAAAGCTAGTATTATATATTTTAAGTTGTACGTCTTTAAAGTCGACAACATCATGACTTGAAATCTATCTAATTCAAATAAATTATCAGTATGGTCATACAATTATAACGATGTTTATGAAAAAATATAGTGCAATCAAATGAACTAACTCATATTACACTAACACACAATATTATCCAAAGAATCATCAACTTCCTAGCGGGTGTGCTAACTGCATCGTCAGTTAACGCTTGTAAAGCCAGCCCTGGGTAGGTTTTCATCATGGTCCTGACCTGTACCTACTGGTTATTAAAACAAACATATTGACCTAAGAAAAGAAAGAAATAATGAATTCATACATATAACCATGGAGTAATTACAAAGAGGAGATGCCGTTTGAAATGGCGCAGTGACGCGTTCATTGGCGCCTCGCCGACACTGCAGTGGGCGGAGTTTGTCATTGCTCGTGCTCTATGATTGGAGCCACGGCCGAAACCAAGCACCCCGCTCGTCTGCCTTCCGCCCCGTGTAGCCTCACAAACGCTTTCTTACAAAACGCTTATTTCGGCATCTCCTCTTTGTAATTACTCCATGCATATAACACTTTCACATCTATATCCATTTAAGCATTATGCAAAGTAAATATTAATTCCATACTAATAAAAGTAGAGACAAGTGCTTTTAACATACAACAATAAACAGACAACCCACAGATCTAAACGTTTCGTCACGTAACAAAATGAGAAACAAAAAATGCTAACAAGACGTACTTAACCCTTTTCGCGCCCACCACAATAGTTCAATACCCAATAATCTTATAATAGCAACCGAAGGGTTCATAGTTCACATACCCATGGACAAAACGATCTATTGGTAACTGCCGAAGGGTTAAGATTTTTTAAATAGGGATTAAGAAAAAGCCGATTTTGGATGGCATCTGCAAGTAGTCTCTCATCGTTACATTTTGACTTATCATGATAAAGCTTAAGCTTAAAGATTTAGTGAAATTAGTGACATAAACAAACAAAAATCATGAAAATATTGGAGCCGACACATCATGTATGCAAATAGTAAAATAAGTCCAACAGAAGAAGGAAAAGGGTTTATTGAAGTTATTATTGAATTTACAGAAAAATATCTAAAAGTTGCCATTTTTACATACATCACTACGCCAGCTGATCATAATATAAAAATATGATGGAATCATCATCATCATTATTTAGCATTAATATCTATAAATAAATGATAATAATATATTACCAAGCAATATCGACTAGAAGAATAATGTTTAAACTACCAACCGCATTTTATTCGCGCTTAAAACTAGAAAAATAAATCTATCCTAAAACCTTCTAAAAGCAATACATAGTGTGCTTTCAGAAGTCACAGACCCAACAAAAAGAGGAAATGAAACTAAAAACGTTCACAATATCAATACAGTGGTCACCGCAAAAACTAACAAAGTAAATCATTGATCTATAGATCATTATCACGCACGCGTCAATGTCAGCGATCGATAAAATATCAATGCAGTTATGATTCAACCCCATTGAATGAAATATAATATTTGAAAGGGTATGTTCGTGCCGAATCCTATACAGCAATTGTTATATTGTTCTATTGTAATGTAATTTGATTGTTGTTATTGAATTTGAATTTGTGTATTGGTATGTATTTTTAAATATCAATAATTATTAGTTTCACAAAGGAACTTTTTGAGATTTTCTTTGTCAATCATATCATATTATACGGGGTTTTTTAAATTTTAAATTTGTAAAAAAAATATTATAAATAACAACAGCTTTGCAAATTATCACACAAAAATAAAAACTATTATAAAATTCTCCTTATGTTTTTTTTCTTGAAGGAAAAAAATGTCATTCCCAAATGTTTCAAAAAAGCGTAGCACTCAAAACAATAAAGTTCTCAAACAACGGACATAACTGACATGTATAAAGATTCACAACGGTTGCTACAAACTTTAATAATAAAAAAAAAACTATACACAATCACTGTTCCTAATTAATAAAAAGCATCCCCGTCTTCTCACGATTTTTTTTAATTACGACCCAGCAGATGTTTTGTTCCTACCACAGAAGACCCTATAGAAAAACTCAAAATATTCAGCAAACAAAAAAATTATCCACGATGACTTGCGCATCAAAACCGGAATTCAATTAGACATACAAAAGAAATTACTCGAAGGGACAAACGTCTTGTTCCTAGCTGTAATTATTCACCTTGCATTAATAAATTTGATGATAAAAGAAATCGCAAAAGTCTCACACGATTCCATAGCATCACTAATGATACTGACAAAGCTAAAGAAAAAAACCTGACCCACAAAGAATATATGAATGAAATTAAGCAGTCGACTGTCCTTAAAATAAAGGTCTAAGTAAACACACATACTCAAAATTGCATATGCAAAATAGTATTCGAATTTTACAAAGGGTGACCGAACTGGCTATGCAAATCTTCGTGCGAAGTTGAATGCAGAAAACAAATAGTTAAAAAAATCGCTTGTGTGAGATAGTGATAAACAAAAAATCCTTTTTTTTTGTTGTCTAGCCTACAGTGCATATTAATGCAGGACCAAGTATTGTCCCCTGAGGTACACCTTTCTCACAAGTTCAGTATGCAGATGATGTTCTTTAATCTTTTATTTTAATGGCATCTTTTTGTGTTAAATCTTTTGAGCTTTTGTAGGGTTAGGAGGAAGTAAAAGACGAGTAGAAATTAATGATTCTATGTATGCAAATCAGAATATCAGTTTTTAGTGTGGGAATGTCAGTTGCTTTAGTTTTCTGGGGTAAAGAAACGTTGGGTCAGGATTTTTTGTGAAGAAATTATTAACAGACAAGCTTATTCAAATTCTCATGTAGAAAATTATGAAATTATTAATATTTTTTTTTTACACATGTTGTTTACAGTGTGAAACTAAGTTAAACTAAATCACATTTAATAACAAAAAAAAAAGAAAGAAAAAAAACAAGAAAACCGAGAAAAAAATTTCAACTTCAAATCAGTGATCAGTTGACAGGATTTCGTGGTGGGAGGCCAAAAATATTTTTTCTTGGATATCCTTATTTTTCATAATGAAAGCAATTTAGTTCACCTCCTTAACACATTTTAAGAAATTGGCTGGTGTATAGAGAGTCACCTGTATAGTTTGACTGATTTATTTAGCTTATTATACACCGTGAACTTTTAGTCGTTTTGGACCCATCGTCCAGTGACTACATTCATCAACTGAACAACTTTCCCCAAGATACATGGGTCGAAATATGGAGTAAATTTTTGGACCTCCCATACAAAATATCTCATCACGTGACCTAACTTACTATGGGAAGTCCAAATTTGTTTTTCATGTTTGGAGCTATGTTCCTTGGGGAAATTTGTTCGGTTGCATGAATGGTGTCACTGGACGATGGGTCCAAAACGACTAAAATATCACGGTTTAATGTGTTTTAATCGGTGATCATTTTTGTTGTGAGTAGGTACAGTTAAATTCATCGACTAAAAAAATTTCGCTACCAGAAACTGAAAACAGAAAGATTTTTGTATCTTCCGTTCCGTTCCGTTCCGTTCCGTTCAGTTCTTAAATAAATAAGTTATAAGCCTTTGAAATTAGGTTAAAGGGGAAACTGTCAAAAAACAAGAAAAGGATGCACTGTGTGTGTAGTGACGTCACTGTGATTTGTTTTCGTGCGTACAAAAGAGACAGCAAGACGTCCCACTTTTCTTCTTGAGACAACTTTAAAAACCAATTACTGGCTTAATTATAAACCAATTTTGTTGTTGTTTTCGGAATCTGTTACTTTTGAGTCTGCTTAATTTTTCGTAGGTATGCTATTATTGCCCAAGTATGAATAGAATCAAGTATAGCATAATAGGTTCAACAAATAGGTGGACTATTTAATACTTAATGGCTTATTTAATTAAAGTATATATATACACCTCCACAACTAGTGGTTTATCGTCATCATCATCATCATTTTCGCCGCAGTCAGTCCTCTGCTGGACTAAGGCTTCCACCAAAGATTTTCGAAATGACCAGTTTTCGCCTGCATCCATAGTTATAACGCTTTTTATATGTAATGGATTAATTTTATTTATATGAATGATGTGTCATACATTATTCATCTGTCATACATACATTAAAGTTAATTGGATAAACTTTTACTAAAAACAAAATACGTCAGCACTTCAAAATCCTGGGATCGAAATAAGAGGAGTAACATCGACTCTTTCTTTCTCTATAGAGAAAGAAGAAGACGTCAGAACTTTTACAATTATATATTAATTGACAATTTATTTTTCTTTCCAGGTAAGAACGTGAATAATTAAAGCATAACCAGTAAGCAGTAAGTGATATTCATAAAAATATTAATTTATTCAAATACAATCTATTAATCAATGCGCCACCATAGCGCCATCTATCGATAGGCTTACGAACTAATAAGTTAATTCACGCCATACAAAATAGATGGCGTTAGCTGTGTTATCATTATGAATTCATTATTTAGCTTTTGCAGTAACGACGATGCGATGAATAATAATGATACAAAAGTAGCATTTATACACAAAAAATCTGCTCTAATATTTTTAATGTTTCCATCAATTAATATATATGTTCAACCTTAAAAATTTAAAATTAAATTCAGGAAAACAAATAAAATATTCTTTAATTAAAAAAAAAAATATTTTACAAACTTTTTCATACGGTTTTTTTAAATTTTACTTCGCAACTGACTGCAGATAAAATGAAGTTGGGTTAATACACTTTTTACCTACTATTACAACATTATGTGCAAATCATGACCGGCCAAATTATTTTTTAAAAAGGACATAAAATTTAATCCAAAAAAATTTCCCATTTCTACAATTTAAGTTAATTTTACGGCTTGACTTTGTACTTGATAAAGTATGAATTTTAACTCTTTATATGAATAACTAATCTCATTATTCTAACCTAAACTTATATTAACCTCGTCCTGTCCTATCTTCGCATTTCTACTCGTAAAACAACATAATAATTTAACTATAATCTAATAAAAATTTAATGTTCGCACGTCTGAAATAATATAACGCACGACATAAGGAAGTGAATACTATACCTAATAGCTATCATAATATTAATTAACACTTGCTCATATAGTACGAATAATGTAGAGCAAGACATTTATACTGATAAAATAATTAATGTAAATAAGTAATTACTGTTACAAGTATATATTATATACTTTACTATAGTACCCAATGGACAGAAAAACTTTTGTCAAAATTATATTAACCCACTCGCGATTTGTTTCTAATAAATATATTCATTTATATCATATTTATACTCACAGCCAGGATCCACTTGTAGATCACTAGATCATTGCAAAGAACGTGAAAAACATTAAGTATTACATTTTAATATTTTCGAAACAAAAGAAAAGGTTTTTTTATAAAGTTGTCATTTCATATATTTGTTTATAAAGCAAAAGTAATTTCTTTTTTGTTACTAACAAAGATCTAAAATATTTTTCTACATCTATGGTTAATGAAATAGTTATCTACGTCAAATCAAATCATTTTTATTTCGTCTAAGTCTCATCGTCAACTGTCAGCATTCGAAATATTTTTTCATAATTAAAAATATACAGTCTTACTACAAAAAATATAATAAAAACTTGTTTAAACCATGTTTACTAAAACAATGTCTAAGACGTTAGACGCGTGTTTAAGTGTTGTCTAATTTAAGTTACCACAGAACCAAGTTTAAAGAGTGTCTTTGTAGACAAGGACCTGTTCGTTCTTTTTCATTCATTCAACTGTCATTGGTCGTTCATCTCTTTTCCATTTCAAGCATTTTATGTTTATCTAATTTGTGCGTAACGTTATTTATAAAATAGTATTTAACGTTGTTATATTCTTTTTTTACTTATAAAAAATAATTAAGTGATTTAAGCTACGGATTTAAGACAGCGAAATGCATTTTAATTTTAAAATCAAATAATAGTTCTTGGGTCAAAATGAACGCAACGCCTATAAAGAAACGTTTTTAGTGGTCAGTGTCACACGCGTGTTTATTTATTTTCGGTACCTACGTATTCAAAAAGTCGTTCGGAAGATCATTTTTCACCAAATCCACTATTTTGGCGGCAAAGGCTTTACTAAACCTGTATTTCTTTCTAAAAGTAGCCTCATTGTAATGCTCAAATGGAGTTATCCTCACACGCGGTATTTCGTCGTCTCTATATTCTGTTAAATAGTCCAAGTCAATTTCGTCAATAAAATCAACTATTTCAAACATCCCAAAATCCATTTTTCGTCTTCGTAAGAAATTAATGCGAGTTCACACAACAAACAAGCAATCAAAATGACTCTAGACAGGATATAAACACTCCGTAAACCAGGGAATTCGCGTGTCTAAAGTTAAACAATGCTTAAACACGTTCTATCCCCAAAATATGTGTTAGACATCGTTTTGTAGTAATGTTTTTTCTAAACAATTGTTAAACAGATGTTTAAATCTTTTGTAGTAAGACTGATTGATTCTATCTTTTTCTCTACTATTTCTATACCAACTTCTTAATCACATAACTTCCCTTTTGCACGGCAGCGGTAGCCAGGCGCAAACGCATGAACCCACACACTTGCACTTACAAATTTTATACACACAACTACACTTTCAGTTGTTCCCAAAGTGTAAGTAAAACAGAAAGATACATTTGCCTTTGAAGAATTTTCTAGCAAATGAAAAGACAATATTCTTACTGTAAACAATGTCAAGAAATCTATGCTGTTGTTTTAACCGATTCCCTATCCATAAAATTACAATTGTAAGATTTGCTGACGATGCCTGTTAATACAAAATATTTAGTGACTAGTTTAGCATTTAAGTAAATGCAATAAAAACGTGAGATATTGTCTTTGTCATTGACAAAATGTATGAATATTTATCTAAATTGCAATATCTTACAGTCTGGTTTACAAAAAGGTTAAAAATTATCAAAATCAGGCTTTAATGAATAAAAAGATTAACCTTTTCATATATTAAGAGAGGTAGGATATTTTGTAAGGAGTAGTCTGTCTGGGGAAGTACCTCCACCCTACAGAAGACCGCAGCCAAATAACACTGTGATGCAGTGTTGTGTTCCTGCTGGTGAGTAGGGTCGCCAGGCTACAGAGGTGTCGCTGTGCTCATAGCGGCATGTGGGCCGTACGCCTGTTAGTCAACTTAGTTATAAAAATAAAAAAAACTAATTCATTCTCACATGTTTGAGAGCCACTGGTCTACACACACATGCACGCGATGAGAAATGACTTGCGAGTTACAGTCAAGCCATGTGGCTGGTGTCGAGTATTTTGATGAATTCCTAATAGACAGTGTGCGTTTTGACAGTAGGACTACTACTACTACTACTCGTCTTAGTGCTTTCCCGGTTGCATCCTTGGCTGTAGGATGATCTAAAACTAAATAAATAAAACTAAAATTTCAGAATAAAAGAACTAATGCATAGGAATCGAGGGAGGAAATGGAAGTCAGTTGTCTACGCCTATCCCTTCGGGAAACAGGTACAAGTAAAATAACTACACAGCAACAGAAGACAGAATTTTGTATTTTGATCAAACGTAACCAGAAGTTTTAAACACTATCTACATGTATGATATGGAAAATCAATATGTAACGTGTAGCATATTTTTCATCACGAGTAATGTGTACTATAAAATGCAACCTATACAAATCGAACACCAGCTCACAATTTCAACTTATTTTTAAATATAATCAAATGCAAGCAAAAAATATTAATCAAGCAAATAGCCAAGCAGCTAGTTTTTCAGATTGATTGATTGATTAACACACATAAATTCTAAATCAAAAGGCCCTGCCAGGGTATCGTACGTTGGCGCTTCTGACGTGACGCTGCGTGGGGGAAGGGGAAGGGGGGGAATAAACCTGATTTTCGGTCTATTCTGACCTTGTAGCGGACATGTATTACATCATGGTATTTATAATGCCTTATTTTTCACTAATCCCACGCAATTTTAAACCTCATCTCTCGTGAATGGAGTCTAAATTCGAGTTATAAAAAAAAATTTGGCAGATGCGACCTTTTTCGATTGGTTGATAATATCGTGATCTGACGCATAAAGATTGCTTGCTGCCTGGTTTTTCCGGTAAGACTTTCCGTGATATTTAGCACCTATTATTTTTACTTAATGGTTGTATATTTTATTCGGTGACCCGGTGATATGGAGACGTCACTGTTATGCGTGCTACGTAAGGACCGTGATTTTAATATCGATAAAAAAGTTGGTTCTTATATTTTCATCTGAATTTTCCGCAGCTCCGCTTGCGTCAAAAACTATGTTAAACCCCAAGTCTTCAACTATATTCATACAGACTAAATTTAATCAAAATACTTTCAGAGGTTTGGCCGTGAAAGCGTAACAGACAGACAGACTTTCGCATTTATAATATTAGTATGAATATGGACTAGCTGTTTCCCACAGCTCCGCGTGCGTCAAAAACTATGTTAGACCCCGGTTCTTCAACTACCATACATACCGACCAAATTACATCAAAATCCGTTCAGCGGTTTGGCCGTGAAAGCCTAACAGACAGACTTTTGCTCATAAAATATTATATATTATATGGATATAAATATCCGCATTGGACCAGCGTGATGGGTTAAGGTCCAAAACCCCTCATAAGGTTTCGATACATATAAGAAGGCCCCAAGTGACCGGTGGTTCTAGTGATGACGACACTTCGGCCTGTCCTTATATTTGTAATGTATGACAAGAAAATCATTTGGAATCGAACGAAAATTCGTCGATATCGTACAAAAATCACACGACTCACCGATTTTGTATGAGTCACACTTTTCAAAAGCACACCTAGGGTGCTTAGAATCTTCGGATGAGATTGGTAAACCGTCAACCAACAAAGGCTTATAGAGAGGTATGAAAACGCAGAGGGAAGGAGGAGGATTTTACTCAGCAGTGTGACCTAAATAGCTAATTAAAAAAAATCTTTAAAGTAAGCAATATTTCGTATTGTTAAAAAATTTGCCAAAAATGTGAAAGGGTTTTTAAAAAGTGTGTTTCACGTTTAAAAGAAATCCTTTATCCGAATAATTTATAAGAATTTGTAAATGCTTAAACTGAATATTTGTTTCAATGAATTGACTTTTACAACATTTTGAATATTTAAAGTATTACTGTACTGTATGTTTATCAATACAAAACATGTCTTCATTTTCTATAACCTTATTTATGACCCTTTTTGGTAAAACTGCTATTGTTTCGCCACAATTAGAACGACGATGTCTCAGTTCTTTGTTGATCCTTAAGACGCCTTTTACGACACAATTAGTTAAAGGGGGTAGTCTATCCTCAAGGTAGAAAAACTACCACTATCGACTCATTTTATAATTATTTTCACTGCTGACTTACTGTGAGCAATAAAACGTTGATGTCTTTTATTAGAAGAAAAAAGTTTAGAGTTTTGTTTAAAAAGGTGTCGATAAAAAAGCATACGGCCCTTCTAATATTCTAAAATATAGTATCGTTGAATACTTATGTTATGAGATAAGTATCCAATAACATAGGTCTCTAACTAACTTTGGGCACAGAATCCATACTAATATTATAAATGCGAAAGTCTGTCTGTCTTTTTAATTTTAGTAAATTTGGTATGAATATAGTTTAAGACCCGGGGTCAAACGTAAGGCTACTTTTGGACGCAGGCGGAGCTAATTTATTCCTATATAGATATTTATATATATTTATTTATGTCTATTAATATTTATTTATTTATTTATAAATCTTTATTGTACCACAAGTTTACAATTGGCGGACTTAATGCTAAAAGCATTCTCTCCCAGTCAACCATTAGGAAAAACAGAAAAGTTATGTGCGGCGCGAATTATTTTAGAATACAACGAGAGAGAAAAAAAAAACAAAAAAAAAACACTTAACTGCTAAATAAACATACATAGATTTACATACAATATTCATAACTATACATATACATACATAAACATACATAAAAGAAGAGATGAAAACGGAAAAAGATGAAGATTTAGGGTGATATTATGCTAATATGTGTATTAATATGTGTGTAACTACCTCCGTGGTCCAGTGGTTAAGGTCGCTTACGACCCAGCACTCGTGTGTTCGATTCCCACGAGAGCATACTTTATTTAGTTGTCTCCAGTTTGGTTAGGACATTGCAGGCTTGAATCACCTGATTGTCTGATAATAATGATGATTCCGTCTTTCGGTAGGCACGTCAAACCGTTGGTTCCGGCTGCTATCTGGTGGTCATTAGAGGCCGACAGACGGTGCCGCACAACTTTAGCATCAGGGTGTACGTACATGGTCGATTGACAATGTAAACAGCATGTAATGATGATGATTTGTGTAATAATACAATCTTTGTTTACCTTATTTATCAGCTTTACATTAAAAGTATTTTATTGATGTTTTACATTACGTAAATCTTATCATAGAACAATGAAATCACAGAAATAATTAAAATAAATGTCTACTTACAATCTTTCGAGAAATGGATTGCTAAGGACCCTATTATTATTCACTAGTAACGATAAGGTGTTCAATGAGGAACCCTTTGGAAATTGTGTATGCCATACTAAAAAAGATTTGAATGGAAACCTCTTTTTGACCGGTAGTTTAAGAAACAATGCGAAATTTGAATGTGATTGAGTGAAAAAATTTACAGTTAGGGCGGATTTTAGTCGAAATAATCATAAATCAAAAAATATCTTTTTTATTTAATATTAACAGTAAATTTCTGATGATTCAAAAAATTTACAGTTACGACGGATTTAAGTCAAAATAAAATAGTCATAAATCAAATAAATAATGACTATTTATTTCTTATAATTAACATTAACAGTAAATTTTTAACTTTAGTTTAATATTCCTGGGGTCATATTTTTGAAATGTATGTCGAAAGAAATCCTTCGACTCACCGATAATGGAAATGATTTCATTGGCTGATTTTGCTCTTCTCTCCTACTTACTACGACTATAGCATATATTCTGTAAGGTTCTCTGCCTTTTCGCTGAAAATTTTTCGGCTGATTATCATTTGACAACTAACGTTTCCAAGAATTAAATTTTGCGGAATAATCATTTGCCAACTTTTCTTATAATTTTGTTTTTTTCCCCAACCTCGCAGTTGCCAACTGTATGTTTGGTCTGCTTCTTATAATGACAGCTTTCAAAATGCCAACTTTTAAGTAGCGTGTGTTTTACTTAGCGTAATATTTATTCAGTTGTTAATTGTTTACCAAATGTTACAGTAAGTAGAGTTTCCTTACAAATAAAAATAACATGAAATGTAACATTTTTTGACAAAGTCAAAAGTTGTCTGGCCTAGTAAAAGACTTGACAAATAATAAATACCCCAAACGTTTTGTGTCATTATAATAATCAGCTTAACAATAATCCTACCAAATGAAACGTCGTCATACAAAAATTTGATAATCGTTTGTTGTCAAAGTGAAAAATAGGTGAAACGTTGGTTGGCAAGCGATAATCAGCTAAACCAGTAGTTCCCAAACTTATTTTTCTCGTGGACCACTTTCAAAATTTTACTGGTTTCGGTGGACCCCCTGCTGCTACATTTCTACCACATTCTTAAAGTCGCCAAAAAATAAAAATTGTGTCACTTCTGAGTTCTGTCCCTATATTTCGATATGTAAAATAAAAACGAAAAATGGTACATTTTATATCACTTTATTTATTAAAAGAATAGAATTACAAGAAAAAAATATTAAGGTAATATAGGTTCAGGTCATAATTTTAATTAATGGGAAGGATGTATCTGATGGAGTGTCAACAAACGATCAATGTTTGGCTTTATTTTTGTGAGCAATAACCGCAAATCCCCCCGCTCTGTGATGTTTAATTTGCTCCTTTTTTTTGTTAAGAGGTTTGTAACGGCACTAAAACTCCTTTCGACAAGATATGACGAGGGAAAAGCTATTAAAAATTTCCTTGCGATTTCCCACAGTCCAGGATATTTTTCGGGTATTTCTGCTTGCAGCCAAAATGTTGGGTAGCCTTTTCTAAATTTCACCTTCAGCTCCTCATTAGTGCTTAGCTCGAGCAGCTCCTCTTGTAATACAACATTGGCCACTTCCGTTTCATCAAATGGATTTATTATCCATGGTGGTATATCCATCGTCAGTATATCTTCAAACCTGGTTTTGAAGTCATCATGCAGGGCACTTAAATGTTGACTGTAGGTATGGATATCCTCATCAATACATTCTACCTGCGACAAGTTTGGAAATTGAGAGAATTCGCGCCGACTAATGTTTTGCTTCATAAATTTCAATTTCCCAAGAAAAGCCGAAATTATCCCCTTTGTTTTTATTAAATTCAGGCTGTCCCCTTGTAACTGCAAGTTAATATCATTAAATTTTTTAAACAAATCTGTCAAATACGCAATGTCTGCTTTGAATTTGATCAAGTTTTCTTTTAAATCTGGATCTCTACTTTCTAAGAACTCTAATATGGAATCGAAAACAGAGTAAAATCTCGTTAAGCATGCACCTTTCGACAACCAGCGTACTTCAGTATGTAAGAGCAGTCGTTGGAAGTCTTCATCATTTTCGTCGCACAATTGAGCAAATAAACGTGTATTCAATGCATTGCTTCTGATTTTGTTGACAGCTTTTATTACAAAATGAAGAGATTGGTTCAACCTGTCACTTAAATGTTTTGCCACAAGATGTTGTCGGTGGATTACGCAATGAATAGCTGTAAGTCCTGGTATAATTCTTTTGAGATGACTTATAAACCCACGATATCGCCCGACCATTGCAGGAGCTCCGTCTGTTGCCACTGAAATAATGTTTGTAAATGGGATCGATTTTTCCGTAAAAAAATTACTCAGGACATTAAATATTGATTCGCCTTTAGTGTCAGTCTCCAAAGTTCTGGCAAATAGCAATTCTTCGTGAATTTCTTCCTCAACAATAAATCGGACATATGCCAATAGTAATGCTTCATTACTGGGTAACGTTGACTCGTCCAGTTGTATAGAAAAATGAGTTTTTTGCAGATGATTGCACAAAAAGCTTTCGATATCAGAGCTCATTTCATCAATGCGTCTTTGTACAGTATTGTTACTTAATGGAATTCTTTTTAGTACGTCAAATGGAGATTTGTGCAAAACAGTTTTTAAAACCTCTTCAACAGCGGGTAAAATTAATTGTTCTCCGATAGTGTGCGGTTTTCCAGATTTTGCTATAAGTAATGAGATATTGTAAGATGCCCGCAAGCCATCATCGTTACTTTGAGATGTTGAAGCGAACATACTGTGCATGGTGGGTCTCTTTCCATATTTTTCTTTCAATGTTTGAAAATATTTTAAATCTTTACCTATTTTATCAGTATGACACCTTTTTAGATGATCTTCGAGCTTTGATGGTTTCATAGAGTCATTGCTCAAAACTTTGTTGCATAATAGGCACATGGGCAATTGTTTGTCTGCCTCTGATGGAACAAAACCATATTTCAAATAATCGACACTATATTGTCGACATTTTTTCTTTGCTGTAGCCATGTTTCGTGTCAGTTACCTTACCTGTAAAAAAAATGTTTTAGTAACCAAGTTTTTTTCTGAATATAGGTATCACACCGCAGCCTTTGTCAGCACGCGGAAATAGAATTACGGCTTGTAAAGGGACCAACTAATAAACCGCTGAGACAAATACAAACGTTTTCACAAAACGGTATCAATTTTAAAGTACATAATTTACCACTAATTTTTAATAGTATAAATAAAAATTAGTGTACTCAGTATCGAATACTGATCATATTTGTGTAGGAAAAAATAAACGTCGAAATCCCAAAATTGTCCATAAAAACGATAACTAACATTTTATTAAATCAATGAGCTCACGCGCTCCGTGTATTTGCGTATTTTTTGTCTGCGGCTTCATTGTTAAAACGTGACAAACAGGCATCGAAGTTCAAGCCCCGCCCTTTTCCCGTCGCCCGCGCACCGCTCGCTCTTTCCGAAAAGGAATAGTTTTGATAAAATAGTTACTTCAAAATCAATTTAACATGATTATGAAATTACTGTTTTATAAAATTAGTAGTTATTTGCAAGAAAAATTACAAAATTAATTGCTCTGCAATATTGCTTATTCGGCCTTTTTAGAGAGGCAGTGCTTCTCTCGTGAAAAAACAATTGAATAAAACGTGCTGTGTTTGTCTTCAAATCGAAAGAGGACAATTAAAATATCTGTAAGTTACTAAGTTACCTATCTATACAGGCCGTTGTGATCAACCGACTAGTACACGTAAACAAAATACTTAAGTACTATAACAAAAAAAGGTAGGTTACTTACTTTTCTCCGGCACTAGCAAACACAGATATAAATTTTCTCACAACTTTTTTCCAAATTCCGCCTTGTTTTCGAAATTCCGGAAACAAATGAATGCGTTTGGTTGCCTTTGGCATCAAGTATTTATAGTGTTGATCAAGTTCATGTCTGAACAAGCATTAAGCATTGTCGGGCGGATAGCGCTTTGCAAGTCTGTACACGAAATTGTACGTAATATCGAATACACAAGTTTGGACATGTAACAGTCGCTTGCCTTATTAAAATATTATCTGCTTAGATAGGTACTTAAAACAATGTAGGTAGGCCCTTATAAAAACTATGCTTACATTTTTGCTCTTTACTATCAAAAGCAGATAAATTTTCGTGGACCCCCATTAACATCTTATGGACCCCCATTTTTTGTTCACGCCTACGTAGACCCCCAGCAAGTCTCCCGTGGACCCCTGGGGGTCCACCTGGACCACTTTGGGAATCACTGAGCTAAACAATTTTCTGCGAAAAGGCGGGATACCATTCTGTAATCTGTACTACGACTTAAGATACCAATAGAAAGCTGAGTAGGATTATTTTTATATTAACTTTAAACATAAATTAAACGAAATCCATATTAATACTAATATTATAAATGCGAAAGCCTGTCTGCCCGTCTGTCTGTCTGTTACGCTTTCACGGCCAAACCGCTGAACGGATTTTGATGAAATTTCGTATGAATATAGTTGACAACCCGGGGTCACACAAAGGCTACTTTTTGACACCGGCGGAGCTGCAGGAAACAGCTAGTTAATAATAAAATGGCTGCGGTGACGTAATGAAGATTCTGGTAGCCCTGTATTTATAACTCTTTAGATAATGCACTTTATACAACAAAATACCAAAGTTTCCCATAATACAATGTTGTTATACGTAATATTTATTTAAATATTTCGACAATGAAGATATTTTCCATTGAATATTGTAAGTTTTGTTTTAAATTCCTTCAGGGTCGGCGACGCGCTCGTGACATCTTCGGTGTTGCAGGCGTTCATAGGCTACGGTAACCACTTACATCAGGTGGGCCGTACGCCTGTTTGCCTAAGTAGTTGTATAAAAAACAAACTTGAGATATGTAATTTCAAAGTTTCTTAGTTAGATTTAAATAAGTTAAACATAAACTATAACTGCCTCCGTGGTCTAGTGTTTTAGACCCATAAGTCGTGGGTTCGATTCCCACGGGAAACATCATTTGTTTAGTTGTTTCCAGTTTGTTTAGTGTATTATGTTATGTTTGGTTAGAATGTGCCTAAAATTTTCAATGTACCATCTTGAATTCAACATGTTTACAAAAGGATCAATGATTATTGATTGATTGCAGACTTGAATCACCTGATTGTCGGGTAATAATAATTCCGTTCACTTTTTTTAGGCAAATTGTGACTATGTTGTAAACCTAATACCGCATACAAGGCATATAATATTATATATATAGAATAACCCAGGCTGGGTGGGCGAGCTATCTCATAGTCAACTGTCATTTTATGAAGTCAGCTCAGCAATAAACCAATTACCTGCCTGCCATTTTCAGGTAACTATTGTTGGTGATAAGATGCCTCCAGACGTTACAGAAATGAACGTCTTTGATCCTTTCCGCTTTTACAGCTTTGAGTATAGCAGTAAAATTTGTCTGTACTACTTTTTATTTTATAGTTAACTAGCTGTTTCCTGCAGCTCCACCTGCGTCTAAAATTAGTCTATGTTTGACCCCGTGTCTTCAGCATTATTGATACCAAATTTCATCAAAATCCATTCAGAGGGTTGGCCCTGAAAGCGTAACAAACGACAGACAGACAGACTTTCGCATTAATTTTGAAGTTTGCCGGGTCAGCTAGTCGATAAATATTACTTAATGCTTGTTAAAATAATTGATCGTAGTGCACAAATATACTATATAGGGGATTTAAGATTTAATTGGCTGTTTTAAAAAATATCATTGCTAGTTTAATAATTAAATATTGAGATAAATAAAATTATTAAAATAAACAAAGGATTAGTCTTTAGAATACATGAAAAAGAGATCCAACCGAAACTTTTGCCAACAAAAAGTTGACATTTGTGTTGTTAAAACATTTGTGAACTACAAATAGCGATGCAAAGTAACTACATAACAAGCACAAGAACGAAACCCGTTTATATCATCCAATGAAGAAATGATTGTACGTATGTTAATTCGATTACGTAAGTATGTTATTTTTAACCATATATATCTAAAAATGTGGTTAAATTTATGTATATGGTTTTTCCTTTATTTACAAATAGATTTGACCTCGTTCACCTAGGAAATTAGTTGATATAATTACAAACTTTTTTTTTCGTATTCATTAATAAATTTAATTAAAATAACTGGTCAAGTGCGAGTCGGACTCGCACTCGAAGGGTTCCGTACCATTACCAAAAAAAAAAATCACGTCTGTTGTATGGGCCCCCTTAAATATTAATTTTATTCTTGTTTTTAGTATTTGTTGTTATAACGGCAACAGAAATACATCACCTATGAAAATTACAACTGTCTATCACGACGTACAGATGGACAGCGAAGTCTTAGAAATAGGGTAGTTTACCTTTTGGGTACAGAACCCTGAAAACGATAAACACTGACTTTTATCATCACAGCATTTTTCCAGTTCTACGAAGCCTCGTTAAGTTCTAAGTAAGTTACAGTTGTATTGTAACAAAGACCTATTTTTTCTTAAGCAACTTGAACGCTATCATTGCAACGAATTATGTTTTTTTTTCTTCATTTTTTTCATATATGGCTTTTACTTTCGTATTTAGCCAGTAACAATTAAAACTTACAATAAAGTCGTTTAGTCAAGAAAGTCTAAAGTCAAGTCGGTAGTTAAGTCACGTCAAGTCAGAAGTATTACGCTGCGATTTCCAGGAGCTTTTGACAACAAGCAAGAAAATAACATAAATCGAACATTGTATCACTTCCCAACACTCACGCTTATTCTTGAACACTTTGCGAATAATAATCCACCAATATTATGCACAAACACTGAAAAAAACACAAATTTTGGAGAATAAAATACAGCGCCAATACTGCTTCTTCACAACTTTCCGCCAAAAGTCCGTATTATGTCTTATTTATCAATTTATGTACACTACATAATCGACTGTATAATAAATACATATTACAAGATTTTTTTAGTTACTTAAATGCTTTATTTCGTCTCTTACTCAGTCTACAAACACTAGAATAATGATTCTTTAACACTTGAATATACACAAAAGCCAAGACAAATCCTTAAAGAATACTAAAGAGGGATTAAAATGCCGTAACATATTAAAAAACAAAAAAAAACAAAAGCCACCAGTTTTTATAAGTCAGTTTTACGTGTTTATTAGCTCATAAACTCTGTAAAAAATATTACTTTCATTATCTAGCCAAGTTAGATTGAATACACAATTGACACTTGTTCGACAGTTTGGGCCAAATGTGTAGAAAAGTGTACCAATTTACCTTACCTTAACACTTAAATCTCAATTACACTTTTTAATGTATTATTAATTATTTGTAGTATTTAGGGTTAGACTTTATTTTTATACGATTAGTTTTAGTTTCAATTTCGATATTTTATTTCTGTATTCTGTGGTGCAATAAACATTTATTATATTGTAAAAAAAAAATATATTTATCCATACTAATATTTTATGTGCGAAAATCTGTCTGTCACGTTTTCACGGCCAAACCGCTGAACGGATTTTGATGAAATTTGGTATGAATATAGTTGAAGAACCAAGGTCAAACACAGGCTACTTTTTGACGCAGGCGGAGCTGTGGGAAACAGCTAGTTTAAATATTTAATGATAGAAAAATTTGAGTGGTCTAATTTTGGACAAACCAAACATTTTAATGATGTTTATTTAATAAAAATACATATGCAATAATAATATTAATCTGAACTTAGCCCTACAATAAAAACGATTTACATTGTGTTCGTATTTCGAATACCACTAATCCGCCATATTGTTTTTTGTCTTACAACAGGAAACTGTTGACTATGCCACTTTTTATAGTTTACATAAAAATATGTGGGTCACATCACTTAAATAAAATAAATACATTACAGATGTGACACTTCATTAGTTCATACTACCAACCGTGGATATTTTTAGCCAATGGAGAACATTATTTATATACATAATTTGTTTTCTTACGTGTTAGGATTATTCTATATTAACTGTATAGTGCCAGAATGCTACTAAGAACTTCTACTAGAATACTATTGTCATAAGGCCGGTCATGTTGTATGGATCAGAATGTTGGGGAACGGAAGCGACGAATGAAAGGAGATTGAATGTAACTGAAATGAGAATTTTGAGGTGGATGTGTAGAGTGACTTGATTAGATAAAATAAGGAATGAGTATATAAGAGGAAGCATGAAAGTTGCAAAGCTTTCGGTTGGGATGGTACAGTCATGTTGTGACGAGGGTGGAAAATCATATTACCCAGAAAATGTTAAATTTGAAGGTTGCGGGAGTAAGAAATAGAGGAAGACCAAAAAAGAGATGGCTGGATTGTATCAAAGATAACATGAGTAGGAAGGGCGTTAAGAAGGAAATGGCTAGAGATAGAGGAAAGTGGAAGGAACGAACATACTGCGCGGACCCCACATACAAGGTAAAGGAGAAGAAGAACAACTGTATAGTACCAGAATATTCAATCTAGTGACCGCATAATAATATAGCTATATGCTAAAGTATTTTTACATATGTAATAATAGTTATAGTAAATATAAAAATATTATATCTGGCGCTCTCTCGTTTCGGAGACCAAAATCTACTTCGGGTCGTTGAGCCAGCGGAGTAAGTAAGTTTAAATTACTCGACAGACTTCTTTGTTTACCCAGACACTTGTTTTTAACGCAACTTGCTGGTTTCTGTGAGACTGGGCGGACTATTGTATGCGACTCTTCTAGAGTGCTATTTTAGAAATCTATGACTTGCACAAAATCGTTAACTCTAATGATTTTCTTTCGATATCGAATGATTTTCAGTTGACATGGGTCCCTTACGTTTTTAAATATATACTTACTAGCTGTTTCCCGCAGCTCCACCTGCGGTATATAGCCTATGCTGCTCAGGGTGAATGTAGCTTTCCAACGGTGAAAGAATTTTTAAAATCGGCACAATAGTTTTTGAGTTTATTCATTATAAAACATACACACAAAAATACAAATCTCTTTATAATATTAGTGTAGATGTAGATTTTACATACACCACCTGAACTATGAATGACTTGTACTTGAAAGAAAGAGAAAAAAATATATTTTAGAAACACGGTAAAAGATATATAAAAATAAATATAAAAAATTGATGCATGTTTCCAAAAAAGGTAGTTGAACTCTGACAGAGCTTGTAGGGTTCTAGGTTGGAAGAGTGTAATGCCATCGACACGCAAAGAAAAAGAAGATTGGTGCAATAAAGTGTTCATTTCACATATCCAATGCAGCTATACTTCTGTAGTGACTTTATTTGATCACAATCCTTTGTATAACTTAATTTCAATTCGAAATCGCCAATCTGACTCATGTTTAGAGTTAACTGCAATACGGAATTAATTTATTCAAAAACGTTGACACGTTTAGGGCTTTTTATGGTTTGTTTACATTTTTTACTGGTTTTGTTTACATTTTTTTCTGATTATGTTTTTGTGCTGTCTGTGTATTTAACTGGGTTAAACGGATTCCATTTTTACGTGTCTAATCTGTTTAACATATTCGCGTTTTGCGATTGTTTAAAAAAAGATTTTGTGTAATGAAACATCTAGTTCTCTTCTCTCGTTATTGTTTCAATAAGTTTGACTTTCTTCCTACATAGACAATTTACAAAAAAAATATCTTAATTTACGATACGCGTAAGGTGTAAATTGAGACAAATGTTTCTAAATTCAAAATCAATCAATAAAATCATTTCTAAATAATTAATAACCTTATTTCTCTACATGCCATTAATAATAATAATATATAATATAATTTATTTATTTGACCAATTTAGATCATTATTGTTAGTAATACAGAGAACTTAAAAACCTAATGTTAGTACACAAAACACAAGACAAAAACATTACACTTATTCGTTTCTCCGTATATGTATCATTGAACAATGATACACAAACTGAAAATCGACTCGTGACGCAAACAACTTCAGAATGCTGTTGGAGCTGGCCCGAAGCCTGTTAGCCAGGGATGAGCACCGTTTTCGCATAGTGGTGTAAAAACAATCCACTCGCGCCTCGGCGAACATCGCCAGACAACCCCAACAACACCCTGAAAGCATCATTATACTGGACCCGTAGGGCGCTAAACTGCGATTTCGTATATTGCACCCATAGGCTGCTCGTGTAAAAGGACGTGCAGTATGCTCTAAAAAGAGTTATTTTAACTTGTCTAGAACAACGAGCAAACCTACGGGCTATCATATTGGCACACATAGATAGCGCCCTACGTTCCCTTTCAATGTCTGTGTTGTCTTTCAGGTCAGAAGTCAACCAGTGTCCAAGATATTTGAATTTGTTAACCATTTGCAATGGAGTCTTATTTAATTTTATAGATGGGATAGTATCTGGACATTTCCTCCCGGCCTGAAAGACCATACACACACTCTTCTTCACATTGTATATTAAGCCATGACTTGTGGCGTATCGCTCGCATACAGTCAACAACCTGTCAAGGCTACAGGGAGAGGCACTCAGCAGAGCCATGTCATCTGCGTAACTTATATTATTGATACAAACGTCATCAATGTGGCAACCGACATGTAAACTACTAAGCTCCTCAATCAGCGCGTTCACATACAGGTTAAAGAGCCCCGGCGAAGACAGTCCTCCCTGCCTTACCCCGCATTCCAACCTGTATGGCTCTGAGAAAGCGATCGACCACCTTACAACATTGACCTGATTGAGATACCAGAACTTAAATAAGTTGCACTACGCAATAAGCATACTTTGTTTTATTGTTAACAGTTTGCATAATGATTGAATCACATACTGATCTTCATCTTTCGTGTCAATGGCATGAAACTACACTAATTTGGCCCAGTAAGACGCAACATCCACGGCCGAGTCAGAGGCCACAGTCAAATCAGCCCATGTACATACTGCAGGGTAGCTGGGGCACGATTGCAAGTCTGATAAGATAATTCCAAGCTGCTTAGGTCTTAAGACGTCAAAAGGCCGCGATAGACTCTCCCATGTGCAAGATGTGCAAGATCCACGGAGTAATAACAAAGAGGAGATGGCGTATCGAGAGCTTCCTTACAAAAATTGTGTGAGGCTACGCAGGGCGGAAGGCATACGTGAGGGGAGCTCGGTTTGGCCATGGCCCCGCCCTATTTGACGATCCCCTCTACTTACAAATAGATGTCGCTAGCAAATCGAAGATTTTAGCAAAAAATATATTTATATTTGTTTATATTACATATATTTTAAACATTAAAAACAGACATATATTTTGTGTAACACTAAATCAATCAAATGAATTCGAAAATATATTTATTTACTTACGTTTATTGTGGTCTCATAACAGAACAGCATTGAAACACTTAAAACAAAATGGTTTAAATTTTTTTTACTAAACTAGAGAGACGTAAATTATAAAAATAAGAAAAACATAAGAGCTCGTTCACGTCACGCATCGTTCACAGTAGAACGAAAAATGACGCAATCTCCGCCTACTTTTCCGATGTCACTGCGCCAATGACTGTAATGGTGCACCAGTCGATACGCTTTCTCCTCTTTGAATTTGTTCCATGGCAAGATCAATTGACATTGACGACCACGTCGCCCCCACTTCTTGCCTTCTGGTCAAGATGGAAAGTGATTTTTCCTAACTGGTCTTGGTATTGGATGTTTATCTATCAGTACATAGTATCGTTGAGTTAGTATCTCATAACACAAGTCTTGAACTTCTTCTTCTCGATGGCTATGATGTCTTATATAAGGCTATATCAATACGTGGTATCGCTGACCGCTCTGTCGTCGGCCGCTCCAAGATCCTCAACCGTGCAGGAGTCCGGATAATTGGGACACTATAGGAGATGAGCCATAGACTGGGCAGCCCCGCAGTCGCAGAGGTTGTTAGAAGAAAACTCCCACTTTGTTTTCCTGGCATCTTCCGAAGACATCTATTTAAAGACTTCCACACTGTCCAGGGGAGTTCTCAACCGGGCCCTATTAGCAAAACCGGGAGTGTTTCAGCCGAAGAGAGATTTGCTAATACCGGCAAGAACCGGTTTTTCCAACGTTCAAGTCTAGCTTCGGCCCTTTCACAGGTATGATGGGTTGCCTCAGGAAACTTTTACGGCTCTTCAGGCGCCTGGATGGTGGAGTTTGGCCATAGAGTCTTGAACCTACTTTGGATGATTTGTCCTATATTTATTTGACTTTGCAGCCATTTCTATACGAGTCTTTCGTGTCTAATTTACGTTATTAAACTAATAAGTATCGACAAATTAAGGACATAATCTTATATTAGGATTGATATTTTAATTGCGTAATCTTCGAAAAACCAAATAAACCTGATTGTATACCAGTAGTTCCCCGACGCAAATATACTAATGATAATTTTAAAAACCACATATAATTATCCAACAGCTTTTTTCTGAGCTTACAAAAGTTCGTAAACAAGCGTACGTATCATTTATATATTTAAATTACTTGTTTTGCCCACGCTTATATCGACGAAATGTTAATTGTAGAACATTTTTAGATTACTAGCTGTTACTCGTATCTTTGCTTGTGTTTGCTGTATTTACTCCCGCCAAAAGTTATACGAAAGAAAAATTATTTAAAATATTTTTTTTTATATAATTAAGTAGGCAAAAAGGCATACGGCCCACCTGATGTTAAGTGGTCACCGTAGCCCATGAACGCCCGAAACACCAGGGGCATCACGTGCGTATTGCCGACCCCCATGTTGTAATCTCTTGGGAAAACAATGTTGGGGAGCTCATTCCACAGTCTCAGCGTACGTGGGAGAACGCAACGCAATTAATGAATGCGGATGAATCCCCTGTCGATCAAGAGGTGCGATGGTAGAAGGTGGGTGTTGGCATCATCTCAAATACTTCCTCGGAGCACAACCCATTATATAAGCGGTAGGAAACACATGAAATCTTTGTTTCTAAAACTCGTTCATTACTTGGGTTTCGATGCATACGTACTGAATTCACAGATACAGTTCGTGTGTCAGATGCCTTTAGGCACCCTGTGAGATCTGACAGTGCTGGCTACTAACACCTCGGGTCATGTTCCAATTGGTCTGGTTTCCCTGTAAAAAAAGGTTATAGAGGTCAGACGGTAGTCGCTTCATTGTAATAATCAGTGCCGCCAAATCAAGGACCATGATTCTTGATTAAGATTGCTTAAGTCATGACTTATCGCGTGCCCTAGGCTCCGAAGCGTAAGCTAAGGACGCAACTAGGGTAGCACGATTGAACGAAAAAGAATATCTAGTTGTTTATAACCGAATTCTTTAAAAAAAAGCAAAGAATGGAGAATACAGTATGTGTTACATAGGATACGTTATATCTGTTTCATGAGTTTGTAACTGTCATCTCGTTATCGTTTGTAGAAGCATGGATGGTAAACTTAGCTATCTCTACTATGTATACGAGTATATCCATACTAATATTATAAATGCGAAAGTCTGTCTGTCTGTTACGCTTTCACGGCCAAACCGCTGAACGGCTTTGAATGAAATTTGGTATGGATATAGTTGAAGACCCGGGGGGTCAAACATTGGGTCTTCAACTATTGGATATAGTTGAAGACCCGGGGGGTCAAACATAGGCTACTTTTTGACGCAGGCGGAGCTGCGGGAAAAAGCTAGTATCATATAAATTTGTGTACGTCCAATCACTATGATTGACGCGCAGGCATTAGTGGTAATATGGACTTCTCTGGTAAGCTTACTCGGGTGACCACTATTTTTATTTTTACCACCAATAATCATTTTTCAAGTACAAAAGAAACCAGAGATTCGACGTGCTTCCTTAGTATAGTACCCCTTATGCAAGTTATGATACCACCAATAGCATACGTATACATCATTGATTTAACACATTTAAAGGTAAAGCAGCTGATATGAATGCCAATTACTGGCATACATGGCATTGTCAAAAAAATATTAAAGCAAAACACATAAAGAGTTATACAAACCATCATCATCATTTCAGCCGCAGTCAGTCCACTGCTGGACATAGGCCTCTCCTAATGATTTCCAAAATGATCGGTTGGCAGCAGCCTGCATCCAGCGTTTGTCTGCGATTTTTTTTAGGTCATCTGACCTTCTGGTCGGTGGATGTCAAACGCTGCGCTTGCGCAACGCAGCTTATAGATGTGGTTCAGGAGCGTGATGGGTCTATAGTTCTTCAATAGGGTATTGTCACCTTTTTTGAAGAACAAAACCACCACGCCTCTGTTCTACGCCTCTGGCGTCACGCCCTCGAGCAAAACGGAATTAAAGAGCTTCCGAAGGATTTTCAGTGCGGCGTCCCGCCCGCTTTCCGAAGCTCAGCTGTGATTCCGTCTTCGCCCGGCGTCTTCTTGTTCTTGAGCTCATACAGGCTGATATGTCCGGGATACAAATGCTCGGTTCTAATGCAATAAAATATTTGGGGAGCTCGATAACCTAGCGCATCATGGTAACGATAGTGCGAGTGAAGCGACGGAAAACGCCGCTTTGGAAACTGGATTGGAGGCAATAGTAGCCATTTATTCTTTTTCCTTTTAGTTTCTTCGGAAGGCACGATTAGCGTTAGGTAAGCTAGATGATAGTCGTCAGACTGTGTCAATCTTTTCCCTCATTCCACTTAGATCCATCCCTACTATCCACCGACAGATTCAAGGATCGTAATAGATTGTCTAATCCTTCATGCAGAACCTCCTTTTTCCGACAGAGTGTATTTTGTATGGCTCCGAAAATGTACAACAAACTACCACAGGACATTACTGAAATCGAGGGTATAAATAGCTTCAAAGAAAAATTATTTAAATGGTTGGTTGAAAAAGCATACTACAGTTTAAAAGAGTTCCTTACCGACAAGTTCCATAATGCTGTCCAATAGGACAAACATGTTGCATGCCGTACGGCTGTTTGTGGTCTAAGATCTTATAATTGCTATATATAACATCATTGTACACCCATAATACGCAATAAAGTTGATTGATTGATTGAAGGATATCTTTCCCCCCCCCCCCCTTGTAGGTGTTTCCATTCTTCCCTGCCTTTCCTTCCATTTTTCCATTTCTTCACTTGCCAGTTCTTTAACTTTTTGATGACACGATTTTTTGTTCGAAAACCGTGAAGCATGCCAAGTTAATAATAAACAACAAAATAATTTATCAGGTTGAAAAAGAACCTCCTTTGACTTATTACGTAAATTAGTCCTGTAAAACAAAAACAAAATATCTAATAATTTTTATTAGAATGTTGTTTTTTTCCTTTTTTTAATTGTACAGGATTAATTAATGGTCACCCTATCGACAGGTTTTTGGCTAGCACACGAGTTGACCTCGCGATCCTTGAAATACAGCAAAGCTAAACACCCTCAAACTCCTAACAGCTGTCATCATCATCATCAAATTCCTCAATTACACTGTTACGTAACCTGGCATTAGATAATGGTAGATAACTTAAGAGACACTAGTAAATTTACTGTCAATATTTTTGTCCTTTAGTAGATGGTATATTGTATTTATTAATTTAACAATTCTTTGCACAGAGTAAAATTAAACACATATAGAATAAATGTTTGTGTAATGATGTGCAGAGTAGATTTCCAGCCATCGAACAAATCACGATTGAAACCAAAACGTGATTTTGACGAAATCTGATACCACTTTTTGCAGGGTCAATTGACTTTGTAAGCCATAGGATAGGTACTAGAAATAAATCTATATTGTTTAAAATAAATTTATTTCTATCTATAAAAATTTTACAACACTTTTTTTTGCTACAGTTGTTCGATAAATAAAGATTTAAAGTGATTAATGTAATCAAGAAACATTTATATGTCCCGCGTCAACTTTTCAAATTTCTATGCAAGCAATTTGTTACAAGTCGGTGTAATAGGCAGCCACTTTAAAATGCTTCAACGAATAAGTCTCGGTGATACACAAAATTCAATCAAATAAACTCAACAATCAAAATTACATCGTAAAAGTATTTATTCTATCCGAATTTAAGAACACTTTTTATTTTATTATTGTATTCTTTATGAAAATTATGGATACATACATACACTTCTTGGCAAATCAAAGTCTTCCGGTTAAATAATAGCTGTCAGTTGTTTTTTTTTAATAATGTGTTTTACAGCCATGGATACAAGTCCTATTAGGTCCTTCTTAATTTTTCAAACTAATGATATACTCATCTTTATTTTAATAATTATTTTCTTCTATATCTGCATATTCGAGTAACAAAAAAAAAAAACACTGTGTTAGAATAAAAGCCAAAACAATGTTCAGTTGTTAAGCAAAATCAGGGGCGGCACCTAGTGACATCAAAGAGACCATTACTAAATTCGCTTTCAAAAGAAAAGTCACAATTCACCTCACTAGCATAATATCACCCTAAATCGTCATCTTTTTCCGTTTTCATCTCTTCTTTTATGTATGTATATGTATAGTTATGAATACTGTATGTAAATCTATGTATGTTTATTTAGCAGTTAAGTGTTTTTTTTTCTCTCTCATTGTATTCTAAAATAATTCGCGCCGCACATAACTTTTCTGTTTTTCCTAATGGTTGACTGGGAAAGAATGCTTTTAGCATTAAGTCCGCTAATTGTAAACATGTGGTACAATAAAGATTTATAAATAAATAAAATATAATAATTACAATTTCGCCTTAACACCTTTCTGCACAGTTCGGTTCGGTTAGTCAGACCTTGAATTTTTTTTATATCTTCAATTAGACGAAAATAGAACCTATACAGCAGGAGTAGATTTTACATAGAGAACAATATTTATTTTATTTATTTATACCATTCATAACATTGACAGTTCATACCAAAGCAATGTGGGCGGTACCTTCTGTTAATACATTGCTAATTTTAATGTCTCTATATTTCGTCAACATGTTTTAGTTAATTTTATGCCAGGCGACCTTTGATAACATATATTTGGTAGTCAAAACAATCAAATTTTGATATATATTTTCATACGCATTTGACCTGCAGTTTTTATATCCAAATGTTGAAATAACATTACAAAGTTTCATCCCTATTACATTTTAAAAAATGTAATTTTTTTTTACAAGGAATATTCAACCATGTCCATACCAACTTTCATTATAAAATGAGTCCAAACTTTTGCAGTGTTTCCCCATTATTCCCTGATTTGAAGCTAGTGCCACTTACATCATACAGGAACCACACTTGGAAAAAGGAAATTCAGTTGATGACGCGTAAAGACAAGAAACATGTATACAAACTTAGAGACTAATTCTCTCGGAGCCCAGGGCCGCTTTTCTGCTCTATCTCCTCCACTTCGCCCGGTCTTCAGCATCACCCGGTCTTCACATAGAATAAGACTAACTATATTATCCTAAAAAGACTTCGTAAAAGTGTACTTTATTATTTAAAAGTACCTTTTTACCTCGGTTACCTCTTTGACTCCACTAGATATCTCATCTATATTATAACTTGCTCAAGTGCTGTAATGTTGTAATTATTATGTCGGTTACTGCCCGCGGCTTCGTCTTTATGATTTATCAATATTTCCTTTACAAGATTGATATCTGATGGTAAGTTACTTTATCTAAGACTATGATATAAATATGATGAATTTTTCTTGTTTCAATTATCTAGTTGTTTTTCTTCGCAAACATATTTTCATTATTACATATTTTTCCGGGTAGACAGGCCGAATAATTAAATAAAATAAAGTAGTTAATAAGTCGAAAAAAATTATGAGAAACATAGTTTCAAAAGATTTTAAAATACAATTATTTTAACAAAAATGTGAAGGTTTGTCATTATAGTCATTAATGTTATTTAAATCAAATTACTATTTTTAACTAAAAGAAAGAAAATTAATGTTCGGTTAAAATTATAAAAAAAAAATATTCTGTTTTATAGTCTATCATGATTTTTCGTATCAACATTTAGCTCTAATTCTGTACTAATCCTTTATAGGGTTCCGTAATAAAAGACTAAAAAACCCTAGAAAAATCGAGCCGTACGCTTACGAAGAAAATACTTAATAACTACCTCTTTAATAATAATTTATTTTTTCTTCTGCTACTTTTATTTGGGAGAAACCTCAGAACCAGCCCAACAAAATACCCAGACAGTTTGCTATACAAATTTGTATGGCTTTTTCAGAGTTATGCATATAATGATGAAAGGACAATTCATAAATTTAAGAGCTGGACGCTTGTCGGTAATGTTTTTTCAATTCATTCTTATCACTTGCCAGATCTTTAATTTTTTGAAACGATGCCTTTATGAGAAACATCATAAAAGGAAAGGAAAATAGGAATCCAGGTAGACCCAGGCACTGCACTATATTTATTTATTAATGAGATATTGGCATAAAAAAAAACTACAATTCATAATAATATTAATAAATACCAATAACACTACTACCGACTTAATCTAATCTTTTAAATATTTAATTTAATTCTTTATTCAATTTAATTCAAATTCAATTTACATCTAATATATTTCATTTTTCCAAATTCAATTTACAATTCACAATTTACAATATTTGATTTATTTTGCTTCCTGCCATTGCATAGCTTGCTTGGGTTGCATGCTAGCACATTTGTGGGAATGTCTGTTGTATGTTATTTCATGTAACCTGTACCAAATTGAATAAATAAACACTAACAGGTATAACACACAATATTTTCCATATAGACAAAAAAATGCATAATTATACATAATATTATATCTCCTGTATTGATAATCATTCGTTGAGCACATGTTAGCTAAAATAGATTTTGTCCCTTTCTCTCCCATTTGATACTTAGCGCGAAAGAACGAGATGCACCACATTTTAGCTGACATGAGCTAAACAAATTATTCTTAATGCTAGGATGGCCAATGTCTGTAGGCAACTTCTTGTAATATGATAAGAGTTATCTCAATGAAACAAAACTTTATCGTGTGATTTTAAATTACGTTTTGTTATGACTACGAGCGATAATTATTTTTTCTACGGGCAAATTACAAAATTTAATACATTTTGTAATAATAACAAATCTAACAGATAAGTTCGAGACCTGCTCAATAAGTACATAAATCTAATATAACTTTTAGCCATGTTGCATCCGGCTTAACATTTAGTATTGTCGTAAAAAGTGACCAACGGACAAATGGGATTGTATAACATAATTATAAATTACAAAAAGTATTCTAAAACTTCTTTATAACTTTGTATGACTGCTGGCGCCAGTGAAAGTATTTGTAATTGACGTCAACCCTAAGATAAATGAATACTAAAATGTGGAGTGCATTTATGGTGGATTGGTCGCCATTTTAGTGGTTTTCTATCTTGAGCTACTCCGTGCTTCGCAAGGCACGTTAAGCTGTTGGTCTCGGTTGTTTTCGATAGATAGCAGTCGTGAGGCTGTGTCAGATGCCTTAGAGCAGCCTGAAAAATTCTGCCAGTGTTGGCCATTAACACACCTCAAGTTATATTCCTGTCGGTCTGGTTTCCCTGTAAAAAGGGTTACGGAGGTCAGATGGCAGTCGCTCCATTGTAATTACCAGTTCCGCCAAATCTTAAACCATGACTTACAGCATACCCTAGGCTCCGAAACGGAAGCTGACGACGCATCTAGGAATACGCGCTAGGATGATGATTATGATGTACGATTTTTATTCAACAGAGTCATACCTTTCAAAAATATGGTTTCTGATACGAAGTTTCTCAAAACTAAAAAAACTGTAGGTACCTACAGTGGTTTATGCGGGAATCATTGACAAAACTGCTTTCTCATGTCAAGTTATTTATTAGGGATTTTAATAGCGCCATTAATATTTTGGTACAGGAAACCAAAAAAAGTCAAGTGCATTCGAAGTTTCACCGAGAAATCTCTAAAAATCGTTCGCGACCAGAAATTTCGTTAATCAATTTCATGTGTTGAGTTACGCATCTTTGAGGACATAAGAAAAGTATGGATATGCCTTATTTATCTTAACAATATTGTTCAATATTCAGTCATTGATAGGACCACATCTATATTTTTGGATTAGATATAGTTCTGGATCTAAAGATGCATTCAGATAATGGGCTGGCAGTTGGAAATTAGGTATAATGCAATTTTTTTTACAATGATCACTCAATAGACGGACAAACTTATACAGCATTATCGAACAGTCAACGTTCAAGTCTAGCAGGGATCTAACCTTCATCAAATATTTTTGTTTTTGTATTTGAGCTTTCTCGCAGGCAAAAGATAGAACATAAGTACCGTATAAAAATAATGAGACAATCAAACCAATTTCTATATAGAGATATTCGTTGCACCTTAAAGATTGGAAACTTACACCTTGGCCCAGCTTCAACCTGACCCTTAGAGAAAAAGTGACCTCATCTAAGGTCACTGTTTTGTAACCATTTTAATAAAACAATACAAAAACAGATAATTCTCGTTTCTTTGAAGGAAGTTACCTTGCTCTACATTTGTTTATGATAATCAGATGACTCCCATTTTTTTACCTATTTCCTATGTCACGTGCGCGTCGTCAACTGCACTGCGCCTTATTACATTCAATCGAATAAGGTATTTTATCTAAATTTTGTATACCATTTCATAGACAGATATAAGGCCCAACTTATGGGCAGTTATACTTAACGTTGGACCTATGGACGTTCGAAGTTTTCCGCGCGCGTTGCCTACCATGATTTTAAATAAGGTTATCCACACTATTATTTACCATCGTACATCAATTAATGAGTGATGGTGGCGGCTAGACAAGTGTTCCGCACATGTTGGTGACAGACTGACGACAATGATCTAAATTAAAGAAACACGCTGGACAGAATTATCGAGGTGGGTTTATGAAGGTCGAAAAAATACACCAGGTGTGAAGTGACTTTAGAATAGAACACTCCGTCTGTTCTCGAGTATGTCTTGAAAATAACTAATAAACAAATAGAAGACATCAAATCTATACTGTCCCACAACTGGACAAAGGTCTCCACCGTTCTCCTGCATTCATCTCGTAGCAGTATATGCTTAGGAGCTAAAAACTTGAGCTCCTTAGACTAGAAAACACGCTGGGCGAAAAAGAGATTACAAGACATGTCGTCTGACATTCATTTGATAGAGGCGGACTTATTCTAAATAATAGGCTTGTAATATTCTAATTCCTGGCCGTTAGCACGCCGTTAAACTTATATTTTATTTATGCCATAAAAAGATAGATATTTTTTTAAAAGATTCTTTTTTAATAGCTTGTCAACATTATTCAATTTTGTCGGCACGTCCAGCATGTTTGTTTAATTATTGCTAGCTAGTAATACTAGCTTTTTCTTCAGGATACTTTTTGATGCAGGCGGAGCTGCGGGAAACAGCTAGTCTTGTATAAAAAAAACTATCAAAATCACCAAATTAAAAAAAAATCTCTACAACATTTAAATTATCTCCACTTCGCAACGTAAAGATAAAAATCATTTCGTTGCCAAAAAGCAGTCTCACTATCTATCCCATTTCTTTGTCGGCCAAAGCCGTATAACAGTTCCCCTAGGATTAAAAAAAAATCTCCCATCACCTGTTGCGCCCACGCATCCGCCCGCCATTTTGTTTCCACGGCACACTGCCATATGTCAAAATTTACATTTGGAATAAATTATTAGCGGCAAAAAAGTAATTAGGATGCTTTATTTTAGAATTTAATTAGTTGACTGATGTGATTTTGATTAGCAATAGATAAATATTTTTAAATTATAAGGCGTTAAAGAATTATTAAAATATATTTTTTTAGGTATATTTTGGAAAACAGTTAAGACGAGGTTATCTAGTTATCGAGTGACTTAAGAATAGACCACTTACAATAGAATAGATATAATAACTTTATTTATGTCTCATCTTCCCGTGACTTCGATACGTAACGTAAGAGGCGATTATGGAATAGAGTTCATCTTCCAAAGCACGGTATCTTCTTTTATATCAGATAATCGGAAGCTATTTGTGAATTATTTATTTATATACTTCATTCATGTACACAATAAAAATGCAAAGGATCATACATAAGAGGAAAAGACAGTACAAGAGAGCTGCTTATTACTAAAGAAATTTCTTCCAGCAGACCCAAGAGAGGAAATGACAAGAAAAGGGTAATTAGCGTGTACAAAAAAGAATGAAAAAGTGAAGACTATACCTAATTACCTAGGTAGAAATTTTATAAAATCATTGTAATATAAACATACTTCAATTAATACACAAATATCATTACAAATAATACATACATAATAAACTTACATATAAAATACATACATAACTATCTATTGTGCTAAGGACAGATAACTGTGTAAAGTGTGACTATTATCTATCTATTGTTTATCTCACTTAAAATCGGCGAGACTAATGATTTTCGTTCGAGAATAATTTTCGTCTGACATTATCCTGTAAGTCGAATTATTTTCATACCACATATGTATGATGCATATACTTATTTAAAAATTTGGCTCTAAAAGTTCAATTTTTGATAAATGTGAATCACGCAAACTCGGCGAGTCCAATAATATGTTCGATAACGTACGCTTTTCATTCGACATACATGTCATACATTTCACAAATAGGGCTCCAAGAATAAACTAAATTAATACCTATTATATGAATAATAAAATATGAAAATGAACTTGGAAATGAACCCTGGGCTTTGAAGCACTGCTTTAACCACTAAACCATAGAGGCAGTCACAAATAAAACTTGAGGTGCACAAATTCCAAGGATGACTCACAAACTAGCCAATAAAATCTTTATAAGTCATTTCCGTAGTTACGAGGCATATTTTTGTTATAAAATTTCTATTGACTCTGTAAAAATTATGAATATTACCTGCTTTAAAAGAATGCTTAACTTTTATGAAAAATTAACATAGCTTATCTACAATCCTAAGTTAAGTTCAACAGTAGACCTATTATATTTTTGGGAACAAAAGCAATTTTATCTTTACTATTCAGAAAAGAGTTGATCCTTTCAAAATTGAAAGCAATTAGCAACCACAAATGAAAGGGCGTTATGGAGGTATGCTGCACTAAAATAACTCTTTTTCGTCAACATAAAAGTTTTCTTATAACCAAGTATTAAGTAAGATATTTTGAGAATTTCCCAAAGTAAACACTCTCATAATCCTCTATTCACCTTTACCTGGCTTTGTCCGTTAAGTTATTAAGTACTCTGTGTGACAGGGTCTTCAGTTATTTTCTCCATTAGTCGTGGAGTTCTAGATATCTATGACTCGCTTGAAATAATTGAGTCAAGCTAAGATACAAATTAGTATGCTTATTTAATCGACAAATCTTGGTGACTTCTCCATTCTTCACCCTAGCGTGTATTCCTAGTTGCGTCGTCAGCTTACGCTTCGGAGCCTAGGGTACGCTGTAAGTCATGGTCCTAGATTTGGCGGCAATGGTTATTACGATGGAGCGACTACAGTCTGACCTCCGTAACCCCTTTTACAGGGAAACCAGACCAACAGGAACTTGACCCGAGGTGTGTTAGTGGCCAACACTATCAGAATTTTTTAGGCTGCCTAATAGCATCTGACACAGCCTCACAACTACTATTCATCGATAAAAACCGGGACCAACGGCTTAACGTGCCTTCTGAAGCACGGAGGAGCGCGAGATAGAAAATGCCACTAAATGGCTCTCGTCGTCGCTTGACACTGTATTCGCCACACGTGGATGCGCAGGTCGCGACCGACTATCGAGCACCACAAATCTTATGTGACTATTTCGTAATAAAGAGGTCACGCACTCCTGATAACCTCTTATCAAATGGAGACATGTCCGCAACCTAACCCAACATTATTGACAAAAACGTTAGCAAAAACAATGCTTGAAATTCAAACATAAGAAAAAGTTTACGCGTTGCAAAAACTACTTATTGTAGACTTTTTGTTAAAACCTTTTTGCTCCTGTTTCGACGAGAAAAAAGTCTTATTTTCTAATGCGCATGAGAGCATTCCAATTTTGAACTTTATACAGATCGCGTTTAAGGTCGTGACAGTAACATATACCATTCATAGACCCGTTAGACTTTTTTGATTTCTTGTAGTTTTTTTTTTTCAGTTGCATTACTCGGGTCAGTATGGGTTTTTTGGTTCTAAGGTACGGAGTTGGTCACCTAGACAGTTTTTCGTATGCTTTTTGTGCCTTCAACGGGGTTTCAGTAAAAAATGTGCTTCCGTATTTCCTATTTTTTGTTACTAGGTCTAATCGGTGACATTTTTGAGGAGTATAGACACAAAAACTCTTTTAGGTGTAGAGTAGATAGACATAGAAAAGAGTTAGCCTGCTGTAAAGTTTAAATAATTGTAGTAAAATTATGAATGATTGAATTTCCTTGTTGTCAACTATTCTATAATCAGTAGACTATCGTATCGATAGTTTTAATACTTATTTTGGACTAATGACGGATACCACTACAGCTTTTTTAAGGAGGCTTGAGTAATTAATTTAAATGTAATGCTGAATCTCATAATTATATATTACTTGCTTTTTCCCGCAGCTCCGCCTGCGTCTAAAAGTAGCCTATGTTTGACCCTGGGTCTTCAACTACATTCATACCAAATTTCATCAAAATCCGTTCAGCGGTTTGGCCTTGAAAGCGTCACAGACAGACAGACAGACTTTCGCATTTATAATATTAAAGTATGGATTTGAAAAATAACAAAATAAGGTATGGCGGGTCCACGGTCTATTAAATACTTTTCCAGAAAGTTTCATCAAGAACTGTTAAACTATTACAGTATTTCGTAAGAATTTTAAACCCACATGCCACAAAATCAAAATGGCCTTCCCAATTCCGTAACTCTAGAGCCTCCAAAATTCGACACATCCCAAATTCCAAGGCACATGCAAGTGATAAATCTCATACACACACAAGAATGACTGTGCACCTGTGTGAGAAGGGTGAGCGTATGCGTGTGCGCATCTACGCATTGTTGCATTCCCACCCCCGCTGATATACTTGGATCATTATTAGATGATACTTTACAAATTATTTATGCCTAAATCACGTGTGCCGCATGCATCCAAAAAGATAGGCTATTTTTTTTTACTAACTGGATCCCTCACTAATGGGTGTATGAAGAGAGAAGGCTTTAAGATGATAAGCAGACCTAAATATGTCCGTCAGAGATTGGAAAAGACAAGCAAAGGACAGAGATTCATGAAAGAAACAAGATGAGGCCTTTGCCCAGTAGTGTATGGCAAATAAAAAAAGAAAACTTCAGAAATAAAATGCATACGATGATACGTTTATTTATTAGAATTTAGAAAATACCTCTCAAAATACAACAAAAACGGTAAAAAATTATTTTTTTAACTCACCACCCGTTTTGAAAACATATAAGTGTAATAATAACAAATCATATGCTCATTTAGGAGACGTCATTGCAATACATAAGTAGCATTTATTGCACCAAAAAGATACGAGTAACAATTATCTTGTCATAAAACAATTAAGCACAAAGACGGGACTTATCACTAAAGCTGTTGCTTCCTTAATTATTAATAAAAATTCGTATAATGTATGCACAAATTCAAATACATTTATAGATACTATCATATTTTTTTTTATAAACGATTCTAATATAAAAAGGGAAAATAATAAGTAAAATACAAGTAAAAATAGGTTATTTTTGTTCTTCAAGTGCCTCCATTACTGAAGGTCGGTCGTCAAAGAGATAAAAAATTGCGAAAGAGGACTCAGCATTCATCAGGGAATAAAAAGAAGAATTTTAAATTGTGAGTATTATATCCTTTACCCTTTTATTCATAAATATTTACGAATTTTCGTTAAATCTAGCATAACCAAAATAATGTTTATTCCCTTTCTCTCTTACCAATAATTTTGCGTGAAAGAATGAGACAACATATTTTGTGAAACTAAGATTAACGAACGTTTGATAATTTTTGTGAAAAAGGAGCTTGGTTTTCGAACAACCTTAGCATCCCCGAGCTATATTACAATCATTTACAATATTTTGCATCGCTGTCAAAATTATTAATTTTCAATATTCAGAAATTTCAATGCAATTATTACTGCCCTTATACTAATAAAAAACAGGAGATTTGTCGTGTTTTTTTTTTTTTTTTTAATACTGTAGTAGTTTGAAGAGCTGTTCCTTTTTAAGTATCAAAATCATTTGGTCTCATAGAACAGGGTAAAATTTCGTAGGCGTATTATTCGAGGGTGGGTCGCATAAACCGACCTTTTTTTTCGACTTCCAAAATATTTTTTCTACCTGCGAACCCAAAATCCTTACCTGCCTGTGCGCGCGCGCAGATTTCAACTTGTTATTTTTTTTCAACGCTCTGTCAAAATTTTTTACATTTTCACTTGCTGTAAAACTTTTTGTTCATGTTTACTTTAATTTTTTTCATAAAACCTAAAGGGTTGGAAGCGTGCCATAGCAAAAAATTAGGTATTTCAATCAAATTACTGTCGGATTATGGACTTCCCCCATCTGCAGAATTTTTAAGTAAAATCTATACAAATATATGTCGAATCTTATTTTCTGTTAGTTATCTACACTAATATTATAAAGAGGTAGGATTTGATTTTTGTGTGTATGTTTGTAATGAATAAACTCAAAAACTACTGTGCCGATTTCAAAAATTCTTTCACCATTGGAAAGCTACATTCACCCTGAGCAACATAGGCTATATACCGCAGGCGGAGCTGCGGGAAACAGCTAGTCTCTTATATAGGTAGATATACAAATATATGTCGAATCTTATTTTCTGTTAGTTATCTCTTATAAAGGCAGAGTTGACAGAAGTTGGTCAGAATATTCCTTTGAGAATATACTCTAACCAAATCGCAGACATCTTGAAAAAGGGAGATGTTAGAAGTACCCGTGATCGGCGAACGTGTGACGAAAGTGATGAGCGTGAAGGAAGCAAGGGAGGACTGTAGGGATCGCAGCAAAGTGATGATGTATGTTTTTCAATAATTTGTACAGAATAACTCTGTGTACGAATCCCATTTGCACTTGACATCTTTTTACTTTTAATGTCAAAAATCACATTGGCATAATTAGCAATACAAACTATTGTTTTTTGATAGATTATTTAAAACAAACATATGTCTATTATCAATGTATTAGAAGCGTGCATATTTAATGTTGAATAACTCGAGTCTCAGTGTCAAACGTAACCGAACGCACATACAATGTTGCTACGTAGAGACTACACGGTACGCAAATTGTTGTAACGATTATATATAGGTAAATTCCATCATTGTTGAGTATTTTGCTATTTTACTACACGAATTTTAATTAAATTGTTGCCCTTAGCATTTTTGTCATTTGCGTAACGTATTATGCTCTGCATTTTTGTAGTCCATTTCATAATATGAACTGCCCAAATGAGCCCACGATTTAACTAAGAACTTAATTAAAAAAAAATATATCTGTTGTTGCATAAAGGCCACTTATTTTATAATAGTAAGTTCTTTTGTATAATTATTTAAACTTTAGTCAACTTTTTTAAATTTACAGATATACTTCAATCAAATTAAGTAAATCAAATAAATAAATATAAATACAAGACCGAGGAGTTCAAACTGAATTTTCAAAGATGCTAGATGCCTACAATCACACTACTTGTACTTGCATTAAGTAACTGTGGGCAAAAGAAGAAATAATTATAACAGACAGACACAATAATAATCTTTAGACATAATTTCCGTTGCTCATTTTGCGACCGAGTTACACCTGCGCAGACGCAGCGAACTGGTTTGGCCGCATGAAAGTCATGGTCATTGCCTAATACTGTTGTGGTGCCTTCCGCCGGGGTTCCGGGTTCGACTCCCGTGCTTGTTCACGTCAATTTTACACATTGTCTTCTGAGCGTTTTCCCCTGTTACATCTCTGTTTTTTTGAAAGTTGGTAATACCTATTTTTCTTACCTGGTGGTTGCCAATTTCTTTATGAATGGCTGATGTCGATGAAACCCTCTAATAATTGGAAAGATTCGCATGTTTTCTTGTGAATCTTTCAGTTTATTTTACATGTCTGTTTGTTCGTTAGTTACCCTGTTAAAACATTTACAGAAAAAAAACGGGTCTGTAAAAAAGAGGATTCTTTTCATACACTAAATATTCGTTCCAAAGTAATAAAATATTGTTTAAGTTAAGTAAAGTATTTTAGCCATCATCGTAACTTAAATTGGTCCCGGCTAGACGAAAAACGTTGTAACGAGTTAGTAAGAAGTTTGGAGAATTGTGAGCTTCTTCAACGGTCTACCAGATGTGACATCTTCATATATACTTAGATAGGTATAGGTACAAAGGTGTCAATACTTTTATCTTAGGCGTATGTGTACATGAAATAAATAAATTATTGTAGACAAAAAAAACCGTCATTGGGCGTACACCTTTATTTATGGTTAAATCTGAATTGAATTGTTCTGTTTGTAATTGTGCATTACTATACTAACACTAACAAAAACTAAACTCAACAGCGGAAGGACATTTTGTAAGGATTAGATTGTCTGGGTAGTACCTCCACCCTACAGAAGACCGCAGCCAAATAACACTGTGATGCAGTGTTGTGTTCCTGCTGGTGAGTAGGGTCGCCAGGCTCCAGAGGGGTCGCTGTGCTGACAGCGGACAGGTCGGCAACGCGCTCGTGACATCATCGGTGTTGCAGGCGTTCATATGCGGTAACCACTTACCACTGTTTGCCTACATAGTTGCATAAAAAAAAATTTGGCTAGATCGACTTTGGTTCGGAATTAAAAACCTTTATTTTAGATTCCACGAATTTATGTGAATCTCGACTTCCGTGTATTCAATTAAAGATAACAATTAATCCATTTGATGGTGTGTCTGAATGTTAGTAATCACGTACCGCAAAAACTTTGGAGCGAATCAAATTCAAGGTTAGCGAGTTCGGGTACTCAAGATTGGACTCCTCGCAACGCTAATTGCGATGTATATAATTATATTTATTTTATTTGGTGTTTTGATTGGCATAAATAAAAATTTATTTAATTTAATTTTTTGGGGAATAACGTTTTCTGCTACTTCCGTGGCAAAATTTTCCAGCGTCAGTAACATTAACCCTTGGTGGGTCCTCTTGTTCTGGAAGGATTAAGATCTAGTAGTTTTGTGATTTTCCAGATGTGGGCAATAAAGTTATATTGTATTGTATTGTAGTCACTTGATGGCTGTTAGAGCTCAATTTTTTTAAGTATAATTCGTAAGATCGTATAGCTAGGAAGCTCAAGTGGTATAAGGTGCCCTTAGCAGTACAGTATCGATGAAATCTAAGAAAAAAAAAACAAAAATCAATTTATATAGGCAACTGTGGTATTGAAATTACAGAATGATTTTACAGAACAAACACTATAAAATACTTAGGTAAGTATACAGATACAGGAATCTTTTATCCAGAAATCGAAGCAGTTTTTCTCAAAAAAATAAAACTGTCATCATTTTAAGACATCCAAAATTTCGTACTGTCATAAAATTTATACTGACCTACTAAAATACGAAAATAAGTAAGTTCAAAAAAAATAAAAAAATTAACAATAGTTGATAATCTTCACAATGTTCAATCAAACGCAATAAAACGCAGTATATTTATTGAAGAGAAAAAAATGCATTACGCATCGTGGGAGACTTTTTTTCTTTCAAAAAACTTCTTTTTATACAAAAGGGGACGGTTTTTGTTTGAGTTCAGGTGTTTCGCTATGCGCTGTGCCGTGAATAAAACAGATTTTGCTTTAAAATCTGACTTATACAAAGAGGTATTTTGGGCTACAGAAAATTGATACATAAATCGTAAATCTATGTGTAGTAATTATAATCTTAAAAACTTTGTATTTTAGTTTTATTGTGCTTCATTAAAAATTACATATTTTTATTTAAAACATACCTATTTTATTTGTAGTAAAAAGTTTTGCAGCAGTAATATCACATGAGTAGGAAAAGTAATAATTGTGTAAATCAGACTTTTTTGTTGTCGACTGCCAAATGGTAGTCGTTAATCAAATCTAGGTACTCAAAGAGGATTCAGGACGTGTGTTAATCTCTCACCAATTTTCCACTTAGTGACTCATATTTAATAGCTGTAAACAATAAAATCCCGGCAGCCAACTGTCGCTTAGGTCTAAAGACATTAAAACAAACGTAAATATCATTAATACTGATAAAACATTCTTCCTGGTCGTAGCTAATGCTGGACCTTGCAAACCAAGTGCAAGCCATAAATTCAAATCCGACTGAGTCACGGACACATCTGCCGTCCACTCAATTGCAGTCTATTGTCAAATTTTAAAATCTCTAAAACTATGCATCTCCACAGGCTACTAATTCTAATAAATTTCGAAACGCACATTTTCCTTAACTTAGCAAAATGTATAATCGCTGCAAGTTAATGATGTAGATGATGGAGAAGTTATAGGAAAAGAATCTGTAACGTGAAGTAATATAAACGAAATTCAAACGTCTAATTATAATATTGTAAGTCATTAAGGCTTCGGGGATGCTATTCAAGATGTTGCATTTAGAACTGAAAATGAAAAGGAAGTAAGTCCAGATGCTTGTATAGAAACTAATGATTTAGATGAAAATGATAAGGTTGAAGTTTGAATAGCAAAAAGTAATGATTTAAGTGGGGATGAGTATAAGGGATGATTGCAGGTAGAGAAATTTGAACATTTCAAGGGATGAGGGAAAAAAATAAGGGTCGGTTTTAAGATACAAAAGACGGTGTTGGCGTCCCGTAGGGCGACGGATGGACGACGGATGCAGACTTAGATGTTTCCAAAGATTTCCAATATTGGAGATGGTTAATTGAATATGACCAATCACTAGATTTAAAAGAGATAACTAAAGATGTGCTTGTAAAGTCACATTTTTATTAGTTATGGATATCTTTTGGGCTTTTTGAAAACATAATATTTTTGATGAGTCCCACCCATAAGAGTATTATATAGGTTAGGTGTACATTGTAGAATATGTAAACGTATTATGTTAATATTAATTGTTACTAAATACATGCTTTGTAAATGGCTTTTAGACTATAACTAGTTATAAAATTATGTTTGATAGAAAAATAAACATTATTTTATTCTTTACATACTTTACGAAAGCTATTACACAAAACAGTTAATGAATATGTTTAAAATAATATATAGTGACAATTACACTATTTTATTAAATTATACATTTCCATAATTTTATCTAACATTATGATACCTGCCTGTTAGTTACTTACTAGTCTTCTGATTCTTCAAAACCTCCAATTTATAAAAGCAACATCTGCATAAAATAATTCTATTTTGAATAAACATATAAAAACCCTCTATTGAAACACATTGCCACAATAAAAAGCTCAGATCTGATAGAAAAAAATGCTAATTTAATTCGGACAATCGTTTCAACCCTTAAATTGGTGGAACAAGGTTTAAAATAACATGACTGTGATCTGATAGACTTTTTCAAAAATGTAGTAAAAAATCTTCCGGCAGGAAGAGGAACTTATTTGATTATAATAAACATAAGAGATCGATAAAAAATATCGAACCAGGTGCATCAAGGGATGCACTGTTTTTAGAAACGAATCCACGTCTCCATTGTTTGTTTTCTAATAACATTCGTATGAAAAACCGCCACCCTTTCGTGGACGAAAAAATTGACCACCCGCGCCTTGTCGGTAGCCAAAACTGCCATAAAAAGTACTATTGCTTTAGTGAAAGTTATTTTTTTTTAATATTAAAGGAAGTTTCTCAATGTGATAACGTGCGCAGGCGTCTTCATATTTTTTAGTACATAACCAAGTGGTTATATTACTTTTTTGTTTAACAAACCATTATTGTTAATAAAAGGGTTCGGTAATAAAAATCAGTAGACTTTCCCTTTCAATTTTGACATTGTTGTTATTTTTTATATTATTGTTGTTGCTATAAATGTTTGCAACTTTTCTATGTTGATCATTAATATCTAAAGTGTTATCAGTATCAAAGATAGGTACATTTTTTTAATATCGTCTGTTCTCTCGGAACCCGTCTTGAACAAGAATCCGGTTTAGACATTTGCGTGATGGATGACTGAGCTGTTGCACGCGCGTTGCCTTCTACAACGAAAACTGTATCATCTGGTGATCTAAGCATATTCTTTTCTATGCTATTCATTGTTGCATTTATTCGATATTCAATTAAATTACTAGCGTCTAAATGAGTAACGTATAATGATTCATTTTTATATTCGGCTGCAATGCTATCTTATAGTGAGGTGATAGGTAATGTATATATCAAAATGGCGGATCCTAAAATATACTGGTTCTACGATGATAGAGCTTTTAAATTTCTTTACATTAAGCCCATAGTAATCGTTAAGAGGTAGATGCCAAAAATTCAAATTATAAATATTATTAATGTATTATATTGATGTGATGAATTTGTTTAAGTTTTAATGATCAATTTAATTTATTAATTTTATTCACTTTATACAAAGATTAATTATATTGACTTTTATTGAATAAAAACATTTATCATACAATCATTAAGTACTTTTATTATTACTATCAACTGTTTAATATGCCCATTTTTATATTGATGATATACTAGGTTTTTCAAATATTTTTTCCCCCTTTTTTGAAAATGATCATCATTATTTCGAAACGAAATAGGTACAATAATCCACTTCCATAAATATGAAAACAAGTCAAGAAAAATATTTATAACTTTTAGCTTATATTTAATTACTTTTATTTAGTTTAGTTTTTTTTATGTAAAAAGCATTGTATTTATTAAACAACTCTTGAATAAAAATTACCTATAGTCGAGAAGTTTATTAAAATTTACTCGTATGATACTGTAGCCCCCTATATGTCCATACCTACTAATATTATAAATGCGAAAGTCTGTCTTTCTGTCTGTCTATCTGTTACGCTTTCACGGCCGAACCGCTGAACGGATTTTGATGAAATTTGGTATGAATATAGTTGAAGACCCGGGGTCAAACATATGCTACTTTTTGACGCAGGCGGAGCTGCGGGAAACAGCTAGTGCTTCATATACCAACAGGATTTGACACGAATTCCCAAATATTTATTCTTACTTCAATATAAGTACAACGATTTAAATCGATACTTTGTAGTATAAATTATTGCATTAGAACTTAGAATATTTATTGTACATTTATTTGGTAAATACATAAAATAAGTAAAAATTAAATAAAAAAAGTCTTTAAATGATTCCACTTGTTTATGGTATCTACAATTACTTCTAAGTACGTACATTCATAAGCAATAATCAAAATGTACAACCAACGACGGAACTTCCGTACCCAATAACAGGTGATTCAAAAATTAAAATAAAAAAAAAATCTATTCAAGCAATTGTCAAACCCTCTTATCGTGAAAAAGATGTAATGAATAGTAAATAAAAAAAAAAAAAAATAGAAAAAATCATTCAAACGAAAACGAGAGTTGCACAACAACCCTTTATAAATGTTAAGTTTAAGGGTAGTGTAATCTGTAAAAAATAAACTAGCCCTTAAAAGAGTTTTCCTTTTTTAAGGTTCCGTACCTTAAAAGTTAAAACAAAAGAACCCCTAATAGGATCACTCGTTTGTCCGTCTGTCGATAATATTTTTCTCGAGACTGCGTATCGATACTAATATTAAGTGCGAAAGTCTGTCTGTCTGTCTGTTCTGATTTCACGGTCAAACCGCTGAACGAATTTAGTCGGAATATATTCGAAGGCAAAAGGTCTAAGAGTCAAACATAGGCTACTTTTTGACGCAGGCTAAACTGCGGGAACTGCTAGTACATGATATATACGGAACCCTTCGTGCGCGAGTTAAAGCCGCACTTGACCGGCTTTTTTTATATTTTTATATTATTTTGAAAGGAGGAGAAGTTAGTGATGTATAAATATTTTATATCATACTAGCTGTTTCCCGCAGCTCCACCTGCGTCAAAAAGTAGCCTATGTTTGAACCCAGGTCTTCAACTAAATTCATACCAAATATTATCAAAATCCGTTTAGCGGTTTGGCCCTGTAAGCGTAACAGACAGGCAGAAAGACAGCATCATAATATTAGTATAAATTTTTCAAGAATATTTTGAATCAAACTAACAACAATATTTAATTTTTTTTAATTCTCTACGATGTGTCCGAGCGAAATTTTGGTACATGAAAACAGATACACAAATACAAAAAATAGGTCGGTTTGTTCACAATCATTACTTTTTTTATTAAAACCCTCATGTGTCTTTTTAAACCAAAAATCAAAGAGTGCCGCCAGTTTTACAACTGAAGCGCAATTCAACAATATTTGTCACAATAAACAAATTGTAACTTTATTGCTCAAGTATTGTTATGTCTGGTCTAATTTATTTGTCGAAATGCCGATTTTTACATAAAAAAAATACGATTTTGAAAGAAATGTAAGAATAGTTATATTTGTTATTAAAATAAGCATCAATGTTTTATACTTGGTTAATCGACTCTGGTGTCAGAGTTTTTCGGATTCGCCTTTCGGCCTATGACGTAGGGAACAACAGCTTAACATGCCTTCTGAAACAAGGAATTGTCATTATTATCAGTTTTTTATCTAATTATGCAATTCTTTCATTAAAAATACAATTTATAGTAGATATAATTATCTCTTCTTTTTATAGAACAGACATCTGCTGCATTAATAGTATATTTGCATGATTACGTTATTTTTATTTAAACATATTGCGCATATCCACTTCATGACCTCAGTAACTTCAAAGTCCAGGTGTTTGAATACTTCATTTCATTTAGATATTTATTGAAATTTTATTAAATGTTTATTTTCATTTATTTTTGTTTCTTTTTTAATAAACACATATAATTATAATAAAGTAAATATGAGAATATTTATTATAAGTAGGTTATTGTGTTTCATTCATATTTTAGGTTCTTTTTATTCATTTGTCGCTAATTTATTAAAATATATATTTGTATGTGGAATACTTTTATTAGAAAAAAAAAAACAAATGTAAAATAAATATTTATACAGTTATAACACCATTAGTACATTAAATTGTATAAACGAATAGAGATATTAATAAATATTAATATAATAAAATAAATATGCATTAACTATAACTACAATTTAAAACTCAATAACTGAATATACTTTAATAATAAAATTAATCGTCATGGAACTGAAAAGTTAGGAAAGATTTATAAACTTTCGCCTCTTTTAGCAAACTTTAGAATGTAGGTCACTAAATTTGTATCTTCATTAAGATTTTCATTGAGAATTTCGATGAATAGGCTTCTATATTCTGAAAATAATTAACATTGGTGAACATGGCCAACCTGGTTTTACTACAGATTTGTAAGCAACTTAGCCAATTCCTTCTGCAGCAGCTAGCAAATTATTGTTTACTGGGAACCCATCTACAATTTTAATTTTTCCCCTCAAGCAAGCAATCGACTCTTGCCGGATCCGCTTTTGCATACAATTAACCACCCTCATTTACGTCTGGTCAATGACAGCCCTGTTTTAATCAATAAGTTCTTTTTCGCGCGGCGTCCTTGGTTTTTTTTCCCCCGGCGCGACTTTTTCTGCGCGTATTTCGCTTATTATGTGTCAATCGGTCCGCGTTTTTTCGCTATGATAAGTCCGTCTATCACACCTTACCTCGTTTTCGTAGATTCCGCAAAAAGCTACGCAAAAAAGGCAAAAGCTCGGCGAAAAAATCGTCTACTGTACAGTATCTCGTATCGCCGGACTTGTAGCCATTTTAATTATTATTTAATACCAAGGGAGCACGTGGCGACGCGCGCCATCTCACTTCCCCTTGAAGGGTGAATTGCGCCCGCTTCTCGCCATCCCCCTCACACCGGGCCCACTTACACACATAAAAATCGAGAATAATAAAAAAATGTGTACACATTTTTTTCGCTCAACCACCGAGCGTCTGTGTGCGTGCGGCCTCACGCCGTCGAAGCGAGATGGCGCTACTCAGCCGAGCAGTGCCTCCTAATCCCCACTCCGATTTTTTAAGCTCCGCTGCTGATGTTAGCGTCCGTGTGATTTTTTTCATTTTTATGTGTTAGTGTACCCCTCGCTCGGTGTAGTTCACTTTTTCTACTATAGATCTGAATTTCAGTCTCGTTTTTGCCGCGTCGGTCTTAAGGCGGGCGAGCGGACGTTTTGTATTATATTTTTGTTGTCAACGCAAGTGGCCGGTGGTAGATCGAGCTGCAAGTCTGGAGAGCCGGCTTTTTATGCGAGCACATGTCGTCTTAAGGACTCCTTTACTACTGCTACTGCACGCCGGTGCACGCGCAAATAGACGAGTGCGAGCGAGACGCGCTACATCACGTGTAGATTATCCACAACTATAACAAATTATAGCACACTAAAATATTGAGCACAAAAAATCTGGTAATTTTGATCCTAGTAACGACGCTCGGCATTCATAATTTTACCGCAGGGTCAAGAGCACGGCTCTGCCTTTTTTCCACAGACATTTTTTAAATGTTTATTTCCAAGGAGCACGTGGATTTTTCGAATAATTTTGGCTGTAAAGCCTTGGACTGTTGCCTTTCGGACGTGTTGTGACATTAGTGTTACCTGTATTATGTGATATATTTTTAGTGACATTAGATAGGAACAAACTGTGATTTTTTTGTGGTGATATAGGAGGTGTCTGTGAAGATTTTGTGGATTGTGTCAGGTAAATTTGTTTTTTTTATTTTAATTAATGACAGGTCTCTGTGTTTTTGCTTGAGGGGAGTTATGGAGGGTTCCTCCCTCGCTGGGGTGAGGTGTTTGGCTAAAATCTTTGGGAACGGTCCTGTTGGCGTTCAGTCGTCGCCGTCTGTCAATGTCGACCTTGAAACACGGCCGAACTATAAATACGGAAATATTTTCGGACAGTGTGCCGGCCGTACTTTATTTTAGTAATATTTTGATTCGTTGCGCTGAATGTGTGACGTTTTGTTTATCAATACATTGTGAGTGACATAGGGACCTGTCATTTGTTTACTTTTTTTTTGTTATGACGTCCAAAATGTTGTCAAAAAGGAATTTTTTGAAACATTATTTATGTGGTTAATAATACCTTTGAAAGTCTACCAATTGTTAAATTTGATTATCTATACAGACCAATGGTATGGCTTGGGTCTTTTATTACTTAGTAATATAATTTTATTGAGATGTTATTGAAATAAATACATAATTAAAAACATAACACTCCTTCTGACACAGTCTGATAAAAAATAAAGATTGAAGAAGCCGGGTGTACAATGATCTCATAATCAACTAACGAATCTTTATCTATAAAAACATTGTATTTCTACACCGAACTGTTTCAACAAAAAAAATAAAATCGAATGAACAAAATAGAAAGCGAGTCCAGAACTAAGTCTTTCAACAAATTCGAGCAAATATCAACAAAATTGCAAAAACATAATAATCGAACCGCGTCATACTTTATTCTTTTTACACAATATATCATTAGAAACGGTCTTATCCAACATCAGAAAACTTCTTGTCAAGCAGCCTTGTATCGCACGCTTCAGTAACTACAGAAATCTCTAATAACTAAAAGCATGTTTAAAATAATCTATAGAGCAAAAACACAAGTCGTGTTTTTTTAACAACAAAAAACTGGTAATACTCGACAGCAGTAAAAAATGTAAGACAAGTGTCAATGTGTTCGAAGCAAATTAAGTGATAAACTTAAAATAAGTGTGTTATGATAATAATAAAACAATATTCTTAAATAGAGTTATTTTCTTAAAAGTATTAACAAATTCTAATATTCCTGAATCTGAATTAGTCGAATTTTGATTAAATGACAATGTTACAATCATTATTACGTGTTTATATGATATAAATTAATGTAATAAAAAGCTAATTACTGATCTGAAGCCACTGAACTAAACTAGAACTTTGATTACAAATCTTGAAGTCGATCAACCGTGAGGGCCAGTATACATCAACAAAATTGTTTCCGACCCAAACGAATATTAAGACCTTTTGGTTAACAAGTCCTTAACGCCACAGCTTAAGGTTTCAAATCCAATGTAACGCATTGTCAAGGACCGCAAATGTCCGTGGTTATCTATTCTATACACGTAATTATATCTTTGACAGCCCGGCATTGCTGGACTGCAAGTACAGTCTACAACAAAAGTCCACTCTGAATACCTAAATAAAAATACATATAGTGAGACCACAAAGTCATCGATGTAATCGAACTGAAAAGTACCATAATAATGATTCCAGTAGCTTTTTCGTTAAAAACATCGCAAAATAATAACGAAAAATACGTTAAAGAAATAAAAAGGATAAATACTCTAGGCGCTAACTACATCCTTCAACAAACTATTGGCATAATATTTTCATTATAACAAAGATAAAAATCTCCATTAAACGTGCACATTGTATGCGCGGATGTACAAGCTGTGTGATTATCGAAGCCTTATTTGATGCGGCATGTGGGCTAGGGGCTAGATCATTGACACAACCTACGCGACGGCTCACTCGTCACCTGCTTGCCGAGAAAAAAAATGCCAACTTTTTTCACCCATCAAATCTAGTTTTAAATAGACACACAAGTGGTCTTACATCTCTGAATGAGAATAACCTCATGTGATTCAATTTAACTTGTTAACTTTCCTTTTGACACATTTTGGACATCAATTTTATGTTTGCATCAATAAACAAATCATCCAAATAAACGAAAACCTATTTTTTCAGCATACGAAAACGGAGGATCTCTAAAAATTCCATGACAATTAGCAAGAATTTAAGACAGAATCATATTTATATGTAGTGCCAAATAATCACTAGATTATAGAACAATTATATATTTAGATAGAAATTTTAAAACAATCAAGATGATGGAAGGCAGGACAATCGATTATAGGCCGGACGGTGGCGGCTTAGATTACCACAACTCGCCGCTAATGGCAGAAATACCAGTAGACAATTACTCCCATATACACAGAAGTATAGAGCACTTAAGGTCTATAGGCGTACCGACTCTTGATCCTCATAGACATTTAACAACGAACCTAGCAGATTTAAGAAGATATGAGCATCCAGATGAAATGCCAGAAATTAAACCGTCCGTACTCAGATTATCGGAGTTCAAGAGTGGACTACACGAAATAAGAGTTAACAATGATCAGGAGAATGAAATCCAGCGGCAGATGACACCTCACGACGATGGACCTAAAGGATACAGTGCTCCTTCAACTCCATTGTCAGAAAACGGTGGCCATTCCGTCCAGGAAGAAAAGGTTAGAACATTTTTGTTTCGTATTGCAATATTAATCATAGGAAACCTTGAGCACTTCGGAAGTCTTCATCTTCACTTGACGTCATAGAGGCAGTAATATTTGGAGGTTTAAGCACATTGTTCATTTGAGTGATCATTATATGAAATCACGATGCAAACGTGTGTTCCGCGTAATGCCTATTAATCTCACTAAGCCTAATATTATTTCAAGCTTCGTGCTTTGACGTAATTATACAGCTTGAAAAGCTTCGACACATAAAGCCATAATCTTTGGCTGATTTTAAAATGATTACAAATTTACAGATTTTTTTATCAATATCCTTTTCACGCCTCTTTAGTTCATATTTTATATCTCCAAATCTTAGTTGAATATATTCTTAAATCTTATTTGTAATTTAAATTTCGGTACCAAGTTCAAGAGTACTCGATACCGACGTACGATTCGAGTACTTTAATGTTTATTAAGCTTCCTCGTTCAGTTGCTTAGATCATACTGCTTCCTGTACGCACACACTTGTGTAACAGTGTATAACAGTAATTGCTTCTTGATTATCATTTTTAAATCTTAAAGTAATTTATTTTTCCACGAAAACTATGTTAATTATTTATGTGTTTATTTTGATTATAACGTTAAAAGAGTATTTGGGAAATTCCTTCAAAGTATGTCCTTTGAAAACCACAAATACGCCATAATACGTCTCGTCAACATGCACGTCGAGGGCTTACTTCTCGGCTTCCCTTTGGGGTTAATTCACTTGGACTTATAAGACCTTATAAGTCCTTTATACTTACCACAAAAGTCTTAGTAGAATGGCATACATCATAATCTTATTCATGTTGATTGTAATATGAAATAAATTGGAATGAAAACATTAAAATCTTTAATCAATAATAAGTCATTGGAAATAGTTCCTCCTCCTGCCGAGACCTGTTCATGGAAATGTCATCTATCAATATAGTCAAGGACGGTTTTTGGCAGGAGCACCACATAACATCAACTTCTCTACGCGTTAGATCAATATCCCCGAGCAAGCCTCTCATAGGACCGAGCAGCCTGTAAAACCTAAGTATATATAAGATTTATGATACATAATAACAAAAATATACACTATTCCACCAAAAAATTTGATAAAATGAAAACATGCATTCTATTTCGGATTTTCATTTACACATAATCTGTGGTCTCGGCATGGTTTTAAAGTAAAACATTTAGTATTTTAACATATTGAAAAAAAATCTAATCAATTTTTTTGTTTCCTATATTGATCTTCTATTTTTTATGGTTTAATCTACATTGATGACGTTCCTTAGCAAATTTTCATCAACATTCTTATTTTTCTTAACATCTACAATATACAAATATAAGGTATATTGGTCTCAGACACTGCTTATTAAAATTAATTCTTACTAGAAAAACCTCAGTTTAAAGATAAATCAAAATTCTGATAAGATTTTGATGCAATGTCTTCTATTTAAAATAATGCAGCAGGTACATATGCCATAGTATATTAGAACCATTCTGGAAAAAGAACGTGATTTCTATAAACAGCAAGAAAAGTATGAACACTTTCAAGTTTTACGTCCAATATTTTCTTCTTCCTTCGAATCATAATGACTATAAAGGTCTTATTCATTTTAACTATCAATTAATAATTATCGTATCCTTTAATTCGTGAAGTTTCATATCAATACCCATGTATTCCAATATTCTTATTAGAACTGAACTTGTTTTAACATCTTGAGGCTGTTGATGGTTGATGACTACGGATACGCCTTGAGCTCCGAAGGTCAAGCGTACCCGGGTCGCGCAGAGGTTGTATAGGACGATACCTATTGTCTGCATGCTGGTTTTTAAAATGCAATTACATAGATAAAGAGCGTCGTATTTAATGAACATTTTGGCGTTCTGATGTTTTCCGGGGCGATGCTATCTTTGAATTAATTTTGGTGAGTTTTTTTTAAATTTTTAACTTTATTTTAACGTCAATTGTAGCTTTTCTTTATATTCGCGATGAGAAAAATAAATTAAAAGTAACATAAATGTTAATACAGTCAATGCCATTGCAAATGTTATGAGTTTTCTGTCGAGATAGAACTGAAGACAATGAAGATTTGTCAACAATAGCTTTACTTCTAGGGCGTATTGTGTCCACGAATATGGATTGGAATTAGAACAGCTCTCATCCATCCATAAACCACTATTTCACTGTGTCTACACAGTCTTCCCAAAGGAGTCCTATTCATGAAGATTTGTGTCCGAATGACTTTTTGTAACTAGAACTATGATAACTGTATTCAATATTCGAAAAGGTTAAATAAAATAAAGTAAAATAATAGTCAAGGAAAATAAAATGGCGAAATATTTCCAGAAATTCTAATGCGTATCGGTAGTATTACAATTTGAAATTCTGCATAAAGTTTACACAAAAATGATAAGATAGGTAGATTCGTCTGTGACCCGGTAGAATTCCAAATGATTACAAGGACGTTGATAAGTCCCCCCTAAATATATTATGTAAGCTTGACATAAACATACATGCGGTGTAGCTTAGGGCTACGTACTACTAATACTTTAAAAAAAAACTTGTTTTTACCGCTTAATATCGCTAATTTGAAAACTACGTGGTTCAAATTTTGCATGATTCATTACAACGCTCTTTTAGTACGAATATTGTACCTACCTATTTTACTTATACTCGATAACCGGTATTCTTTTTTATGGTGTTAATTTTAAAAAGTATTAAGTCATTTTAATAAAAAAAAATCTAAATTACATTTAAATGTAAACTGAACTTAATGAAAATTACTGAATGGTTACATAATTTAGTGAATAATTTGAAAGTCTTGCATATTTTCGGAACCAAATATCATGTACTATATTTATTTTCTTTATATAACAATTTTGCCCATTTTTTTCCAAAGCTTAATATTTTAATTCATCATTTATGCCATTAGAAAAATAATTTATATTAAGTATACTGTTTATTAACAAAACATAACCTTTTGTGTGAAATGTAGAAGAACATCCTTATAATTATTCAGATTTCTGCGTACAGATCAAGTTCCCACTTTGACTTTCAATTGATCAACCTTGGGTGACAAAAACGTTCGAAATGTATAAAGCTGACAAAAATTTAATATACGAGTACCTACCTACTTTTGAGAAAACAAAAAAAAACTATTTTTTCGTTACTATGAAGTATTTTTTTAATAACTATACTTATACTGATTCTATATTAGGCATGAAAATTAATTTACGATTTCATGTTTAAATGAAGAACCTCACTCTAATATGCGGCACATTGGTAAAATAAACACGTCGATAAAACTTAAACTAACTGAGATATGACCAAGTTAAACTCACATTTTGGACGATGCCAAACGCTCCATACTAATGGATACCTAGCGGTGACGTCACGCCTAGGTAATTTACAAGGGTGAGACTAAATTTTGTTCGACAACTACCTTATATATTGCGTTTATTAAATAGTTCCTTAATGAAAGTTTCATTGCTTTTTATGTGTTCTTCGATTATAGTATATTTTTTTAGTAATTATAATATATTTTCAAAATGGACTTTCCCATCGATTTTTAAATTGTTATAAAAAGTCTCCTGTGCAAAAATTCAAAATGTTAATTTAATTAACGAATTTAGACACATGTATGCTATCATGAAATATCATTAGTACTTCTTTAATTTTTGAACCCTGTCGTCATCTTAATTACAGAAAGCAACATGATGTTTAAATTAAAAAATCATCGTCATTAAAAAACAATAACCGAATCCTACCAACGATGGCTGTATTGAAAATTCTATTCGAGAATAATTCCGTACGAAATAGAACTTGAATCTATCGCTGTCGGTTCCCGCGCGCAGGAATCAAATCCAAGGTCACATACTTCCATTGTCAATGTCACCGGTGACGGATTATGTTTTCTTCGGACACGTTTGAATTTCAATTTACGAATGTAGGCGACTGGACATTTTTTTTTTTTAATTGTTTATTTTCTTTTAGCTGTAAAATCTTTTATTATATTTTTATTTTTATATATATTTTGCACCTAATAAAAAAGATTGCATTACCATATGTTACATCTTGATACAGGACGATATTTAATTTTTGTTTTTTTGTGGAGTAATAAAGAGTTTTTTCATATGTATTTTATAAATAAAATTAGAAAAAAGTTTCTTTTAGATAAAACATAAACAAAACTATCACACCTACACTTATTTCAAAAAGGAAAAAATAAAATATTCTGAGTTCTGTATCGTGAAAATGTAGCATTTTTATATAAAGTTTCAATTATAAAAGTATTTTGGATTAACTTTTTTGCCTAATACGAGTACTTAGATAATACATATTCTGATAAATATTGACATAAAAAGCCTAGCTACTTTGCTAGCTAAAGCAAGTGACAAAATAACGAAGCCATAACTCGCTGAGCTTCGTATAAAGAACATAATATTTTATTAAAAGGATCAAGATATATTGGTCGCATTAGCGGAGTCAACGGTCAATGCTAACATACAGGGTGCCGCAGACATGTGTCAGTTGGTACATTTTTAGCATAAGCAATGCGAACACCAATTAATCTATTTAACTAATGACTTTTCAAAGTTCAGTGACCTCGTCGATACATTTTTTTTTTTCAACTATTAGAATTTATTAAAAGAAAGATCATTTCGTGTTACCAACGAATTAGTGACGCGATTTAAATTCTCATTCTTGACTTTAATTTGACATTTGAACTATACGAAAATGACAGTGAAAAACAAATGCTGAAAATTTTCGTACGCTTACCTAAAGCGATTTTATTTACATAAAATTACTTATTTTTAAATGTTATGTCACAGTGTCTTTAATGCCTTATTCGGTTTGTAATAAATCATATTTTCTAATTATGTATCTTCTGATTCTTAGAATGAATTATTTTTGTACGAAAATATTAATCATTTGCAATGTGACCTTTACATGTCTTAACATTTGAATGTTTTACCTGTAATATTATAAGTATAATATTGAAAAACTAGCTATCAACCGTGTTTCCATTCGAGTTCGATGGCAACAAAAGTAACCTGTTTATTTTCTTCTCCTTCGAAATACATAACTTAGAATAAATATTTCAATAAAATCTGTTTAGTAGATTATCTGCTACTTCTGTATTTAAGATCTAAGACACCTATAACAACTTGATTTGCTTTTTAACTTTAAAAAAAAATCTTTTTGAATCAATTTTATATTGAAAACTTGTAAATATAATATTAATCACAAATAACGTATCGTAACAGCTCAACCAAATTTGTAGGCAACTCGGCAGGTCTTGATCCTCGTGATTCTCAGAATGTATTCCAAAAACTATTTGCTACAAAATATTTTTATTTAATCTCTATGGTATTGTAATAGAGTTCATAATGATTTAAAAGTTTATTTGGCGGATGCATATAAAAATTTGTTGTGTGTAATTTTGATTGACACCAACCATTACGGTTGAGTTAGGTATTGCGTCATCACGTAACTACGTACAGTCGTGTACTAAATTAGTTACAAAAATATAAAGTAACAAACTACAGACTAAATATTAGTTTTATGCCAATTTAATTTCTCACAATTTTTTTAACGATGTTTGTTAGTTTTTAAATATGTTAATTCGAATAAACAAAATCTGACAGCTATGTTTTACTTAAGACAGTTTTTTAAGCTTAATTCAATTTAATAGTAGACAATGCCTTGTCGGCGGCGGAGTTTTGGTCCTCTGAAGTTTGTTAACAGCCAGAGTCGACTCGCAAAGAAGAAAAAATAGTAAATTGATTTACCCATGTTGGAGGATCTTTAATAGTTGAACGATTACTTCTAAAAAATATTCAGTTCACAAACTTAGTTTTATTTTATTAACTGCTATATTATATTTTTTCACAAATATATTTTTGTACACAAACCAAACATTTGGGTACAGTAAATGAAACAAAACAAATTATGATAATGGCTGTGTGGTCACGCGATTCGTCTATCTTAGCTCGTGTATGATATAATTTGGAAGTAGCCGGAGGCTGAGACGGCATTCTTTGGCAGTCAGTTGCTCATAAGTTTTGGGGAGGTGGAATAATGCGTACAAATTGAGGACTACATGTTGAATAGAGGCAAAATCACCGAATTATTTTTATTTCAGACACGAAAAAGCCAATATTAAGTTTTCAAGTCTTTGTAATTTTTATGTACGAGTAATTTTAATTATAGGATTAAAATAATAAAATGAGTTTGCAATCATAAATGAGATTTAAAATTATATTTTCAATATTTAATCATATATTTTTTTACATATATTACGATAGAATATTTTTTGTATTTTATACTTTAACTAATTATTATTCTAACGACATGAGATATTCAAAAATATTTTCTCACATAACATAAAAACAAAATTAAAAAAATATCCGAAAAAAAATAATATTTTAAGACATCCTACTACACGTTCTTGAAGCCAGTCGTTAAGTTATACTTAATAAGCACTTGCCTAATATTACTTCCTTTTGACTCCACTGTACCAAATAACTATCAAAAAAAATTCGACTGTAACGCGTTTCATTTAAAATTCAATTTAGCGATCACTTGCATGTACCAAATTCGTTATGTGATTTTAGTCTTTATTGCTATCGAAATAAGTGTAAGATATATTAGCTTAGGAAATGTTTTATCTTTTTCGATGATTAGAGTCGCAACGTACAAAATTTTTGTACATTTGTATTGCGTGTTAGTTGATTGTTGGTAGACACTTGTTAAGGAGTGTTTAAGTAGTACCATAGTTGTCTTAGACACCTGTATTGTTCTGTGTTCAAGGGTAAATAACATTAGTAGCGTAATTTTAAAGTCAAATTTAATACTTGAACTTAATGCCTATCCAAAAAGATATCTTGAAATACTCAAAACTAAGCATGATAATTATACTTTATACTATTTGTTTCGACAAAACTCTTCGAATCTTTACTGAAATAAAATAATCCCTTTAATTGAACACCGAAAAATAATTCAGCTATTAATTTTAATCGTATTTCTTTATTTCTGAAATTAAATTTACTGAAATTTTTAAGTTTTCGCTTATAGAAGAAATATACATTTATATAACAATAACCGTCTATTATAAACCTGTTTGGTGATATTAATAATTATGCGGTAAATAGAAGGCATTCTTGAGCCAAAATGTCACTTGTATTAAGTTTCTACTCTGTGGTTTGGGCCCCACATTGTAACTGGTCGTAACCTATAATATAGAAATGGTATTATCCCTTTTCACTTGACAGCACACAACAAATACAAACGAAACGTATTATTAATTTAGCTTATTTGTTTTATAAGCGCACTAGGCAAATTCTTAAAACTAAAAAATAACTCTTAATTAATTTTTAAATAATAGGTTATACGGTATATAAGTCCTGTATTGTCCGTCTTAATTTTTCTACCTTCTTTAGTGTGGTTTCGTCAAGTCTTGGTTTAAGTCTAAAAGTCTAGTCGGTAGTCAAGTCTAGTCAGAAAAATCAGGCTAAGTGAAGTGGTAGAACAACAGCACTTAGCGATTACTAGGAGCTTTTGGCAACAAGCATGAAAATCACATAAATCAAACACTGTATTACTTCCCAACACTCACGCTTGTTATCGAATACTTTGCGAATAATAATTCCCCATTATTATGCACAAACACTCAAAAAATACACAAATTTTGAAAAATAAAATACAGCCCCGATACTACTCTTCACAGCTTCCCGCCAAAAGTCCCCTCTAATTTTAAATATATACTATACTTGTCAAAGTAGTTAAATATTACTATACTTGTAAAGTGGAACAGATATAAATTTTTTAAAAAACTCTTTTTTTAAATAAACGTCTATAAATAACTAAGTACCTACAATAAATCTTATATCAAAATAAAAATTAAATTTGTTAGTTTAAATGAATTCTTTCACATCGAGTGGGTATCATAGTTATTCAAACCTGTACAGTTTACACCCTGGGCCCTGGTGTCAGAGGGTTTCGGCCTCTGACATGGTTCCTTTGGTAGGCGGGACCAACGGCTCAACGTGCCTTTCGAAGCACGGAATCATCATTATTATCAAACAGTCAGGTGATTCAAGCCAAACGAACAAACTAGATAACTCTTAGTGATTATAAATAAAGAGGATATAATAAAATGATAATTAAAGACCCCTATAAATTACACTTATACTTATTGTGAAAACAAATCAATCTTCTGTTGATCTAAAACGCAGCTGGGGATTTAAAAAAGAAGTTCTAATTGCTAATTTGTTTCTTTATAAAATTTGTAGCTGTAATGAATCTTTATGTACTGACGCGAACGGAGCGTAACTGATTCTGGTACATTAAATTTATAGGACCAAAATGAATATTTAAAAAGACTTTACCGGGACAATCGACCCTGTACACCTTGGTGTTAGTTTTACAACCATCATGCTTCATTCATCTATAACCATACTTCTATTTATAAGTGCGCGTCTGTCTGTCTATCAGTATGGCCGTAACTCTTTCGGCCAAACCGGCCAAACCGCTGAACGGATTTTGATGATATTTGGTATGAACATAGTTAAAAATCCTAGGTCAAACATTGGCTACTTTTGTATAAGCGGAGCTGCGGGAAACAGCCGTTATGGTATATTTTACACAAATTTATACTAAACTAGCTGTTCCCTGCAGCTCCGCCTGCGTCAAAAAATAACTATATTCATACCAAATTTCATCAAAATCCGTTCAGCGGTTTGGTCGTGAAAGCGTAACAGACAGACAGACAGACAGACTTTCGCATTTATAATATTAGTATGGATTAAGAAATAATGGTACGTACAAAGGTTTTAATTTGTATCTACTGTAATAAAATATCAACTTAATAAAACTCAACGTAAACTATAGGTAATGTAAAAATAAAATGAAAATATAAATAAATAAAATTTAAAAGTAAATTACGCTCATTAAAAAGTAATAATTAACCCTTTCATCGACTAATTACGTAAAATAAAAACTCAAAACAAAGCACTCCCACAGCCGCATAGTCTGGACGGCAACAGACGGTATGACGTCATCGCGCGAATTTAGCCGCGACCTTGACGCGAATCAATGCCAACAAAAATTGGGCAGGTTACTCGTATTCCTAGTCATGTTACGAGTTGCGTAACAATTTAGCCTTGAAATAGGGTTAATAGTATGTTTTTATTTACATAAAACATGGTTGAATATGCGAAAGAAATGCACTATTTTTCTTTAAGAAAATATACAAATAGAAAAATGATTTTTTTTTAGTAGATTAAATTTGAAAAACCGATCGAATACATAACAATAACTTAATTATTAATCAAAACTTATTAATTATGGACTTTATTATACACAATTATTTATTTTTTCATTTTATAGTTTTATAGTTTATTACACTTTTTTCTATTTTTAACTACAATTACATTTGTTATATTTATAATATTTTATAAAAACTATCAAATTTACCGACATTTATATTGTAATACCCCCAAGAGTAAAACCTGTCTATTTTTTTCTCATTTTGACTGGAATGAATGGAGAGAATGATTTCGGCATTAAGTCCGCCAATTGTCAAAGTATTTTTTACTTGTGTTACAATATCGATTAAAATAAACAAAAACACAATATTTATGTAAATAAGTAAATAACAGTCATAAAGTACCTGTATCTGTGATTCTACCAACAATCATATTTTGAAGACTCTTCCTTCAGAATTTAGGACGATGCCAAAAGCAAAATTAAGTACAAGATGTCAATAGCAGGGCGCAAAGGGACCCACACTGGATAATAGAACATATTGCGGAGTCTTAAAAGTCATTCCTATAGTGAGTTCCCTTAAAACTAATTATTAATTACCCAAACTGGCAGGGGCAGGGTAAAGTGGCCATATTATGAAAACCGCTGGTCATCGCTCAGCCATAGTTTGGAGAAATTAGTTTAATTTATCATTTTAGCTTTTGACTGCTTCCGGCACCTTTGGTTATAAAATACATAATCATCTTAACATCATATTATATAAGTACACAACCATAAATAGTTAATAACATATGAGATTATTTTTTTTATGACCAGCCGATAACAAAGCTTCTATTTAGTCTTAAAATTAAGTGCAGTATTATTGTGAAACATTTTCGTTATTAATTATTTGTCTTTTTAATTAATACAAAAATTTAAACATTGATCTCTTTTTTGGCTATTTTGCAATTTATTTTATTTTGTTTGCGTTTGCATATTTTGCATGACAGTGACACAGTGCAGTATATTCACACGCAAGAGCCTATGCAAAATGTAATGTTTTAATAATCTTATAAAGGACATCTATTTCTAATATTAAGCTTTCATGCTTGTCCATCCTTTGTTGAGTAATCAGTATATGATATAGAACGACGACTTAGGAAGATTATGAAGCAGAGAATGGAAGAAGATGAGCAGACATATGGCAATGGAACAATATAGGTGACTAAAAAGATGGTTCTCAGTTATTTTTAGACAAAAATGTTTACATTTTTATAATAAATCTCTAATTTTAACCTTTATATTTGATCATTTTAGGTAATACATTTACATTATAATGATAAGCTACGGGTGAAAAATGTCACATATAAAATTAAATTAATTCTTTAAACCTAAATTTTTACTAAAAGAATGTATGCCTTTGCATATTAATTAATTCCTTTTATTAATTTTGGTATGTGTAAGAATATGATGTTTTTAATATTAGGAAACCTACGAATGGTGTTCCTTTTTTCGTCTTGGTATATTTAATTTCAAAATAACAAGATTGAGTACCCACCATTTTGAAACTAAGATGAGTACAGTCAATATCAAAATTAGAAGATCAACTCTCTTCTCATACCAGTCTACTGTTTGTTGTGACTGTTTCTAAATGTATCTGACATTTCAAGACCAATTTTAAGTGAATTCCAATATTTTGTATTATTTGATATTTCAGTAATTATCTTCTACAACAAATTTAAATTCAGAATTGGCAGAGCCTCTAAACTACGTGTTAAATGCATAAAAATACAGACGCTAGATGTCAGCACTGAGAATCAAATACAGTATTGGTTAACAATTTGACACTTCTAGTTGTCAAATTCAAATAATAGTCCATTCTTTCTTTCAAATTCGTGGTAAGTTAAAAGTGTTTTTTTTTTTTAATTTAAATTCTAGAATAGTCTACGTAAACAAATTTAAATTCAGAATGGCCAGGGTTTCTTGATAAATAGTTTATAATAAATTACGTCACAGATAAGGTTCGTCTTCAAAGGGCTTATCTATGCTAATTGGGGGTTTATTCGTGTGACCGGTCCTTTAGTTCCGAATGTCTCTCTGTGCACTCCATTTCTGATTTAAGAGGGTGTTATATAGTGCTACTACTATTGTTAATATTAAGGATAGCTCGATAATACAGTTAACGCATGTTAAGTAACCGAACGCGTAGTCGAGATTTGGAGTGGTCGACACTACTACTGGCATATTATCATTGCTTCTCCGTGCTTCATAAGTCAATTTGACTTTTAATAAAAATATACCATAAATTTCTGATAAATAGAAGTTTTCAAAATGTTATATCTACTTCAAATTAAAACAATATCAATATGTTTCATCTTGCATAACATAAATATAATATAATCTTTTAATTATAACATTTTTTAGGAACTCAACTTCAAAAAGTGCATGATTGACCATTGACCATGAGGTAAATGAGGTTAAGCATTGACTTGTGCCACTGAACATTGCTCTCTCTCCCATAAAACCCCCATCCTGGATCACCGGGGTGGCCCACTGGCCATATGACCTATTTCTTTTTGCACGACACCCGGCGAAACCTTAAGTATTTTTTTCTATACTGCCTTCGACATGTGGCTCTTTGTTTTTATTAGAAGTACAAATTTTGTACTAAGTTTAAAAGTCATCATTCTACTGTTCGTTCAAACAGTATGATTGAACAATATTATACTTATTATTAAGTATATTAATTAAATTAATTCTATAAAGAACTTTTTTATTTTTCTACTTATTAGAATAACTAAAATAACATTAGACTGACGGTAAAATAATTTTTCGGAACTCCCATTTTTTCTTTTTTTTATTGGATCCTCGAGTATCCCACTTCTGATCAATGGCCTACACTTATTATATCCATGCATTTGACGATTTTTCTTTTCAAATCTTATAATAATTTTGAAATTTTTTATGAGATAAATATATTAAAATTATGACGAATCATAGTATAGCATCATTAATCGTATTGCAATGACTGACTCGCGTGTTGGCGAATATTAGACACTTGCTGACGTATTTTGATAAAATAGTCATTATCTTTAAATTTACTCAAATATTCTTGAGTTTTGTGAAATATTTTAATGACTATTAGATGTCCCATGATATAAGGTCATAAAGATGTTTAACCTTTTGATATCAATTTAATTTGAAAAAGGACATAAACAAAATAAATTAATGTACCTAAAATAAATATAATGAGTGAATAAATAAAAAAAATATAAAAATAAAAATAAAAAGGAATATAAAAAAAAAACTTTATTTATTTAACACTTCTTTGCACACAGTAAAATAAAAATTAAGTATGTTTCGTCAAAAAAAAAATTGATCCCTGAACTACTCGGACTTAATAAATAATTATTTTACTAGTTTCAATTTGGACTATCTCTATAGATTATTATTAAATGTAAAATTACCCGCAATACAATGTAATAAAGGGATTTAAAACGTATACAAGAAATTATGGACGATAAACTAGATATAGTTGGAATACAAACAGATAACCTGTTATTTAAAAAAAATACCTACACGACATCTGTGCCTATCGAATCAAGCATATGCTGTTCACTATACGCCACTTAAAAATAGACTTTACTGTTTTTTAATTACGTACTTTTTTGTATTACAATAAATTAAGGCATTGTCTTTAAATAACTCCTTGGAAGGATTTTCGTATATTTTTGAAAGGATCTTCTCTATGACTCATATTTGACCATCCTGCATTAAAAAATATTTTGGAGTTCGGCATTTCCGGTGCAATTTACATCTGTACGCATTTTTGTATATTTTTTTGAGAAATAATAACATATAATAATAAAAATGTATTTTTACTAGTTGTTCGCCGCGAACATAGACCTCGCGAATGTAAATTTTGGCATAGTGGAGCTAATAGTAAAATTTATAATTTATTTAATAAAACTAGGTAATACAATACTGGCTTATTTAGATAACCTTATGAGTACAAAGACATGGCATCTAAAATCAAAAACAGGATGCACAAATTTCGCGTAATTCGAGCAGGATGCGTGCAAGAGGGATGCTTACATGACCCGTCCCACGACCCTCAAATGACGTCACATATGGTACAATACCACACTATCACCTGCACCCTCTACACGCTAAAACCACCCCTAAAATAAACAAGATAAAGTCTAATTTAGTGGTTACAGAAACTCGTGGGAACGAAAATTTTAAAGATTTAAGGAAACTCTTAAGTTATTTTTTTTTTGTTAATGCATTTCCGTTGCACAATGCTTTCTAGTGATATATTGCATTAGATTTTATTGTGAAGTTTATTGATAGTTCGGCTGATTGTAAATATGCAAGCTTGTGACAAACTTTTGAATAAATTTTGACAATATAAGAATATGATTGAAAATAGGTAATAGATTTCTATATTGTATTTAGAAGATAAATTGATCGAACAATAGGAATGGCCATATTTTTAACGAACTGGATGTTTTTACAGTTGGATTATAGCGTTCTTATATTCATGGAATATAACTTCTAATGAGTTTGTTAAAAAGCTGTTACTTTTAATAGCTAACTAATCTAGAAATATATTGACCAAGTACATTTTAAATCTAATACCAAATACTTATTTTACTCATTAGCTCGGTCATCACACAAATTAAAAATTGATGTATAATAATTATTTTTATTCTCCTTTAGTGATTTTTTTATACGTACACGATTAAGCAGAATTACAAAATTATGAATAATAGTCATTGATAGAATGATTGACAGCCCAAATATAATTTCCTGCTGATATTAATTGTGCATGATTTTACATATCATTACTTTGTGAAAAACTTTCGTGTATTTTAAGCATATGATGCGATTTAAATAACCTACTCATGTCCCTAATTTTATTTAGTTACAGTTTATATTTTATTATGACAATTTACATGCTATTCATATTTGCATATGGTCCGCTTTTCTACATATTGTTTAAGTTTGTCAAAAATACAATACTATCTATAATAATATAAAAAATATATATTTTAGCGGTTACATTTATAATGTACAAATTATACTCTTGCTTAAATTATGAACATTTTCATTTAATATTATTTATACTATAAAAATTATAGTTATATTAAGTTTTTATTTGGGTTTTCTAAGTAATTACCTAAAAATCTATTAATAATAACAATCATCTTTTATTTTTAATATAATATAGTTTTACTATTTAGCGCAATTTAAACATGCAATATCGGCTAAGAAGCTTTTCAATTCTACATGCTTTTATTAATAATGAAAAGAGAAAAATCTAATTCATGCGTATTGTATTCTCATATCTATTAAATGTATGCATTTGTGCATATCACTGTGCGTTGTAAATGTTAATCCCTAGGGATGTGTAACGGTCATCTCGCCCTTTAGTGACCCCAGTGACCCGATATGTAGGGATGAACGACACACTATCCCCGTTTAGTGTTGTTATTTTTATTATTTTTCCTGGTCGGAATAGTGATAAAAATAATAGTTATAATCTAATATTATGATGTAAATGCGTAGTGTTAACTTAAAAAATAAATTTTATTTGGCTACTCACATTCAGATACAAGTGATCACTTAATGATTTCTTATATTTTCGCGATTGTAACATATTAAATTAAACTATTTTAGTATTATATCAACCGTATTAAAAAAGTTTTATTTAGTGATTCTACATTTGTCCATTTATAAAATATTTTTTACTAGCTTTTTCCCGCAGCTCCGCCTGCGTCACAAAGTAGCCTATGTTTGACCCCGGGTCTTCAACTATATTCATACCAAATTTCATCAAAATCCGTTCAGCGGTTTGGCCGTGAAAGCGTAACAGACAGACAGAAAGACAGATAGACAGACTTTCGCATTTATAATATTAGTATGGATATGGATAGTATGGAAGTATGGATATACCCAAGTTAGTACACATCCATACGTATGAACGTAAGATAATACAAAAAGTTACTCCGTGAAGGAAAATTCTTAATGCTACCATCGAATCTGGTGTTCGTTAAATAAACCAAATCAGAGGCCGAAAGGCGGTTCCGAAAAATTGTGGCAATAGTAGAGTATAGGATCGATTGACCATGTAACCCTCTCAATATGAATGAATACTCATGAGATAAAAATCTCATCTTTGAGGTCATCAATATTTACTGGTTGATATTCAAAAGGAGAAATTTTGGTCACCTGTTGTAATATACCCTACCATTCATGCCGCCAGACCATAGACTAAATATGTTACAGAAGTTAAAAAAAAAGTTTTTTTTTGATGTGTCAAATTGTTACTTATAAAACCCATGTATTTTTTTACAATAGGTCGAATTAAAATTAGCTAGATGTGAATAAATTAAGTAACTTTTTTTGATTGCCTTAGTTAGATTAAACTTATTTAGTTAATATAGACTTAAATAAAATGAACTTAAACCATTGTGAATGATAATTATAATAAAGTAAGTGTACATTTGTTTCTATACTAATATTAACATAAAATGTATTTGAATTAAAATTGTTAATTCAATTTGAATTCAATCAATACTTTAATCTTTCTGAATTGTTTACTCGGATTTTTTTTCATATCAGTGTTATTATATAAAGTATAAAGTTTTAACAAATCAATTAACTTTTAATTACCTTAATAAGACTATTTTAATAAGGATTTTATCGCGTTTATTACCTATTTCTATTTAAGTATTTAGTTTAATGTGTAACAATCGCGAAAACATAAGAAATCTTTAAATTTCAGGTAAGTTTAACGTAACTATTTATTCTGTTAATAAATAAACATATTGAGAAATACACACGAAAAGGTCTTATTTAAATAAAAGTTAGTTCTTTTGCCACTTTCAATCCTTTCCATAATCTATAATCGATGGCTTACGTTTCTGACAATAATACTTTAGTGTGCAAAAACTGGTATAACTGAAAGAGCGAGATAGCATGCTCTTTAACAGTGTTAGAAAGAGATGCAAAACGGACACTTCCTGCAGCGTCGAAGCACGTAGTATAATACCTTTTGGTCTGGCTCTAATTCTAGACTTATTTTAATACACAATACGATACCTATATTTATGATATATAAGGTATATTATTCGTTAATACAACAAGGTGACCTAATTTACAAATGATTAGGTGCGTATTTACTAAATCTCTGTTCCATGGATTTTATTTTTTCTCGTAAATGACTATGGCCTACATAATAATCAGCAAATAAATAAATAAGACAATCAACTTACACAGCTTGTAAAATATGTGTAATATGTTTTTTTTTTTTTACTTTCACCTGCCCTGTCAGTATGGGACTACACATACATATATACAGTTGGAGTGTAGGGAGGGTACTGTGTTTATGTTTACACTTTTTTTTACAAACAAAGCTTGTTTTTTTTTTATTTAAAAACTATAATTTTCTTCCCCTTTAGTGTTTTATCTGTTGAATCTTCGTACATCAGAGTTCCCAATGTGTGATGAACTTAAAAACGAAAATAAACCCATAATGATCCACGGCGAATTATCAACAAAAATTTCGGGGAATGACGAATTATCATTAGCTTTTTTTGATCACAAATTAACGGATATGACGAATGAACAATAACCCAAATATGTTTTTATTGACGCATCAAGGGTTTCCTAAAACTTATATTTTTTAATTTTGACAATAAATATCTGAATGGATCGGGATCGGGGTGGATCTTCGTTTAATCTAGACACTTTACCCGTGAATGACTTTCTGATATAGCAGACTAAATAGCCCGGTTTTAATTTGTGGAACCCATGGGTTCTTTGATCTTGAGGTAACCCTACAAATGAAAGAATAACCATATAAAATTCTATAGATTACCATGTACGGAGGTGAATCAATACTATTATCTTTAAGCCACTATAAAAATGAGTGATACCCAACATCAGTTTTCTGCGAAATTGTATACATCTACATACAAAACCACACCTTATATCACATAGTTTTAAAGTTCAAAGTTGGTTGTGCAAAAAAAATCTATTTCATGTCACATTAACGTACAACAAATCAATCTAAAATCATCTTTATTGACTTAAAATACAGTTTGTATTCCACAAATATGTACTATTACAAATATTTGAAGACAAGTATTGCAAAATAATCTCAATATTTATAGGGATAGAGTAGGTTTTTGTTTGAATATGGATTTGTGAGTTAAGATTATTTTCTATGGGGATGATTGAGATGCTCCCGCGCATCTCGAGGCGGGCGGAAATCTTAATGGATCCTGGAACCCGAACTAACGATGGGATCCATCGATTCGATACTGCATAGACTACACAAAATATAGAACTGACAATTAATTATTAAATAACACTTGAAATGCCATTGAAAACAGTGGTAAGGTGGTATTCGTATTCGGTTTTATGACTTCTTAATTGTACTTATTTCTTACCTTCGCGCACAGACCGCTTCATGATTCTATGTCAATAAAAACTGCACACGCGTCACTGAGAAAAATATCTAGATATTTTAAAATTCTAATGAAAACAATTTGTACTACCTGATGGATTGTAATATGTAGTTATATAGTTTCAAACTCTTCTCATTTTTTATTATAACAACGTAAGAGCTATCTATTCTGTGTTATAACTAGAGATGGGCGCCTTCCCGGAAAATTTCCCATTCACTCCCGGATATTTCAAAAATTCCCGGGAATAAATGGGAAATAATTTATTTTTCCCCTATTTATTCCCCTTACATTTCATTTTTTCCCTCTTGAATTTCTTCCCGCTGCCCATCTCTAGTTATAACCATGGAGCAATGCTCCATGGTTACAATTGACAGCTAGCGACAGTTATCGCCGAAGCAATCTCTTCCAGGTTATTTTATAGTTTAATTCATACAATAAATAAAATAAATTACTAAATCAATCAAATAAATAGTATTTGCTTAAAAATTGTGTTAACAAGGTATTTTTACATATCAAATATTGCAGTTTTCGTGTATTGTCGATGGAATAGCTACTCTCTATTCAAACCTTTTTTTTATTTATAGTCATATCTAAACATTCGTGGGTCTGCATGTCATTACGTCGCCATATTTGCTCAGGATGGATCGCGGCTGCAACCATCAGTTTAAGGCTAAATTTCACACGACAGCGCTTGTATTATTATAATACATTTTTATTTTTTTAGTTATGATGAGATTTTGTAACAAAAACTATCTCTGCTTTTTAGTTTCACTATATTTTTCAATTTGTCTTGATATTCAAAATAAGATGCAAAAATAAGAATAATAATATGTCGGTAATTATATTAGCATATGATTTTTAAAATACTCATTTTAATAATTAGTACGCTTGTTTAATATTTATACCTATGTATACTAATTATAAACTCGATTTCTAATTTTGCTACACTGTCACTTTTAGCATATAGATTTTTTTTTTATTCTAACGCAATTAGGTACATCTTTTGTATTGGTTACATTACATACCTTTTTTTTTAGTGGAGAGAATAAATGATTTTTTTACTTTTATGAATTATATTAAAAATTATATTTACGGTATCTCAGTACCTCTCAGCAGTAGCGATCACGACGATACGATGTTTTTGCAATGTATTTTATGGCAACAATGCCAAAAACGTGACATTTATCTTAGGGGCGACACGCTTCTCCAAATTATTCGTTTTACCAAAATTTTACGCCCAAATCACCAACTGCTCAATGCCAATATTAAATGCTTTTTTTTTTCTAACACGGTTTCAAACTTTTTCACTGGCCAGTTGGGTGTCAAAAGAAAAAAGTGTCAATTTTAAGATTTGCGTTTTAATGCGCTCTTAACTCGTTTATTTAGAGTTCAAAATAGTTAATTGGCGATTTTATAATTTTTGGTTATTTTAAGTGGGTCTTGGTCGCTCGCTTCTTTACGCCGAAGCTTGGAAAAACGATTTCTTTGAAACGTTTTTCAGGCACGCGCGCACCCCCCGCTGTTCTAGTTCGAAATTTGAATAATAATGATTTGTTTTGGCGGAAGTCATTGTTTTTTTATTCGCTCAATGGACAGAGACGTCTTAAAAAAAAATAAGATTTAGCTTACCTATTTTCCTTTCTTAAGAATTTGAATAAAACTTAGAAATATGAGTAAATCCACTTTAGGTTTAGTAACTAGTTCATTAATGTACCGGGATGTTTCTTTAATATTTTGTAACACAAAACATAAGGTATATGATTTCTATATATTTATTATTTTAATGCAGCTGACTTCGTTATTGCTGTACCGTAGTACGGTTAATATGTAGATACTCTAAAATGTTGCTTTGTCATAATGATCTTGAATAAATAATAACATATTTTTATTCTCAAGCACGTTTTAATAAAGTTGGAATAAATTAAAGTGTATATAAGTATACTCGAATCAGTGAGATACGATCGGGGTTTCCGCATTGTAATTAGTAACAGATTATAAAGAATTACTTAAATAACAAGAAATTTGAACAACACAATTAACTCAGGGACACACGTCCTAAGTGGGCGTTTTTTCCTAATATCAAATTCAAACTAAATTTTATATTTACTAATAAATCAGATTAAAACAAAATGAATTGATAAGTATTATAGAACTTATCGCTAATTAAATTCCTTCCAGCCAACCTTAAGATAGAAAGGAGATAGGAACAAAATGGCGTACTCTTAAACTCAGTCAACTAAACAAGGCTCTGTAAAAAAGTTTAATATAAAAAAAAAACAAAAACAAAAAAATAATATTATAAACTACAAAACATTTCAATAATAACTATCTATGCGAAAAACTCATTCTTCTCTTTCAATCAAAATAAAGTACCCTCCTTATTCCATAACTGCTAATGACGCAACAACGCACTATAAAATATTTAAAAATAATTCTTTATGCAAAAAAATCTTCTTTGGCATCCAAAATAAAGTGCTCTCCTAAATCCATCTCTGCTTTTGACGCAACAACGCACTATAAAATATTTCAATATTACAAGTATCGATGTTTAGTAACGTTGATTTCTCGCTATTTACCCAGATTATTCGGTTTTTTCAATAGTTGCGACAACGTAACGCATGGCCGATGGTGACATTGGCTCGGTAGGAGTTTTTGCCGCCAAAATGCAAAGGTCACAAGGAAAAACTCTTTTCAAGATCGATATTTATTGTCTGTGAATTACGTTGCTGTGTTACCAACAAAATTTGTGCTTACGACTGTAAAATAAAAAGTAATAATTAAAATTGTAATTAAGTAACATTAATAATTGTAATTTAATAATTTTGTTATTACAACTTATTGTATTTGCTTTATTATTTATTTCAAAGGAACATACATGTTAGAAGTGTAACTTCCCTTAAAGTACTAACTTATTACATACTTAAAATGTACATAATAGACTTTAGGCATTAAAACAATAAATAATCAATTTTCTAATTAACAATTCAATCGATTCCGGATTCCGTCAAATTTAATTCTTCGTTAAATCGAATAATCATATTATTGAAACTACTAATCGATTAGGAAGACTACTTGATTGTTTAATTTACACTTCCTACTTAAAATTACTGATAATTGATTTATTACTATTAATTAAACAGCTAAATTAATTGAAACGTTTGTTTATTAACCAGTAATTCGTGTTATTCCAAGTGTGAGTAAAAAGACAAGAGTATCTGTATTGTGTTGAATGAAAAAAATGAATGAAAACTAATTTTCTTAAAATTGTCGACGGGATTACTAACGAAAACGGGTCAGTCGCAAAAACTTGACCGACCCCTGGAGTGTCAGTTTTTGCACCCCGAAAATTATTAATTGTGGGCATACATTTCGTCTGTTTATCTAAGGATATTAAGGGCTTGTCCAGGGGCAAAATTCCCTGGATTTTCTCTAATAAGACATAGTTTTTGTCGTCCTGAGATTAATTTTGCAAAACCACAGCGGTCGTGCGACGGGCGAGCGTTTGTCATTTTTAACTTTTCCTTTTTGGTAAAAAAAAAACATGATTTATAAGCTTTTTGAGGAAATGTCGCATTTTGTTTGTTTGCTGTTTTTTATTTTCGAGTAAACACGATTAATCATTTGTATTTGGACAGAGAAGTAATACGTCTTTCAATTTTTGAAACAGATTCTCATTGTCTTTTAGTTTCTCTCCGTGGCATCATTCGCATCAAATTCAGGCTTATTGGAAGAAATCGATAGATTTTGGTCTATTTGTATTATTTTTGTTATAACATATTTAAGTGCATATTTAGTGTAATTTTATTTAAGTTCATGTTAAGTGCAATAAAGCCTTACTGTATTGTATGCTAATTAGAATGAATCGGTTGAACATGTAGATATACCTACAAATTTCATATTTTATATATTTTTTAATCTTAGTTAGGTTGTCCCCGGGTACCAATGGTTGTCTATGCCTTCAATATTGTAGATTGTACTTTAAATAATAATAATAAAGAGATAAATCTATTAAAACTATTAAATGGAATGGTGTCAATACGCAATTGCCTTGTACCTAACATGATTTTTTAATCTTGTACCAGTCGCAGTAATCATTCGACTTGTCACTTGGATCCTGAGGTCCTTTAAAGGTTAAGAAATAGAATAAAAAAAGCAATAATAAATTGACAAAAAAAAAATTATGTTGTGGAGAACTGGTGCCAACACTGGGTATAAACCGAAGCTGACACCTGTATAGCAGATCACCAGAGCCTGCCCCGAGTTAATAAAATGTGGCGCATAAATTGTTATCATCACATGATGGTAGCAGAACCAAGATGTTTGACCAGAAAGAGAATTTTTTTATACGGATCTCTTACAAACTGTGTATTAATTCTTTATTATTTCACAAGTGCGTAAACAAATACGTATAAGTATTTAATTTGCATATATCCCCGTCACTCCCTGACACGAGAGTGACACTAAGATTAGTGTCGAGATTCAAAGAGTGTCAGACACTATATAGAGGAGAATTAAATTAACATTTTGACTTAGCTATTGTTTGCTTTAAAAGATATTAAAACGAGATATGTTTGTGTGTAAATATTATTTTTTTTTACATTTGTATGCTTATGTAATTTTTGATGTTAAGTGTATACATACCTAAGTATCAAGGGTTTTTTTTTTATTTTGACTAGTAATTTGAATAGTAGTTTAAGAAGTAAAAATATAAATTATATTTATTAACAGTGCAATATTTTTTTAAATATAATAAATGTTTTAATATCAATATATTTATAAATTAAATGAAAAAATCATACGCTAAAATGGTAACCTAAAAACCAAACTAAATATGCAACACAAATCTTATTACTTATACTTCAATTTAAAAAAAAATCACTGGACGCACGCTCCTTTAAAAATTACAACGAAATTTAGATACTCACCTTTATACTTGACAATCTCTGTTCAATCACGTAAAGAAAGTAGTCTATTCTCACTGTTAGGATATTACCATCTTTGCTAATCTTCCCATGACTCATGTCACGCAACCCTTAAAAGTGTAAAATACCCTTAAATGAATTTTTCCCAGTTGCTTACGAGGGTCTAAGAGTCACTCAAAGCTGATGGATTACCCTCTTTAATAATGACGTAATCCAACCCCAACCCGTCACAATCTAAGCTTGCTTTACTTGCGTAATCTTGTACACTCATGGCTACTTTAAATACCAGCACAATGTTATTACAAAATTGAATTTAAATTGTAATTAACTTTAATTACAATTTTAATGTATTAAAAATAATTACAATTACAATTAAATTGTAATTATTTGTTATTTATATGTATTATTTTGTAATAATATTAAAAAATTATACTTAAATTATAACAAAATCGACGAAACAATAATAATAATAATATCGTATCATCGATTTTTGTAATAATCTTAATAATAAGATCGCAAAGAAAGTTTAGACGTTCTAGAGACGACATCTATGAGTGACGCCTATGTACAGCAGTGGACTTTTTTTGCATGAAATAATGATTAAATAGTAGATATTAGCGGCATTTGATTAGATTAAGATACTATTATGCTCCCAATCAATAGTGACCTAATTATAGTTCTTCAAAAATTTTATCATATTTTTTACTTTCAAATAAAAAAAATTGTGTGACACTTACGTGAAATCTGTTGAGTAAATTTTTTAAACACTCATTATCACGCTCTACCTGTGATAGTCACACTTAGTCCTAAAGGCCCTATTTTTGAAATGTATGATTTATATGTGCAATGTAAATCGTTCGACTCACGGATTATGACGAATGAAAATTATCCGACATCAAATGAAAATCATTCGACTCGCCAATTTTGAGTGGATCACAAAAATAGCACCCTGGCCCTGCTAAAACCATGTTTGGGGACAGAACATTGTCGCCAAGCAATAGACACGCGCCTGCAAACAAAACAACAATAACTAGAGATCATATTTTTTTTGTGCACGAAACGTGGCCCACGAAAGTTATCATTGGATTTACGTGTTTTGATATACATTGGCTGATTTTTTCGACAAAATCTTTGTTATTGCTTTATACTCGTAAGCCTCAGTCTGAAGCACGTTTTTACTGGAGTAGTTTCGACGCCATTCGAATGTTTGCAGTTTGTATCACAGAAAGTTTGTTTATTTTTGATAATTATTCCCTTAAGTGGTGCAATATATGGTGCTATGATTCCATGCTTCGGCTGGCACGTTAATCCGCCGGTGGTGCCTGCCAATTGGAGGTCGTTAAAGGAACTAAGTCAGAGGCCAAAAGACGGCTCCGAAAAGCTCTGACACGAAGTGTAAAAAGTCAATTGACCATATAACCCATTCGTAATCGTATATTTGAATCTTTATAAAATAACGAAACCAATGTTTTGAATTCACAATATGCTTTTAATTGAAAATTGAACTGTACTTACAACATTTTTACAATTCGAAATTGTTTATTACCGAAAAATTTTGGTTTTTTGCCAGGTTTATTTACCATATTTATCATTTAGTAAATTCGAAATTCACGCTGGCTAACCCAACCAATATTCTTATTCATGTATAAAAATATTTTCTGTTTATTTATGCATTTTATCAATACCATTTCCTCAATCGATCCCCGATTCAAAAGAAACGTACGCCGAGCTATTTCTATTATCTCGGTAGGTGCTCTACGGGTCCAATTTACTACAGAATCTCCGTCGAATCGATCCTTCACGAAGTCCTATTAAAAGTCAGCCACCACTTCGAATTTCCAACCTCACAACATTAAGTAGTGCTCCAAACTTTAATTATGTTCCGTCTGTGACCAATCGCGTTCGTGTCTACATTTTCTTCAAGTCATGCAGCGTGCTACCGAATGCTGTACCAGTGAACTAAGTCTCCTTTGCTATCAACTATCAAACTTACATCCGTATCACCTTTAATTTAAAGTCCAAAATCAGTTTCAAATTTAACATTACTTAAAATTGTACGGTCCTCAAGCAGAAAGCAACCGTCATCATCATCTAGTGATGATGTAACTTCAACTTTATTTGCATCTAGCTAAAGATTGTTATCAGATCGATTGTTATTATAAAATTTGTTGAAATTGAGTCGTGTCCCGGCAATAAGTTTTGGTACCCGAAGGAACGTGGCTGCTTCATTGTTGGTGAATAAAATCCATTGGTGGCATGACGCGTCAGTTTTAGCTAGAAACTAATTTGGAATATCACAATGAGTATCAATGGTGCCCGGATAGTCTTTTAAGTATGCGGAGTACTAAGTCACAATAAAACATTACTTGAGGCACGTGTAGGTGACTAAAATGTAAACTTGACTCCAAATGAGATTTTCGATTATATTTAAAAGCAAATTCAAACTTACGTTGTGGTTGCTAAGTGCAAATCGTGATTTTTTATGGATTCTAAATATTATTATCTAATTCTTTAAATATTATTAAGGCAAATGACTCGTCGCTCAGTAGTTGCAGGTATTAATAAAATCTGAAATTTTGAACGGAGCTCCTTGTAAACTTTATTTTAGATAACTTTTGATTTTAATATCTATCGGCTTTAAAGCCAAACAATTTACAAGGAAGAATCTAATAATGCTACTTTTGTATCATATCATCGTAACAAACATCTTGATAGTCCACATGATGAGCTTCAAGGAAGTCGAATCACGTCGCGTGAAAACGGCGTGATGCCGGCATCCTGCAGTCATTACCGTCCTGAGCAAATAAAAAAAAATGATTGTTGTCATTTGTTCCGGATGCCCGCGGATGTCGTTCAAGGACAAATTTTGCTTTCTGTTTCTCAAGTTTACTTAATTTCTTTTAATTTTGTACAGTGTTATTAAAAATTAAGTATCTATCAACTGAAACACAATCGCATTGTTTGCCGGTCTCTATATTATTAACGTTTTACTTTTCTTTAATTTCAGGTTTTCGGTTCGAAAGCTGACCTTCAACTACATACTCAAATCCATTTGCGCGAAGCGAAACCGTACCGCTGCACACAATGCCCGAAAGCTTTTGCCAACTCTTCTTACCTTGCTCAGCATTCCCGAATCCACCTCGGGATCAAACCATACCGGTGTGAGATCTGCCAACGCAAGTTCACTCAACTGTCACACTTGCAGCAGCACATCAGAACCCACACTGGTGACAAACCATATAGATGCACGCAAATCGGATGCACCAAGGCTTTCTCACAGCTCTCCAACCTTCAAAGCCACAGTCGCTGTCACCAAACAGACAAGCCATTCAAGTGCAACTCCTGCTATAAGTGCTTTACGCATGAAAAGGATCTGCTGGAACATATTCCCAAACACAAAGAGTCAAAGCATTTAAAAACCCATATTTGTCAGTATTGCGGCAAAAGTTACACACAAGAGACTTACCTTAGTAAACATATGAATAAGCACGCGGAACGAGCTGACAAGCGACCTCCGATATCGGCTTTAGGCCTGAGTGGTTTGAACAGATCTCTGGCTGCTGCTGCACCGACAGCTGCTCCTTTTGGAGACCACCCATACTGGCCAAAAGTCAGTCCAGATTCTGCTGCTCACATGTCTGATGATGGTGGATATCATCAACAACGAGAGAGTGATGATCATCACGAACAACAACTCCAGCAACAAAGGGCCTTATTTGCTCAACACGAGAGTCAAGATGATCGCATCCAGCCGCCTGTCTCATCAGCAGCAAATTCTGCCTTTACTCCAATCAATTCCATGGCACCCCATCTGAATGGTCTATCACATCACAGTGGGCTGCCATCAAGACCGTACCTCTACGACCCGTTGCACTTCCAGCAAGGGAAGCAACAGCCAAATTCTTTCCCCAATCAGCTGATATCCCTTCATCAGATAAGAAATTACGCTCACCAGCCTTCCGCACTGCTTCCGGCTGAGCACATCTTGCCGCATCCACTTTCTCACAAAGATAAGCAGTAATACCTTACCGTTTACCCTAGGTGCATCTACTTTAGTACTTACAATGGTATTATTAGTATATAAAGTAACAAAATATTATTAAAATGTTTAGAATCTCTCGATGACAGTGGTATTGATGTATGAAATACGAAATTGTTTTTATCGTTAGTGAAACGAATTCATGTTTTTAGGCTTAATCAATACGAATACTCTGAAAATTTTGTGAGTAGATGAAAATTCTGGTTACACAAAGTGATTTCGTATGTTTGGATCAGCTTTTTACAGTTTTTGATCAGTTTTTATTAAAGCTTATAATACCTGACTGTAGTTCAGAATATCGAATAGTCAATTCTTATAGAGAAAACCAAATATCGCGTCATCATTATTTACTCGAGTTTTGACTATCCTTTTTTGGACTTGGTTTAAAAGAAAGTTTTTATGGTAACTGATCTTTATTAATGAACTTGTTCTATTATTTGTTGCTTACTTAAAATTTGCTATTTAGTAAAAACCCAGTACTCCAACCAGAAGAATGTTTTAATCAGTTGTAGTGATTAGCTCAGCTACGAAATACACTTAATTATTCCATCAAGCACTATAGATTTGATTGAGACTGCCTAGAGACAAATTCAGTTCATTTTCTTAAAACGAGAAGTTCCTGATATACAAAATATTTTGTAATAGCAATAAACGGGGTAAAGATTTTATGAATGACATAATGTTTCTTTCCGATGCATTTTTAACGTATAAGAATGTACCTTTACTTAACAGATCTCTTGTCACCGCTGCTCTCAGTTCCTAATTAGATACTTTATAATTTGTTAGCTTTACTTCCTTAACTACCTTATGAGCAGGTACTTTAATTTTTATATCTAGAAAATGTGTTTTTCCTTTCACACTTAAATATACTTACTAAGGCAAAACATATTTTCTATTATGCATAATTTATATATTTGTAAAAATTATTGAGTGGCCAAATCGCTTTTTATCATTATCATTGGGTACGATAAAGGCACTCTTCGTGTACATATTATTGTAAATAGGGTACATTTTTGAGAAACCTTGAAATTTATTGATTTTTTTTGTTTAAGTCTAAAAAGCTTATGCTCAATTATATTAGCAGTAAGAACAGTTTTGGTAGCTCTCATAACAGACGAAAATGATTTTGAAAAACCCGATACGTTTTCTTTAATGAAATTTTGTACATCGATTAATTTTAGAATAATTTTTCAAGTATACGAAAATTGTTATTTTATTTTGTTTTTTTGGAAGAACAGCGTAGTAGGTAAAAAAATGTGATAAGAGTTGTGTGGGAGCGTGATGTATTTTTGAAGGGAGTAATTTTGATGAATGCGTTGATTTTAGGATTAAATTGTTAGGTTGTGGTTACAGAGCAGGGCGTTGGGTTCCATAGGGGTTACCGATAAACGATTTTCAACGTGTTCAAATGTTTTAGAATTTCGTCTGAAAACTGACTTTTGACTATTTTTTACATTATTGTATTTGACGAATACAATACGAAACAAATTGTTTGTTTAATGTTTTTATTTAGTGATTGCCACACGTGGATTTTATAACAAGCTGTGCTTACTTCCTTAAAGTCACATTAACCCTAAAGGAATTTACCCTAAAAGCCATGCGGAGACCACGGATTACCAAGATTTATTAGATTTTATTCATAAGCAAAAATTATTCTCGAAGGTTTCCTTAAAACACAAAGTTATATTTAACTGTAACTTATAGTCAATTGATGTATAGAATTTTCCTGAATTTACGGGAATATTCCCATTGTAGAAAAAAGGAATATACAGAAAAATTCCCTGAACAGCAATTCACTATATGCAATATATTTTACTTTTTAAAATCTGAGTAACTATTTCGGTGTCCCTAGTCTTTGCAGGCCTTTAGTTACGTCACATTAGCCAAATGCTGGTTTAATTTGTGTACAAAAATTATCTTTTTTTTAAGATAAATTGCGGCAATACATAAACTCTTCCGAATTGTTATTATATGATTGTAAGGGTGCACTTTTTAATGTATAGTATTAAAATTACATGACAAGAGCCAATATTATACCCAAATTTATTGAACTATCACTGGATTTTAGGGAAATCGCCAATATCTCTCTATTTTAAGTAGAAATGTGATATTGTACTTGATTTTTTTTAGTTAAGTGTAAACCTGTGTTGTAAACTTATTATGATTAAATACATATTTTTGTAAGTAATTTCGTTTATAGATTTTGCGTAAGATGCGTTCGATTAAGTTTTATTAGACGAAAATGAGCGAAATCATTTTTTTGTTACTTAAAATTGATTAAAATTACAATATGCCAAGAATTAACTATGTCTTTTATTTTATATGTCATACATACTATAGCCGCCTGTGGTATATGTTGGTGTGGTCAATACCATGAATTACACCTCCTACGTTTTAAATTAGAAACTAAGAAGAATATTAATGTTTTTTAAATAGATATATTGATTCTTTGTCTGTATAGAGTTAGAATAAGAAAATTGATTTTGTTCTCAATTTCTATCGGACTAGCTAAAAAATTACTTCTATTAGTATAATTCTTAGCTTCTGAAAAATATTTAACCTAAAAAAAATATTTGATATAATTTACAGAATAGTAAAGAATAACAAAAATATCAAATTAAAATTACTCTTCCCACTTTCTAATCTCCTAGTAATTAGGAAAGAAACTCCAACGATCCACAAAGCAAAGACGCTAAAGCGAGAAATATTTGAAAATAACGATTGCTCGTCTTACTTTAGGTCCTCCTGGTAATTAGAGAAAAAGATTCCATGATTCACAATGCTAAGAAGCTACGATTTATCTAATTACAAAAATTGAATTACTCCTTCAACTTTCTGCTCCCCTGGTAATGGAAAGACTCCTACAATGCGCTAGAGCGAGAAATAATATGAAAAATAATCCTCTTGCAACTTTATGTTCTCCTGGTAAATAATAAAGAAGATCACATGATCCACAATGCTACGACGAGAAATATTTTGAAAATTTAAATTCCTGGTAATGTAGGGAATGATTCACAATTTAAAGGCACTGTGACAATAACTAGCAATAAAAATGGCTCTTCCTACTTTCTGCTCTCCTAGTGACGGATAGAAACTCCCTTCCACAACACAAAGGCGTTAGAACGAGAAAAATAATTAAATCACAGTTGCTCTTCTAACTTTATGTCCTCCTGGTATTATATAGCAAAGGGTTCCATGATTCATAATTCAAATGCGTTACTATGATGATAACTAAATAAAAAAATTAAATTACTCTTTAAACTTTATGTTCTCTTGGTAAGAAATAATCCACAATTCAGAGGCGCTATAACGATAAAATAACATGAAAATTTAAATTTCTGTTCCAAATTTATTTTCTCCTGGTAATGTAGGGAATGATTCACAATTCAAAGACACTGTGACGATAACTAATTAAAAAAAGTTACTCTTCCTATTTTCTGCTCTCCTGGTAACGGATAGAAACTCCCTTCCACAACGCAAAGACGTTAGAACGAGAAGAAAAAAAGGTTCCATGATTCATAATGCAAATGCGTTACTATGATGATAACTAATTTAAAAATTTAAATTACTCTTTAAACTTTATGTTCTCCTGGTAAGAAACGATCCACAATTCAGAGGCGCTATGTCGACAAAATTACATGAAAATTTAAAATAATCTTTCAATTTTATGTTTTCCTGGTAATACAGGGAATAATCCACAATTCAAAGGCGCTGCTTCTCTTTCGCTTTCTCTTTTAATGGTATGTTTTCCTGATAATACTCGTATTAGGAAAGATGGTACCATGATCACATTATGGAGAAACATTTCAAACTCTGTGTTCTCCTGGTAATGAGGGGAAAAAATAAAATAACAGGTAAAACTTTCCTCTTTATTTAGTTAACAGTCGCAAATACATTATATTAAAAACTTAAATTAGGTATTTACAGTACGGGGGCATTCTACCTACGTAGGTAAAACTCATACATAACAAACCATACATAATAATTTAAAAAAGCGAAGTACATAGTATACTTATTTAAATAGGTGCCAAGGTGCAAATTACTTATGTAAAACAGACAGATGTTTGTTGAAAATTGTGGAAATTATTTAAAAATATTACAACAAAACATATATCTACGTATTGCTAAACATTCGTAAAAAAAGGTCAAATAGAACATATTTTCAAAAATAATTTTGTATTTTGATTTAATATTCAAGATCACAAAATCTGTCATCTTTATTATTTATCTAAAAGAAATATAGGAGTTCACAAAATCCTCTAACTTGTAAACTTTTATTAAAAAAAGATGTAGAAGAAATTGTATAAAATAAGAAAGAAAAATACTCCGCATGTTTTTTTCGGACGATAAATAAGTTGCACCTTATATTATTACTTAAAAATAAAGGGAATACTTTAAGTTAATACTTTTATATGTTGTCATTTAGTCGCCCTAAAAACTAAACGAGAAACATATAAAATGTTTCCAAAATTTGCTGTTAGAAAAATGCTTGCGGAAAATGTGGATATACTTTTTTTAATTAAAACAGTATAGGAACGAGAAAGCGTAAACACAGAGTCGCAAAAAGATTGAAATTAAATTTTTAATTATATCCAGGAGATCAATTTAACAATCTTTTTGCTACCCTTTCCAATGAAAATTGACTAGCTTTATCAAAATCATTGAATAATGACAGCGTATGTAAATATATAGAAACAATAAAACATAATGAAAATTTATAAAATACGAAAATGGAATTGAATGGCACGATTTTCATAGTCTTTTAAAAAATAATAAAATTACATTTATTATATTAATAAATAACATGATAATGTATAGTAATAATGAATATGTTGATAATTTAAAAAAAATATTTGTATTTTATAATTGTTTCGTACGTGCGACTGTGACATTTTAATATATGTCAAATATATTACCTGACATAAATTGATTTCTTTATTACATTTTTTAAATAAACAACGCTTATATACTTACAAAATAAATTTTGCTCATAAGTTTTCTCAAAGGGGAAAAATATAAAAAAGTACATTTTCACACATGACACAAGGGAGAAAATTTAAAGTCTATTAAGCTACATACGCTGTCGGCCATTTTGTTTTTAGACTTCCACCTTGTAGGGGGAGCCGGGGATGTGTTCGTCTCCCCACTTGACGATGACGATGTAGTCTCCTCTGTCCCTCACGACGTACCAGCATTCGTAGTTGTTCTTGCCTTTATGTTTCAGCTGAACCTCGTCGCAAGGACCCTTGGGGCCGTAGATACCGACGTATAGGATATTGGTGCCTGGAAAAGAGATAATTTATAAAACTTGGTACGAAACATATTTTGTGATATGCAATTGTATTTTGGACATTAAAGTTTAAATAAATAAATAAACATAGAATTTTCATATACATTAGTCTATGCTTTTCTTGTCTATCGCATAGTTAGTTAAAGGTTTTGCTTGGATACCTTCTTTCATCCATTACTACCACAGAAATAAGTTTAGGCAGAATGGCCACGTGGGCATCACCTGCGTGCCACAGTTAATCCTCGCTATATGAAGTTAAGATTCGAGAGGGTTAATTTGATGAGATTACTCATTTCTGAGGAAAGAAATAGTATTAGATTTTTTTCCAGTGGTTCAAAGGGCACCCGACTGTGGTCAATAGATTACGGTCATCCCTGGTGTCTGTCGAATGAGAATATGAGTTGATAACCATCATCATCATCCTAGCGTGTATTCCTAGTTTCGTCGTCAGTTTACGCTTCGGAGCCTAAGATACGCTGTAAGTAATGGTCCTAGATTTGGCGGAACTGATTATTACAATGGAGCGACTGCCGTCTGACCTCCGTAACCCTTTTTACAGGGGAACCAGGCCAACAGGAACATGACCTGAGGTGTGTTAGTGGCCAACACTCAGAATTTTTCAGGCTGCCCCAAGGCATCTGACACAGCCTAACGACTGCTATCTATCGACAAAAAACGGGACCAACGGCTTAACGTACCTTCTGAAGCGCGGAGGACCTCAAGATAGAAAATGCCACTAAATGGCGACCAATCCAATAGTGGTCGCCTCACGCCATCGCTTGACACGCGCATTCGCTACGGATACGTGGGATATTTTTTTTTCTTTTTTTCTTACCAGCATCACCGGCGTGGACTGTAAACTGGTTATGCTTGTTCAGGTACGCCTTCTTTAGACCCATGCCCTTGGACTGGACCTTCGAGGCGTCAGACTTGAAGTGCGGCAACACTGGACCCTGCTTCTGACCAGCTTTGGAGACCTTCTGTACGGTTTCCACCGTCACTGATGATGTCTCCTGTGCTCCAATTTCGGCAAGATTGCCACCTGGTTTGAAAGTTCATAAATTTAAGCTTGTCTCTTGTCTGTGGAATTTTAACTTACAAACTAACACACTGCATATTTAAAACATAATATTACAGGATTCATTGCGTATAATACCTTTATACTTCAGACGTTTCAACCGTGTTACAATGGCCGTGGTAACGGAACGACTGGCTTAGCATTTCTACAGCTCCATACTTCCAGCGGAATCGTCTTCCACCGGCATATTTTGATTTCTCCAAGGAGAAACTTTTTTTAACACGGTTAAAACGATGGAATTTTACTGAGAACATTAAAAAAATAGGTTTAATGGATATGTTTGTTTATTCTAGGCTCAAAAGAAGCAACCAGATGTAACCAGGGAAACGCTAGGACAAAGAAGATTCACTCGTCATCATTTATGCGTTAACTTCGGAACCAGGAGTCTGTGGGTCACGTCATAACAATTTTTCGCTTACAAATTACTTTATAAGATTAGCATTATTTTATAACCAGCCACTTAGCCTAACTTAATAAGACAGCATTATTTTTATGTTTAACCTAACTTTCATTGGACCTTTTCAGGAAAGGTGGAATCTGCAATATTTATATGAAGATTTTTTCAAAGCTCCACCTCTCAACGATTCAGCTCTAATAAATTAGCACTCAATACATCCATACTAATATTATAAATGCGAAAGTCTGTCTGATATTTAGTACTTACTAGCTTTTTCCCGCAGCTCTACCTGCGTCAAAAAGTAGCTCATGTTTGACCCCGGGTCTTCAACTATATTCATACCAAATTTCATCAAAATCCGATCAGCGGTTTGGCCGTGAAAGCGTAACAGACAGACATACAGACAGACTTTCGCATTTATAATATTAGTATGGATAAGCTTAGATTTCTCAAATGTTTCAGTATGCAAAACTAGAACATTGCATAACCAGGGCTCCAAAGCAAATACATTTAAGCAACTGGAAGAGAAATTCTAAAGAAGACAAAGACAGTCATACCAGAAGCTTCGATCTTGAATGGAGAGCCGACAATGTGGGCGCCATTGTACTTTATACTCATGTAGTAGAAACCGGGAGCCAGAGGTGTGTAGCGAACCTGTCGGATAGCAAATATTCTTCAGAAACCTATGTTATAAATTCAATATGAATTGCCAGGCTCCAGAGGGGTCGCTGTGCTGACAGCGGACAGGTCGGCAACGCGCTCGTGACATCACCGGTGTTGCAGGCGTACATAGGCTACGGTAACCACTTACCATCAGGTGGGCCGTACGTCTGTTTGCCTACTTAGCTGTATAAAAAATATATATATGGAATTTCTTAAGTGAATACCTCACTATCCACCAGAGGCGCTGTACAAGTTTGCCATACTAAATTGAAAAACCGCGTCTAAGTCAATAAAATCTCATGGATGACATACTGAAGTATTTTTTTTTTTTTTAGTTTTAGTCGTATTTGACCTTAACCGCCAAATGGCGACAGAAAATGGATCAATCTTAAGGACCACATCTCTGGCCAATTTTCCATCATTATCAGCTTTTACCCAGCCTGGCATAATCACGAATATAAAAAAAAAAAACATTTCTTTTTTTCAAATAAATATCTGCTAAAAAAATGATTGAGAAAAAAACTCTATTCAAATGATCAAAACCAAGCGTCACAAAACGAACCTTGTACCCCTCTTCCACCTCCGTACAGTCCATGGCCACTCTGCTAGGGCCGTCCATTGTGACAGCTAGGATACCAGCTCCAGCGTTACACGTGTCGATAATCAGGTCTGTTTTCGCACCTGGTGGAATAAGGTAGGAGGGCAATTCTTTGAATATGCGCATATTACCTTATGTTAGGAGATTGTTTAAAAATTGTGTCAAAGCCTAATCTTTGAGTGAATTTTATATTGCTAGAAACATACCCTTTAAAAACCTGTACAAGGCAATTGTGTAAGTCTTTTAATTTTTGACTAATAAGCAAAAAAAAACTTGAGTGTATGGTAATGATATTAAAAGTATTGGTAATTAGATAATGGCAAAGGTAATGAGAAATGGTAATTATAAATGAAAAGAAGATAAAAGCATAAAATTTTATTTATAAATGAGACAAAACGTTTTTAACAAAATACAGAGATGGTTATCCATCTTAAAAAAATGAACAATACCTAGGTATATGTTTATAAGTAATATGACTAAAAAAAACATAATCGGATACTATAACATGATTTCAATAATCCGTGTTTCTATTTAAACTTTAATCAGTCTTGATTATTATTTTTACTTAGTAGATCTAAAGTAGTGTAATAAACTCAAACAAAAAAACAAAAACTGAAATCTTCTAGGGCAGCAATTGGAAGTAATCATCCAACCCAAAACGTAATAATTAACTTATAAAACAAAATATAATCACAAAAATAGACTTGCTGGACTAGCATAATTGAGATCTTTTAATCTTACAAAAATATTACCAACCTAATCAACAATCAGTCTTCATCATTCATAATTTACTAAAAATACCGTTTATTAGTCGAAAAAATATCCAAATCATCATCAGAAGAACTTAGATAATTATTTTTGGCATCAGGAGGTACTTGGGAATTTGTTTCAGTGTCAGATAAAGCCTCTTTTAAGGTGCCGGAATTCACAAAATTTTCAAACACTCCGGAGAAATTAGTGCTGCCACTAACGTTGTATAGACTAACCATGTCTTTAATATTACGCTCAGGCGTTAAATGCAGTTTATTGTCAGGCTGCAAGTCACAAACCATTGTTAAATTATTATTATCATGTATAGGCTTGAGTATTCTTTGTGATAATACTTCGATTTTCTTCTGGTAATTATTTAGACGTTGATGTGAAGGAGTGTGCAATGGTTTTATCAACAACTTTTTCATAGGGTCAACCCTGTGTATAAAAAAACTGTCTTCGCAATCACTATGACTGACTTGATATTCAGGGCGCAATCCTGCAACATTTTCTGGATTCATTTCGACCTGATTTTCGTTATCTGTCATGACCTCTTCACACGTTTCTCCATAATTAAGCTCTCCGACATGTTTCACATGACTGCAATAACCACTCAAACAAATAAAACAGCTTACCTCTCTAAAAATCAAATTAGGATAGTCTTTCTTCCACAAAACCTGATGCACCTTATTTGTGCCCTTTAATGGCTTTAGTTTGTCTGCAGGAATCAGTAAATCTTTTTTCCAAATTTGATAATCATTTACAAGTTCCAGTTTGATATTCGCCGCAGATTGTGCCACAATTGTCATAAAATCATCGATGTTATCAATATCTTTACCTTTAGCCACCGCTGCGTCTGCGACTCTCTTGACGGTACCACCTACTCCATCTGCTGCTCCCTTTCCATGTCCTGCTTCACTGAAGTTCCATGTTACCAGTTTTAAATTGGGAAAGTTCCAGTAAAGTTTAGAAATTATGTAGAACATAGTTTTATTTCGGTACTGACTGCTTGGTGAATCGGATAGGAAATGCAGCTGATTAACGTTTTTGTTACTGGACTGAATGTATTTTAGAAGAGGTACTATGTGGGCCCATATGGCGGTAGCGTCGTGGCGCATATTTTCGCTGACTGTGCAAATTGATTTAGCCTTTATTTGGTCATCCTCATTAGCCAAATATATAACTGCAGTATGAAGTGTCAATTCTTTCCTGCTACCTCCAAAATGAAATGACTGGACTTCAGAGTGATATTTAAAGCCATAATTTTCACTGAAATCAATATGGACTATGGCTTCATTTTTCTTCAAACTAGATTTTAGATCTTTCAAAGCAGTATATTGCCATCTTCTTGTACCTTCATGCTTCAAAAATTCTGGAATCAGACTTTCAAATATTATAACAGCTTCTTTTGGCGAAGCAGTTACTTTAATCTTTGCGATAACTCTTTTTTTCTTCTCCACACCCTTTGTAATGTAGGTCTCTTGCTTATGTTCCCATTTACTAAAGGTTATTGATTCATCTTTATCTAAAAAGTATTCAAGCTTTTTATCCTTACAGGTACCACATCTATTCAACAAGCACGATGTACTAGAACAACATAGACTATTGATAACTTCAGCAGTATCCTTCTCTTTTATTATTTTACGAGAATGTAATACTATCAACAATAGTTCTATGTTCGCATGAGTTTTACACAAACATGTGTCTCTATCACTAACATCTGGTATAAGTACCCAAAATGGCCTTTGCTTGCAAAAATATGAATAACTAACTTTGGTATTTTCTGATTCAAAAAGTTTATGTAGATTTTTTAATGAATCTAATAAATATCTACGTTGTTTTTTAGTCTTATCCCGGGAAATGCATTCTTTTTTTCCAGCAGTCATTCTTGAAATATCATCTCTCTCAAAAAAACTTACAATATCTTGTTTTAACTTTTGGTAATAGTTTTCTTTCGTTTCCGTATTTCTTTCTCTAATAGTAAAGTGTTTAGTTTCAGACAAGACCTTATGCTCCTTTAGTATAGATTTTTGTTGAAGTATGTGGCCACTATATAATTTCTTCTCTTTCTTTGATTTCAGGGCTTGATAATTAGTCTCCAACGTTTTTTTCATAGCTTCACCAAACAAAACCTTTTTCTTGACTTCATTTATCTTTGTCTTGTCTTTTATAAGTCTCAGAGCTTTAGAATTTGGACTTTCCAATCGTTTTCTCAGTCTCTGACAAAGCTTCCTGTAGTTGTTCACTTTTCTCTGTAATTCTTGTATTTGTAATTTATGTCTATTTTCTTTTATCTTCATCATATACCTTAATTTTCTTAACTTTTTATTTAAATTCTGTATAATCGGATCACCCTCGTCATTTCTTTGCTCTGGTTCTAGGGTTGCAACTTGGTTCCGTATATCACGCTGTTTATCTTCCTGATCATTATCATTTCTTAAAGGATCGGTTTCACTATCACTCGGAGTATTAGCATCTATTAGATCTTGGCCTCGTTTCAGTAATTGCTTCTTTTGATAGTATCTATTAAAATTTTCTCTCCATTTTTTCCTTTGTAATTTTTTAGCTTTTGGTGTTAAATCTTGAATACTTATAATTTTCTTACTTTCTTTTCTTTTCAAGTACCTCTGCCGTTCCTTCTCTTTTTCCTGAGCATATTTTTCTGGATCAGATTTAATTCTTGCATATCTTTCTCTCCGAGCTAATTTAGCCTTCTCTAATATCTTTTCTTTGGTTCGCGGCATTGTGAAATTCCTGTCAAAATATACATAATGTTTTCTTATGTTTTCGCGATTGTTATTCATTAAATTAAACTATTTTAATACGGTTTTATCGCGTTTATTACTTATTTATTTACACCTGACGTTTCAAACACTTTACAGCGTTCATGGTCGCAGGCAGATCTGCCTAAACCGTATTAAAATAGTTTAATTTAAAAAATATACATAATTAGTTTTAAATTTTCACGACAAATTGACAATAAAAAAGAAAATTACGGTCTGCGATTCCCGTATTTTATATATAACCATACTGAAATTTTCCTTTCTAGTAAAAGCATTTTTTGATAGACCACATTACAGGAAATGTAAGGAAAAATATATTACTCATTACCATTTTTTAAATTAACTCATTACCATTTACTTTAGATAAATGGTAAAAACGGTAATTATGCAAATGGTAAGTAGGATTAATAATATTTTATTTATTAAACAGTTCTTTATAAAAATTATAAAAAAAATACCTACTTTACCTTTACTAATGAATCTCAATACAACTTAAATAAACGTATCAGATTAAAAAACATTATTTACTCACCGTAAAAATGAAAAATGGTGATTAGACTCTATGTCGACAAAAGCACTACGAGTACGAGAGATAAGAGTATGGCGCTAAAAATTCCAGTCTTCGAGGCCTGTATTCCGTTCGGACGCCGAGCGCAGACTGGCACGGACTTGTTTAGGCAGTTAAGGGCAAGAATACTCAAATTCATAGGTAGGAAATTAAGGCGAAGATTATTCAAACGGTAATTATAAAGTTATGCGAGGACACATTTTAAAAATATTAATTCTTAATAATTTACGAAATTTATGTAAAAAACTTGTGTATGGGGCTAGAGTAACTATCACTTTAAAAGAATATTGTACCATAACTACATTCTTTAAAAGGGATTTAGATTTGTTGAAGAAAAACTTAATGAAAATGTGAAATGGGACATGAATGGTAAGTAGAATCTGGATGTTTCGAAACAGATTTCTCCTAATTGAATAAACAAATATGGTTTTAATGATCTCGCTTAGATCTGCTTAACTTATATTGATAAATTAAAGTTACGCAAAAGAAAATATTTGCACTATAGAAGATTCTTTATCGCCCGCCGCGCAATATGCACATTCTTAAAGAAATGCCCAGGAAACATTAGCTATAGACAACTTAATCTTTAAAAAAAAAATCTTCACAGTCGCATGAACGGCAGGCCAGCGCTCATCAATAATGGCTTCGATTAGAAAGTCTATTTTATGATTAACACCATACCATAGATTACAGAATATATGTTATACAAGTAAGTACCAAGCATTGAAACGCGCCATATTTCTTGGTTACTCCTTGGGCACTTCATACAAAATAATTGTTACGTCATCTATCGAGAATATGAAAAGTTAGGAATAAGTTATTAGATAACTGTAGCTTTCTTATGGTATTTCTCGGGTACGTAAAATTAATGTTTTAAAAATTCAGTTCATTACTTCGCCAAACATTTATTTATAACATAAGATCTTTCAGTTCACACCAGAAGCGATGAACATAAGCGAAATTTTAATATTTTCTTTTTGAAGCGCCACCTAACATCAGATACACCTAATTGATAAAACATTTTCTTTAACCACTGCTGGGCAAAAGTAACGAAGTATAATCAGCTGTTTATTAGCCACGAGGGAACAAAGAGACAGACAAAACATACATACAAGCCAAACATATAACCTTCCCTTGTTGGCTTAGCCGCAGTCGGGCACGACTATCGTTGCCAGGCGTCCGGATAAAGCCGGACATAGTTAGGCTTTTTGATTGCGTGTCCGGCCAAAATAAACGGTGTCCAGCTTGTCTAGCTTTTGTTAGGCTTTTTATTTAATTTATCAAGATTTATGGTTATAATCAGAAAAGCTTTAAATACTGAAACACAAAATCCTCAGTAATGTAGGATGTCCGGCCGTTTTAGCCAAATGTCCGGTTAAACTGGCTGGTCTGTCCGGCTATTAGGTTTGGCGACCTGGCAACTCTAGGCACGACTCAAGCACATAAGACATAGAAGAAGAAAAAATGAGTTATTCTAATAAGTAGTATACTGTTCTCTTACCAGTCTTGACCTGACCCAAGCCTGGTCCATGTGCGTGGACTGCTGCAGGATCAGCGTCATCTTTTCCAACCTGTATCAAATATGTTAATGTAAAAAACATACTACATAAGATACATTTGTTCTAAAAAATTGTTGTTATAAAAAAGGTGGAGTGCCTCCGTAGTCCAGTGGTTATAAGGTGTTTCCATGTTGATCCGGAGGTTGTGGGTTCGATAGGAAGTATACTTTGTTTAGTTGTTTTCAGTTTGGTTAGGACGTACACCTGAATGTCTGGTAATAATGACGATTCCGAGCTTCTGAAGGCACGTTAAGCTGTTGATATCAGCTGTCATGGTGGTTAAAGGAACTACGTTGGTGATTCCGAAAACTCTGGTCTTCTTCTTCATCCTAGCGCTTTTCCGGTTGCGTCCTCAGCGGTTTGCTTCGGAAACCCGAGGTCGGAAAACTCTAGTTCTAATGAGTAAAAGGTTGATTAATTATGAAACTCGATATAGTGAATCATCCCAGGCTTTTTCTGATTGGTTAAGCTATATTTCTGATCTTAAACTACATACATTGAATTAAAATGTCTTTAACAACATTTAAAATTATTTTTACAGTATGAATCGTTTCCGTCAACGACTTCATGAGGGGAGTCATCATCATCATTTCGTGTAAGTTACATTGTCAATCGACCATGTAAACCCTGATATATTGTGGTGGAGAACCACGTCAGAGGCCGAGAGGCGGTTCCGCACAACTCATTGTAATCTCTGGAAGTAAGAAGTATGGTACTTGCCTTAATCCTCAACGGTGATGCAGGAATATGGACTCCATTAAACTTAACGTTGATGTTGTGGACTCCATTTTCTCTTGGCATGAACCTAATGCTGTACTGGTCACCGTCGATGTTCTGGATGAAGCAGTCATCTGTTTTGCCCGATGGGGAGATAACCTGAATCAAGGATAAATATTTAATTTTTTTCAATAATGGATAATAATACTTACATACATACAGGGTTAATTTTAAACTAATGGCCAATTTTTTACAATGTGCTACTAAGCGAAAATATTTTTTAAATTTTTTTCATACACTCTCATTTTTCATACTCTAATTTTCTCATAAAATGTTTTCCGATCTCCCATACAAATCTAATGGTCAGTTGCAACACGAGTTTGTATTAGAGGTCCAAAATTTTTAACGGTATTCAATTAGATTTTTTTTGAATGTGTTACATATACACAGAGAATGGGTTCACTCTACAAACACGCCTGTTTCCCATAGGGGAAAGCATAGACTACGGATTTCAATTGAAAAAAAATCCGTACATTTGGTACGGATTTCCATTGAAATCAAAATCGGTACGATCCTTTCAAACCTCCCTCGCTTCCTCTGCGCTCATCACTCTCATCATACACCCGCTCGTCGATTAGGGTGCCCCTAATATCTTCCATTTTCAAGATGATTTTCGATTTGGTTGGAATATGTTTTCCGAGACCGAGCGAATTAAAACCACCTTCTTTTGGATTTCGAAAATCAGTTACAAGTCTAGAATCCAATCATTTTTTCAAGTAGATAGTATTGTTACAAAATGTTACTATAATCATCTAAATTCGGACCACTATTATTATTTGCTCAAACTATCCCTTACATCACATAAAGTAAAATAATATTTATTATCCTCACGCCTTAAGGAAATCGCGTGTACAGTCCGCGCAATATGTCTTCCAATAAACGCGGTCATTTTGATTTATCGTGTGAACGCTGGCGATTTATGATCGATGAGCTCGACTGTACCTTGGGGTTGGGATTTTTTGCTGTTATTTTTCTGAAAGTCAAAATCCTTGTCCATGTGTTTTATATCTCTTCTTTTCCGTGTTGAGAATAAGTCAGAATAAAATTAAGAAAAAAGCTATAAGTGTAGGTGTTTCAAAAACTTTGGCAATATCCCTATAAATAAATTAAGAAAAAAACAGCTATTAAATTATAAAATCATCAGAATATAACATCCATAGTACCATAATAATCTATGTTTTCATATCCATACCAATTCTGTCGGTCTATCTGTTTGTCGGCCAAACCGCTGAACGGATTTTGATGTAATTTGGTATGAATGTAGTTGAAGACTCCAGGTCAAATATAGGCTTCTCTTTAACGCAGGCGGAGCTGCAAGTAGTCCCATTAAAAAAGTTTTGCTTGTGAAACTATAAGTTTTATACTAAGAAGCATTCTCTAGCAGATGACTGTTTGGAAAACTGTGTTATAGAAAATGAAATTTATGTAGCAAAAAAAATTTCAAGTGTTACTTACCAACGGTCAAAGTCTCTTGGTAAGTATGTAAAAATAAGATAAAAAATAATATTGTACGACTGGCATTACACTTTAATTGAAGGTGTTAAAGTATTTATAACTAATGAAATTTACAAGTTGTAAATAAGTAATATTATAAGTATAAAAGTTAATAAGTACTATTTTTAATTTAAACGCCTATCGCAGTGATATGATTTCTGTTTTTCCTAAAGGTTGAAGTACACCATTTTAGGTAATAAAGTTTCAAATAAATAAAAAAATATTTTCTGTTTAACAAAATATCAGTCCATTTTCGCGCCAAATTAGCAACTCTTGTATTCCTCGCTTGCTGCCAACTTCCCGTCGAAAAAAAAGGCAATAAAACTGACCGGACGTGTCCGTCGTACGAATAAATCTTTCTTTTAATATTTGAGTGTAGGATGCGGCATAAAAATTAATATGGGGTTGAAACTCTCTTAGGGAAACCATGAAAAATTCATCGATAGTGCGAGGGTCGTTTGTCTTTGAAAATAGTTTATGTGGACGCATTGTTGTGTTGAAAGTTCAAAATCATAGATATGAAAGTGGTATTAGCTTTTCTTTGGTAAGAATCTTGGTTAATCACACTGATCCAAAACAATTTAAGTTATGTTTACTTGCTGTTTCCCGCAGCTCTGCCTGCGTCTAAAAGTAGCTTAGGTTTGTCAGTCGTTTGAAAGCGTAACGTAACAGGCAGACGGACATTCTCACATAAAATATTTTATTATATGGATTATTTTTAAATGTTTAATATGTAAAAAAAAGAGCGGTAGGACATTTTGTAAGGAGTAATCCATCTGGGGAAGTACCTCCACCCTACAGAAGACCGCAGCTTAATAACACTGTGATGCAGTGTTGTGTTCCTGCTGGTGAATAAGGTCGCCAGGCTCCAAAGGGGTCGCTGTGCTGATAGCGGACAGGTCGGCAACGCGCTCGTGACATCTCCGATGTTGCAGGCGTTCATAGGCTACGGTAACCACTGTTTTCCTAATTAGACATTTTTTTTTTTAATTACGAGATCTTTTCAAATGGTGTCAGAACTTGTACACCCCGGTGTACAAGATAAATTTTTTATGTAACCTACTCAACATAAATAACCAGGATATGCATGATCAATGGACTTTACTGATTAAACATATGATACTCATCCATATTCACACTAATAATATTTATAAGTGCGAAAGTATGTCTATCTGTTACGCTTTCACGGCCAAATCGCTAAACGGATTTTGATGAAAGGTATGAAATGAATATAGTTGAAGGCCCGTTGTCAAACATAAGCTGCTTTTTGACGTAGGCAAAGCTGCGGGATATAATTTTTGTTTATCAACTGTTTATAGCAATAAACATTCATTAATTCACTTACCCTAGCATCAAGTTCTCCTTTAGCACCATTGAACCTAATGTAGAACTGGGCAGGTTTGTCCACTTGGGCAGAGTCGGGAAACTGGGCGACTTCCAGAAGGTATGCTTCGCCCACTGCTGGACTGATGTACACTTTGAAGGGGGAGTCTGGTATATGCTGCTCGTTGAACTTCAAGCCGATGCGGTATTCACCTGAAAACAAAAAATTAATTTAATAAAAAAATATTAAATAACAAATACAGTAAAAGTAGTTGTCTAAAAAACTTCAAATGGGAAGGCAGGTCTTTTTCAAAATGTCTATATCCCACAAAGCCTAGGCAATGTGAAAGAGCAAAATATGATCAAACCTAAAAATTCTCTTGGAATAAAAGTAACTGTAAAGCATACACTGATTACGGTAACCAATTTCCATTATTAGACTTTTAGTATGTTTACCTACTCTTAAATGAACTAAACATGACATTTAAAAAAACACATTATTTTAGTTAACCAAACAATATTAATTAATTAATTTTAAGCTGTTGCCTTAATTTTAAATTAATAATATATATAAATAAATCTATACATAATAATATTGTAACAGGTCGATATCTGTATAATAGGGAGGAATACTGGCTCCTAATAAATGACCAGAGGAAATAAATGAAATAAATAAAATACAATATTCAAATTTAGAACGAAGGAAACAAATCTTCAAACAACCCAATTACCAACCGGAACACATCAAACACTATTTCCGAACTGAAATCACCCGACAAATGCACTAATAAATTTTCACCGGTTAAAAAACTGGCAACACTGGCCAAAAAACGCAATTTTAATACCAACAAAAGAAAAAATTTGTAGAGAACGTCACTCAATCTGAATAACGGACTAACGATGTCTTCAATATTTCTTCCCAACATCGACTTGGGAAATTTAAATTTGGAGCATTTTTGTATTTTTTTCTTAAAGAGATGGCGTCTCTGCGGTGGTCATATCGTTGTATTGGACTCATTTACATCGGAACTGGGGTTTTTAGCGGAGTTTTTGTCGATTGAATAAAAAATGTCCTGTTTTTAGAATGTTTCTTTGTGGCTCGTTTTGCAGAGAAATTTGTATCAGTCAGTTGCACCATAGATGTTTTAAATCGTCGATGATCACCATCAATGTAATTTTATATTAACGCGGAATTGGGACTAATAGGTAATTTATAATCATATTAATAATAAAGACCATGTACGCACAATTTTAATTTTTTAATTTTTAGAGCCATTACTTACCAAATTTATATGAAATTTCGTAATTATTTGGTGTATATATTACATGATATTTAAATTATTAGTATGGATTCAAAAGCTGTGAATTTCGATAGGTTCAGAACATTCATTTTTTCCATTAAATAATTTGCTTGACTATAGTTCTGTTTTAGTAGTATGTCACCTAATATTCAAAGCAATTCTTTTAATCACCGTTTAACGTATATTTCAGTCAAACTTATTTTAATTTTCGTCAAATATTGTCGTCTTTTTAAAATACAGAAATCTTTTGATAATTATTTATGTCCACTGAAAGTAGCACAACATTTTTATCGGAAAAGTTCATTTTCAATTAAGTCTTGTTCATAAATTTCAACCACCAAATGGCAGCCGGGACCAACGGCTTTACGTGCCATCCGAAGCACGGGATCAACACCATCAGACAATCAGGTGATTCAAGCTTCCAATGCCTTAACCAAAGAGGAATCAACTGAACAAAGTAAGAATCGAACCCACGACCTCCGAGTCAAAGGCCTAACCTTAACCACTGGACCACGGAGGCAGTCTTGTTTAACTCTTGGTAGTGCTACCGGCCCCAAAAAGTTCAGCAAATAATGACGTAGGTATGCAAAGTGGCAGTATTGACATGTTACGTCTGGGTTCGATGCCCGATCTGTTTCCTACTGACTCTTATTACGTTTTTCGAGCTATAAAAAGCACGTCTTTCAGCTTCGCAGCTTGCAAAAGTTATGTCATAATACAGCTTGATTTTGGAAAACTCGTTTAATGTTCGATTTTTAGTATAAAACAATATTTAAAATAATCGAAGATATATAATTGATACTATAAGATAACCATGAATTGTTATTGTCGTGGGAAGACACTGAAATCTAAGTTAAAGGCTATGCCTTTAGAAACCAGCACACATACTTCACTGATTTGTTAAAAAATATAATTAGTTTTTAGTATTTGACTAAGTAATTAGTAAAATAAGTTAAAGTTTGAGAATGATAAAACAAGCGATTGATTTATCGAGGATAGACATGTACTTTTTCGGGTCTACGGAAGCTAATTACAAAGTAATAAGGACTTTTGGCGGGAAGTTGGGAAGAGCAGTATCGGCGCTGTATTCTATTTTCCAAAATTTGTGTTTTTATGAGTGTTTGTGCATAATAATGGTGGATTATTATTCTAAGTGTTCAAGAATAAACGTGAGTGTTGGGAAATGCATGCATGCAATGCACTTAGCATATTACTTCTGACTCGACTTGACTTGACTTTAGACTATCTTGACTAAACGACTTTCTTGTATAGTTTTTACTTGTTACTTGCTAAATACGAAAGTAAAAGCCATATATATATATATTTTTTAAACAATTAAGAAGGCGAAATGTTTTTCCGGAGAGACAACCCCGTAATATTCTATGAATTCTTGAAAATTCGTATGTGCTCGCTCCCCTAATTTTGTTACTAATGCATAATCAACAATTAATAATTGTCAGTCTGTGACAGCTGCGGTTAACTGCAGTTTAAGAAGGCATTTGATTTGCTAATTCTTACTTAACATTTGGTTAAGTGATGCGGCTAAATGGATGAATGATCGTGTGTCTAATGGCCGAAGGGGAAAATTATGGAGACTTATCACAAAACTTGTAAAATTTGGAACATTTCCCGAAATGGTTGAATTGAAAATGGGCCGATTTACAGGATTTTCATAAACGATTCACAAAATTGTTGATTGTTTCATTGCAAAATGTGGAATTCTTAGAAGGGCCAAATTCTATAAATGCCATGCCATATTACTATTTAGTATGTTAAAAGGTCCATGGGTTTATGGAGATCTGCCCTAAAGGTCTCAATTTACTTGTAATTATTTCTTAGACATTTCATAAAAATAATGTCTTAATGTCATAAATTAGGTAGGAAGGTAATAGGTAGGAATGGAATTAAACCAATATTTTAAGAGAGGTAGGACATTTTATAAGCAGTGTGCTGACAGCGGACAGGTCGGCAACGCGCTCGTGACATCTCCGGTGTTGCAGGCGTATAGGCTACGGTAACCACTTACCATCAGGTGGGCCGTACGCCTGTTTGCCTACATAGTTGTATAAAAACAAAATCAATATATCCCCACCTAATCCGTAAAACTTCGTAACCAAACGATATCCAAGACAATTAACAAATTATATATCTAACTAATCATAAAATATGGTAGATGTATTTTAGATTCTTTACTTGCAATTTCGTAATCGAACGTCATTGATTTGAAAAGTAAAACGGACATCGGACCAAAAACACACAACAGCAAGAATTTGGAAAAAAGAACAGGCGAAAGTTAAAAATGTTTCGTCCAAAAACCAGTAGGAGTTGGCAGCATTCCGTCATAGCGCGTCGTCGTCTGCCCAATGTCGGATTTTAAACTTTTTTCCGACGATTATTTTCAACGGGCGGTCAATTAAAATGACTCTTAAACACCACGGGGTAAAGAGTTAGGATGGCTTTTTTCATTTCTAGTAGAGCGCGCCAATAAGCCGTAGTAGCACAGATTACAGAATATATAGAGTATGTACTAACTTACAACTATGGTAATTTGTGTTAAATTTTGTGAAGCACGAGTTTTTAATTTTCATGTAAAGCAATGTAAGTACATAATTAAAAAAAATATCGCTTAATCACATGTTTTAATTGATAAAGATGATAATATATATATAAAAATCGTTTATTCATTTTATTTTTGTTCTAGTATCATCTTGACCATCTTTTCAACACCGTTATCCCAGTCGCATCCTCAGCTGGCTGTTTTATTACCTAGGGTCCGTTTTCTTACTAATTTATAGCAAATAAATTGATAATGTGCAATTTAATTGCTATAAATTAGGTACTCACTATTAGTTTAGGTATATAATATAACTTAATATTAGTTTGGATTATTGTATCTTTGTAACGAACATTAAATATAATAAAAATCTTCCAACGAGGCATCGTACCCATTAAAAGTTCTAGCAGCATTTCTCTGTTCAATCGTTATACTTGTGTGTGTTATGTGTAACTTATGACAGAATGCAGTCAGCACGATGCAGAAACTTAAATTTGAATTTCTAATACTACGCGCTCTATACTCAAAAGCCGCTCAAACCCACAGAAAAGAATGCGGGCTAAACAGAATTTGTTCATCGTCCCATTGTATTCGCGGAGACAAAAAGCAGCGCTACCCGACAAAGAAGTCGGTGCCTTTTTGTCTCAAAATACTTCATAAGTGTATCGCGATTAGAAATTTTTGAGCCATCCGACGGTAAAACTATTTGTTATGATGAAAGACCCGTCTGTCATCACCAGTGATCTGATAATCGGGCGCTAATATACCTAAACTTAATTTTTATTCCTACGAAATAATAAAAATAAGTTACTTTAAGTTATTTTTACGAAATTGTTCAATACCGGGAGTGAGGGTTACTTATTAATTCAGGAAGGAATATCCATATAATTCTTTCTAGGAAAGTAGTTTAGGTATATAAACGCCCGATTATCTGATCACTGGTCATCACATCATTTGAGTTCTTGTCATAACTTGCATCTCAAGTACGGCTTTGGAACCCGAGGTCACTGAATCAGAATTAATAATTAATATGATAAATGCTAAGATTTTCAGACTGAACTAGCTTGAAAGAGATTTTGAAAAGTGCATTTACTTTCGCACACAAATACAAAATATCTTTATTGTCAAATACAGGTATTTACAAAGTCATTCTAATCCTATCCTAATCCTATCCTAAGATCCTAATCCTATCCTAACTGATATTCTAGCTTTTGTTTGTTACCTGTTCATGCATGCCAACTACTGGACCAATGTTCCTGAAATTTCGTATAAAAATCAAAATCAAATTTAATATTTATTATTGAATATTAAAATTAAATTTTAGTACAATATGTCATGACTGTAATTAGACAAATATAAGCACATACCAAATTCCCAAAATTACATAATTGCAAATTACAAAATAAATTGGCAATTGCTTATAACTTTAACTTACAGAAAGTAACGCCTCAATGAAATATAGACAAAATATGTAGGTAATATTATTTAATATATGAATTAGACGTATTAGATTAGTTTAGATCAAAAAAAGGTACAGTTCGAAGTACTGAGAAGGACATAGGATACCTTTCATCCCGGAAAATCGTAACTAATTTAAACGTATCTGGGTGAAAAACTGTTTTACTGTCGTTGGTCTTCAAAATGGCACTGAAAAATAACTGCATACTTTTATTCTTATATATAAAATTCTCGTGTCACAGTATTCGTTCCCATACTCCTCCGAAACGGCTTGACCGATTCTCATGAAATTTTGTGAGCGTATTGAGTAGGTCTGAGAATCAGCCAACATTTATTTTTCATCCCCCTAAATGTTAGGGGTAGTCCACCCCTAATTTTTTATTTTTATTTTTTAGACAAAATTTTTAGTTTCTATTTTTTTATGATACAACATACAAATATACATACAATCCTAAATTTTCACCCTTCTACGATCAACCCTTATTTTTTTATAGCCATTTTAGTAATTTAATCATTTTTCATCTCCAGTCGAAAACTGATCAATCGTCATTCTTGCCATTTGCAATGACTATCAACAAATCTCAAGGTCAAACGATGTCTATTTGTGGCTTAGATTTGAGAACACCATGTTTTTCACACGGACAATTATACTTGGCATGCTCTCGAGTGGGTAAACCATCCAGTTTGTTTGTGTTAACTAAAGATGGACTAACAAAAAATATTGTTCACGCTATAGCATTAAGAGATTGATATTGTTTGTTAGTGTTACTGTCGTAATTGTTTAATTAATGATTTATAACTTTAAGGAATAAATTATAATAACCTAAAAATAATGTTTGCCTTTTGTTATTTTATATTCCCTCATTGTTTACAGCGCTCCATGCTTATTTCACGCGTATACTACATTCTTACATACATACAATATACACATTCTAACATACATACATACTTACAATAAGTAACCTATTTTTTGTCTACACTAGAAATTACTTGAAAGTTATTTATATGGCAAAACAAAGTTTGCCGGGTCAGCTAGTGATTTATATAATTCAATCACATTAATGTTTTGTCTATTATTTTACTAACATATGATTATTAGGTAAAGTCTGTTGTAAGTATTGTACAACAAAACTTATTAATACATAATATGATTATTCCTACATTATACTATAATTCCATATAAAAAAATCCTATCATTATAATTTCATAATGAGTACATAAAAGTTCAAAAAGCGTTTTCATTGTAATATTCCTATAGGAAGCACACTTATGCTTTTGATGGTCCTAGATTTTATATAAGAAAAAACAACTCTTTATTTATAAGTAAAACAAAATAAATATAGCGTAAAGTCGATATGAAAGAAATATTTAATCTCGTTATATGAGGATTAACTCTACAACCATTCTGTAATCTGTGTTACAACTCTCCATTTAATAGCACTAAATACACAGTATTCAATAATCTAGTTCATTTAATGAATAAGGCACAATCAAGACAAATTAAAAAGAAACTGAGGTATTTACAAGCAATAAAAAGTAATTAAAATAACTTTTAAAATGCACGCACTAACATTACGACTTTCATTAACAAAAACAGTGTCGTAAATTCGTACAATCACTGACCATCCAGAAATCGCGACATCCATTACCGCGTTAAAAAAGGAACACATCTCTATGGTCAGTTTAAAAAAAGGAAAAAGAAAATTTAAAAAATGGAACTGTCAAAATGGTTCGCCGTAAATTTTGCCGCGCTGCGGTCAGCGAGGCTGCCATTGGCGGTGTGTCGACGTAGGCGTGGTCGGTATTACGAAGAATAAGTCACTGGATTTATTTATGAAGTGTATTTTAGTGTTTAAATGTTTTTTGTGGCCACAGTTCACTATGGGTGATGGAGTGGGGTGATATTTGAATTGGTGATTACGTGGTCCTAGTTGAAAAACGCCGTGAATTATTCCCCGTGTTTATTGTAGGTTGTGCTGTCTATGCTTTTCGCGATTTATTAATGGTAGGTACCTATGTTGACAAATTGTGAAAAAGAATTTATGTTCTTGGAATAACCAAACTTGTAAGTAGTGACAGTCTTTTTAACCGACTTCAAAGAAGGAGGAGGTTCTAAGTTTGACTATATGTATTTTTAGAATTCCATACCTCGAAAGGAAAAAACCGGAACCCTTATAGGATCACTTTGTTGTCCGCCCGTCCGTCCGTCCATCTGTCTGTGTCTGTCAAGATCCTTTTTCTCAGGAACGGGTGGAGGGAGGTATAAAGCTAGAATTTATATCAAATTCAGGTCTACTGCCGCTTAGAGCAGTGAAAAAATCAAACTTCTAAGCCAACGCAATCAAAAGATACAGCCGTTTATATAGGTCGCAAGGGAATTAAAACCTACAGGGTCTTCCCGTAAACTCATAATCTTGAAATTTGGTACGAAACAACGTCTTATAGCACAGATAAAAGAAAAGTTAGGAAACCCGTCGAAAACGAATCCAAATGGCTATTTACTGCACTACATTAAATTTGCTCAATATTTGAAGCAATCATAACTAATAGATAGTATAAATGAAAAAAAATTCTTTTTTTTTAGGTACTCCTTAACGCTTTATCTACTGAACCAAACTTATTGAAATTTCGTATAAATACAGGTAAAGTTCCCGAGACATCTACGTGGACGTAGCCGAAGGTCATCGTCATCATTGCGTATGGCGTTCTCCATGTGTGGATCAAGCGTCGACATCAAGGTTACTCAGCGGCAGCAGGTGTGAGATTATGCGATTCCGCCATGCCACCGGGAAAAAAGCGAAGTGGGCAGGGTGCTCCGCAAGTTCACTGTGGTAACTCCGGAGGTAAAAAGGTAATAGAAAACTAGTAAAAAAGCACTTACCAGGCTCATCAACCTTATAAGACACATCACAGGATCCATCTTTCCTATCAGTGAAGTTGATCTCGGCCTTGCTGGGGCCTTCCAGCGAGATGGCCAGCTGGCCAGCACCGGCCTCTCTCGTCCAGACATTAAACTCGTTGAAGCGCCCGGCTTCACCTCTCTCCAAGCCGGTACCTCCGGCCTTGACTAAATGAGCCCCGGAGTCCCGCAGCGGGCCCACAGTGAATTGGAAAGGGGAACCTGTGAGTGAAAGAAATTGTTTGTTAGTTTCATAAAATAATATCCATACTTACATACTATCCACTAAATGGCAGTCGGGGCCAACGGCTTAACGTGCCTTCCAAAGCACGGAATCATCTTTATTATCAGACAGTCAGGTGATTCAAGCTTGCAATGTCCTAATCAAACTGGAAGCAACTAAACAAAGTATGCTTCCCGTGGGAATCGAACCCGCGACCTCTGGGTTAAAGACAGACGCCTTAACCCCTGGACGACAGATGCAGTTAGACTTCCATACTTACTGTACTATAATATTGTGCGAAAGTCTGTCTGTCTTCCTGTCTGTCTGTTACGCTTTCATGGCCAAACCGCTGAATGGATTTTGATGAAATTTGGTATGAATATAGTTGAAGACCCGGGTTCAAACCTAGACTACTTTTTGATGCAGTCGGAGCTGCGAGAAACAGCTAGATTCAAAAACAAGGCACCACGTCAGAGACCAAAAGGCGGTTCCAAAAATCTATGACACCAGGGTGGACAGCGCGGATTAACCAAGTAACCTATTTGATAGGAATAATATAATTACATTTAAAAAATAATAATAAAAGCAGACTTAGTAAGAAACATAAAAATAAATAAAAATGGAACAGTTTTGGACCTGCGCCCCTGCTGTGTTAGATCTGGTGCAAATTGTACAGTGCGTAACTTAAACTTAAAGTCTGAGAAGACACGGAATTCTCACGGGGATGAATTAAACTTGAACTTGAGGTGTCAGATGGGGACAGCAAAAATATGGATGTTACGGTGAAAGATAATTGTAAGATCTAAGGTTGGTGATCTAAGAGTAACTAAATCATACCAGGAATATGAATTTCCCTGTACTTCACAGAGACGGTGTGGACTCCCAACTCTTTGGGCACAAAGTGGACAGAGTACAGGTCATCTTCGGCTTCCTGGATCTCCGCGTCTTCGGAGACACCCCCTGGGCTGGTGACGGTGGCTGCCAGGTCGAAGGAAGTGATACCTGGAACAAAATGAATAGTATTAGAACCATTTTCCTGTTGCTAGATTGACATCTTTACTATCTCCGTGGTCCAGTGGGTAAGGCCTTAGACTCGGAGGTCGTGGATTTGATTCCTACGGGTACTCTTTCTTTAGTTGTTTCCAGTATGGTTAGGACATCGCAGGCTTGAATCATCTGATTGTCAGATAATAGTTATGATTCCGTGCTTCGGAAGGCACGTTGAACCATTGGTCCCGGCTACAATTTGGTGGTCGTTGTGGGAATCTCGTCAGATGCCGAAAGGTGGTTTCGAAAAACTCTGACACCAGGGTGTACAGGGCTGATTGACCAAGTAACCCACTCGATATGAATGAATGAATCTCTACTGCGAATATTGCTAAAAGAGCTTTGAATGTCACATCAACTTATTGGTTTTGTTAACATCTGCCAACGACACAAGCCGAGAGGCGGTTTCGACAATCTGCTCTGTGCAGGTTTACGCCCAAGCTGTAAAATGTTCAGGTGCCAAAATTGTTCAATGACCAGTAAAATATCATGATTGGAAGGTACACTATTTGGGACGGGACGGAGGTTCGAACACAGCATCAAGATTAGCAGAATATGATATAATGACGTTGACCAATTTCGGTCATGGCAATTGGCAATCAATTTGTGGAATTTATGGCTCTATCGTGAGCTCTCGCGAAGCTTATATAGACTATATTGTTGGTGAAAGCAGAATCCATATCCATACTTCCATACTAATATTATAAATGAAAGTCTGTCTGTCTGTCTGTTACGGCCGAACCGCTGGATTTTGATGATATTTGGTATGAATATAGTTGAAGACCCGGGTTCAAACATAGGCTACTTATTGACGCAGGCGGAGCGGAAAAATATATATTTTTTATGGCAACAAGTGTTGCTGCTGGAGAATCCAATTATGTCCGACCTGTCCAGTTATAATATTCACTATGGACGACTTTCTGGAGGTGGTCTGCATAGAATTAGATTAGAAAGAAGTGCCATATGTTAGAGTCTTAACTAAATATGGCGACGCTTGTTTTGTGGTACACAAGTTACGCCTACATTGCACTTTTACCTAATGCTATTTATAAAATGACCTCTGTCAAGCCTCTCTGAACTAGGATTTATTTATCATATTAAAATGTAACTATTGAAACAATAAGAACAACGAGCACAATCCAGCTATCCTCTGGAAAACTCCGAAGCTCTGAAAACAATCCAGCAGAAAATAGGTGAAAAACACGCTACTGCAGTGAATGAACTTATCAGAAACTCACCAGGCATTTTGAAGGTAAGCTTGCAGTTTGTTCCAACTTCTGTCAAAGGAGCTGGATCGCGTTGTCTCTGGATTTTCTCTCTCTGTCTATTGCTGCCTTCGCCAGTAACCTGAAGAAAAATATTCCTGTTTTACTTTCTCGACCAAGCTGGTTATGTTTTTCTTACTAATACCGACCTGAAACCACAGTAAGTTAAAAGGCTTCTTATCGACCTTGGTGGATGTTTAGGAGGCAAGTTAAGTTATACGTCAGTGGTCAGAATTGACGATTGTGTCTTTCCGTGGATATAATTAAAGGCTACAAAGGTACAGTCAAAAGTCAAGATTTCTTTGTTCAACTGCTGTTGAATGTCGTGTCCTAAAAATTAATTCTTCAAACAAGAGAAGAAGAAGAATCTTCAAATAATCTTGTTATAATCTTAAATGCAATGGGGAAATCTCTCGTAATTGGTAATCTTCGTCGAAGCGTGTTTTCCTATTTGCGTCGTCTTCAGCTTATGCTTCGAAACCTAGGCTACCCTGTAAGTCAAGGCCTTAAATTTGGCGGCACTGGTTATTACAATGAAGCGCCAGCCATCCATAACCCTTTTTTACAGGGAAACCTGACCAACAGAAACATGTCCCGATGTGGATTCTATTAGGATCATAATAAATCTCCCTCACTTCTTAAGACTTTCTCTAAATAAATTTCAAATGAAATAGTAATCACCTTCACGGTGAACGGAGAGCCTTCGACATGATGATCAGCAAACTTCAGGTTGATGATGTAGTAGCCAGGCTCCGTCGGCTTGTAGCTGATGGCAAGCACTCCGTCCTTGCTGTCTGCGCACTGGATCTCGGCTTTGCTGGGCCCTGTAGCAAAAGGTTTGATTCAACGGATAAGCAATTAGCTTGAAACTAGACCCTTAAAAACATGGTCTTAAGTCTAGAAGCAAATGAAGTATCTATTGCAGATCCAGAAATAAAAATGTTATTTTTACCTTCAATGGAAAGGGAGAGACCACCATAACCAGCATTCTTAGTGTCCACAGTAAACGTGTTCTCTGCGTGGGTTTTGCCTTCCTTCAGAGCTGTTCCTCCGACCTGAAAAGTACGGGAAATGTCACTTTTTAATTCTTTAAGTGATAAAACAATGGAGGCGTAATAGATCACAGGCAGCATAGCCTCACTCGTCTCTTGGCAGCAGTTAGAGGGGAAGGGTGTAACAGAGGTCTTGTACTTCTGTCTAACTAAACGAATTCGCAAGGTGTCATAAAATCTTATTTTACGTCTCAACATCAGATCGTATTTGCAAGTTGCATCTGCATTTTGTCACCTCCGTTATTCTTTTACTCGGAAACCAGAGCAATGGGTACATAACCCAGATGTGTCAGTGGCCTGCACTGTCAGATTTGTCCCGACCGAGAGACTGTTTCGAAATATTCTGTCAAACTACTACTACTCCTATTAGCGCCTTAGATTTCCTACTTTTTTTTTTTCTTTTTTTATACAATTAAGTAGGCAAAGCGGCATACGGCCCACCTGATGGTAAGTGTTCGTAGCCATGAACGCCCGCAACACCAGGGGCATCACGTGCGTGTTGAAGTGCGTTTTCCCCTCCATTTTGCACGGACTTCGGCGTTTTTAGTTGTAAGTTCACTAGGACGCATATCCTCCGTTGCTATGTCGTGAATCCACGCCAGCATTTTTAAATTCGAAATATTCTGTCATAAAAGTAACCTCATCTCTTTCTCATCTCAGAGCCTTCCCAGGAGCCCAGGGTGCGCTTTCCTTCTCTTTTTTCTCCACTTCGTCCGGTCTTCGGCATCCAAAGTAACCTTATTTATTTATACGCTATTATTGAAAAATACATCAGATGAAGAAAATTTTACTTACCGTGACCTTCTTAGCATCACCGACTTCCTGCTCCTGCACTGTGATATTGAACGGAGAGTTCTGGATGTGGACACCCATTTTCTTGACGGACACGATGTGCTGGCCTGCCTCGCGAGGAGTGAAGCTGATGCCAATGTTGCCGGATGGTAGACGCTTGAGGAAGCATGGTTCTTCAAGGCCTGATGGTGCCTGGAAAGGTTTTTAATCGTTATTTCTTGTAGAAAATAAAACCAGGAGAAAAAGTTTATGATGAGGAATAGAGTCTCATCGATTGCTCCGGAACCTATCACTATCAGATTCAGGACAAATATTCCAACGTATAGAGATGGTGTTAAGTTTTCTTGTGTTCATATGGAATCGTTTCAGACGTATACAGTTATATTTACGGTCTGAGTCCAAGTCAGAACCCCCTTAAAAGTACCCCACGCAGACTCGAATAAATACTTCTAGTATAGATATCACTACTCGCACCTTTCTATGTAACTCTGAACTGAAACAGTTTTTAACATCAGAAATATTTTTCATTAAGCTTTATATCTTTCTTGTTACCACTATTTGTATTTATGATAATTTCAATATGTGCTTCTTTAAGCTAATCCGATAAATACAACTATTATGATCCCAAAGTGTATATTAATCAATTACATCTGTAGACGGACACTATCTTACCTGGATAGAGGCATTCAAACTGCGGATATCAGAGCCAGCAATCTTCCCCGGCAGGGTGACCTCGCTGCAGCTGCCCACGGAAATCTGGTTCCTCTTCCTACCCTCGCCGGTCACCTGGAAATGATATTTTAGATAAGTACAAAATATTCTTCTTCGTCCGAACATGTTTTCCTAGTTGTATTTTGTCGGAGCCCAGCATATGCTTTAATCATGGTCTTATATTTGGCATTACATTGAAACGACTGCCGTCTGACCTCCGTAACCTTTTTTTAATAGGTAAACCAGACCAACAGGATCATGATGTTCTGTCGGGACCAACGGCTTAACGTGCCTTCCGAAGCACGGAATTCAAATTCAATGCAGTTGTCAATGAGTACAAAACATTATGACCTTGATAGTATACTAACATTTTAAGTACATTTCTTTACGATATCAGTTTTTCATGTATTTTGTCAGACAATTTCTAGGTGAATTAACTTCTGAACTAACGCATTGCATTTAAAACATAAAATTACAGAATTAAGTGCGTAAGTTACACCCACTGTTAGTGTTAGTGTTTTTTGACAGTATCTACTTGGAGAAATCAAAATATGCCGGTGAAAGACGATTCCTCTATAAGTATGGAGCTGTAGAAATGCTGAGCCAGTCATTCAGTTCGTCAGAGAAGGCATTTCACTTATTCGCCTTAAACGATAGTAATGATGAGACTTCTTCGCTAAATTACTTCGAAACTATAAAGAGCTAATTGAATCATAGACTGATGGAGAATGAAGACTGACCTTAGCAATGAAAGGTGATCCTTTGATGTGTTTGTCTCCGAACCTAATGGAGACCTTGTATTCACCGGGTGCCGTCGGCAGGTATGACACCGCCACGGTTCCGTCCTTGTTGTCGTGGCAAGTGATCTGGAAGAAGGAGAGATGTTATAATGATGTCGACCAAATTTAGGAATTCATGGCTCTACCGTGAGCTCTCTATGTCGCTTATGTATACAATCTCGCAATTTATTCTGTAGTACTGACTTGTACATTAAACAAATATATGATGTAACAAATGTCACAAAAAAGTAGCAGTGCTTTGTTGAATGTCGGTTTTAAGAGGGAGAGAAACAGTGAAATCGCTAGGTACTGTGGCAGAAGTCCTATGCCATGAGTTGGCAACAAGCTGGTGATACCCTCAAAGCGTAATAGGCTACTGTTATTGTGTGCCTAGATTTCGTGGATCGTATGCTTTTAGTCACTTGGGAAAACCATATTATTAGAAATGACCCAAGACATCCTTTTCTTCTTATATCTCTCATTACCTTTTCAAGTTTATCAAAAAGTGGTCTTCTAGATCCATGGACATTCTGTGACATTTACTAACAGGACGTTGGTTATAGATCCAGTACATGTGAAAAATACTTATATTCTTCTATACCATTTTCTTCAATCAAATTAGACTGCCAATATTTAGTCTGCAAATGAAACTTAGGCAAAAAGGAAAATGAAACTGAAGGTCACCTCAGCTTTACTAGGTCCTTCAACAGCCATAGACAATCCTCCGGCACCAGCTCCCTTAGTGCTGATGGTGAACTCACTGGGTTCTCCACTGACGCCGCTGATGAGACCAGGGCCGTAAGCTGTGACGTACCCTGATGAGATGGAGTCTACGGTGAATTTGTAGGGGGAACCTGTAAAAGTAATGAGGAAAGGTTAAATCATGAAAATGTGATAAAACGGTACGACGAGTAATTCGTTATGAAAAATGCTTTAAATGAAAAAATTAATAAATATTTTGTTTCTCCAAAAATCAATGTCTTTACCCATAAGTTGCCTGTAAGATAGTGCTATTATCATGAAGTCCGCATGTACAGTTTGTAATTAGTACTATGACGGTTAAATAAATAAATAAAAATGATATGACGAACAAAATAAAAGCCTTCCGAACTTATTACGAATTTAAATAAGTTCAGCGTGGGAAAAAGTTTACTTTTATCTCTTGTAGGTGGAATGTCGGAAAAACAGAAAATTATGTAAGAAAGAAAGAAAGAAAAATTGTTAATTCTAATAATTTGACATTTTAATAAAGGTATATTTGTAAGCTGTGTCTATCAGCAAAATCATAGTGATTCTGAATTGCTACTCTATTTTTTTTTTTTTTTTTTTTTTAACCGGACTTACATTTCTAGCTACAGAGAGCTTTGGAAATTACAGCGGGACAGTTTTAGGCGAGGGCTTTTGGCCACTCAGCCTCTTCGGCAAAAGCGCAAGGGGCTCCCAGTTGGGACGAACCTCGGCCATGGGCTTTGCCTTTGAGCAATGCGAGCAATGCAAACTCGCGAGCGGTAGCAAACGCTCAATGCCTTAAGGGCCGACACTATTGTGCCTGAAGGGCCTACTATGAGCCTATCGGTGGCGTGAAGCGCCCTGGTACATTTTGGTACCTAGTAAACGAGCTACTGTTCCTACTACGTCGCACCCGCCGGCGGGTGCGGTGGTGTGATCCTAATGAATATCCCGATCTCCGGGGAGGCCGGAGATTCTCAAGGGGGCGATTGGCCACCGTGATGGGGTCGTCAGGGTCAAAGAGAACATTCCTCGGACGTCTGTGCCGCAACGGGACATTATTTGCTGGGTTGTAGTTTGCAGCCTGCACAACTAACGGGTTCGGATGTGTGGAGGATTTCTCAAAGTAACGTTGGGACGTTTCTTTAAGATACCTCAATATGGATGGCAGCTCAAGATCCTTGTGTAGGTCTCGCGTGCGCAGGCCCAGGGGTGAACCCGTGGCTCTGCGTGCGAACCTGTTCTGAATTAGTTGGAATTTGTTAAGCAGGGATGGAGCCGCGTGAGAGAATATCACGCTGGCGTAAGTCATGACAGGTCGGATGCATAGCTTGTAAAGTGTCAGCTTATTTCTAAGCGACATCTTTACGTTGCTGATCAAAGGTGAGAGTCTGCCGAGATAGAAGGCTGCTCTATTGCGAACTCTTTGGATGTGAGGTCCAAACGTCATCTTGCTGTCAAGAATTACGCCCAGGTACTTTGCTTGGTTTACCCATGGAATGGGCTTGCCAAACATCGTTACCGTCTTTAGGAGCGAGAAGGTACTCCATGGAGGAGGGCGTGTTGCACCGCGTGGATCCTTTGAGAAGAACACTGCTGCGCTCTTTTCAGGATTCACTTCGATGCGCCACTTTCGGAACCAAGCGCCGAGGGAATCGACTGCTTGTTGGAGGCGTTCGGAAATGATGTCTTTCCGATTGTAGGATGTGTACAGCGCAGTGTCGTCGGCGAATAGAGCCAGCTCCACGTGCGGGGTGCGGGGTACGTCGTTGGTGTACAACGAGTATAGGGTCGGGGAAAGCACGGAGCCTTGCGGGACTCCGGCTCTTAGGGGTCTGGGACTAGAGAGCGTCCCCTCAACTTTGTACCGGAAGGATCTGTTCGACACTAACACTAACACCTTTTATGTACTACCTATGTTTTCACAAATAAATGATTTGATTGATTGATTGTTTATTTGGTACTTCTAAACATACATAGTTAAAAATTAAAGGTACAGTAATATAAAAAATGGGTAGTACCAAAAAGGTCTCCGCTCAGCATAAGTTGGGGCCTCAGCCTCAAATCCTCAATGCTGATCTTACGCGGATGCCTCAATTATAAGATAAATTACAATTAAGACAAAGGAAAAAAAACAAAAACAATAAAAATAGATACATAAATTGTATTAGTGAATATAATAATAATAACTGCAATTAACACTTTGTAAAAAATACATACATTGCTAATAATGTACATAAATAATGTACATATATTGATACTTGTAGAAATAAATTTTACATAAAATACACATAATATACGTATAGTAGTACACATATATTGTTTTAATTAATTACAACAAAATAGTTTACGATAAGAGGCGGACTTATCCCTGATATCCCTGGATCTCTTCCAGTCAACCCGTAGACCAAAGGAAAAAAATATAATATTTTTTGTTAAATACTTAACTAAGCCTATATGTAGGAAATAGTATTTGATGTTAACAGAAATGGAATGAAGAACAAATTATTCATCGTCATTAAGGCGCTGACTTGGCATAGATCTGGTCAAATAAATTTCGATTGCCAGCTCCTGACACCGATAATTATTAAAGAACTTTATACTAGAGATTAATATCTACAAGAATAATACCTTGGACATGTTCTCCATTGTACTTGACATACAACTCGTGAACACCTTCCTCCCTGGGCTCGTACTTGATGCTGACGGTGCCGTCCCTGTTGTCCTCAATCGTCGGCTTGTCCACATGACCGCTCGGCATCTTGACTTCGGCTGGAAAAAACCGGTAAAATCCATTTAGCTTATAAAAATATATGAAAAGATATATAGAGCCCACGACCGGATCAGAATTGCCCAAAGGAGTTGGATGAGACACAAGACCGGGAAAATGGTGTGCAATGCTAAATGCTTACACTCAGCATTGGATGGCGATGGGCTGAAGAAGAAGAAATATATAGGGGCATATCACAACGATTGAGTAAGCCCCAAAGCAAGTTCGAGGTTTGTTATAACTTTGATACTAACTCAACGATGCTTTATTTAATAACAAATACAAATATAGATACACATCCAAAATAATCAATGAGAAAAAGATCATTTTCCATCTTTACCTGGCCGGTCTTCAAACCCGGGACTTTCTGAGAAACGGGCGAACATATTTCCCCTTCGCCACAGAGGTCATCAATATATCTACAATATCATCATCTCAGTAACAAGACGCAACTGCTGAACATAGGTCTCTCTCATGGATTTCGAATGTAACCGATCGAAAGCGGCCTGCATCCAGCGTCTTTAGCGACCTTGACTAGATTGTCGGATCATCTAATTGGTGGATGTTAATTTCTTAATTTTAAATGATTCTTCGGATTTTTTTATACAAACCTTTTCTAGTATCAACGTAGAAAATTGACACGAAACTCAGCGGTATATGTTTCAGTCCAAACGCAGTTTTATTGAAGGCTATATCATGTGCTTCTCCAAACACTATAGGTATCCCTTCCTTATCTATTTCGGAAACTGAGAAGTATTTCTTAGTTTTATCAAAATAGAAGGTTGATACTTCGTTCCAGTTGACTTCTTTCTCGTTGTTACCGACGATAGAGTTCCATAGACCGGTCATGAAAGCCATTTCTTAGACTTGGAAGGCAAAATGTGTTATAGTTTTGTCATTGTGTTGGTTTCTGTGTGTGTTTAGACGATGAGCTGTCAGTGGTAGTATAGTTGAAAAGACTATGAAAGTGAAAATTACAGCATAATGTAGGTAGGTACCTAGTAGTCGCGATTCTTAGCAAAAATTACAAAAGACATAGTGCTTAACAACATAGGCGGCTATATTACATCAGATATAGTCGGCCAACTACAGAAATCCCTATTACAAACAACAACAATTAATATACAACTGATATTAATTTTAATAACTCAATGAACATGTAAAACTAAACTGTAAATTTTAGTAAAGAAGAAAGAATTTCTGACTCATAAACATTAATTTGTCATAAATGTATTTTCGAGAATGGCATATTTTATGGACAATGTAATTTGTTGTACTTAATTTAATAAAAAACTAATATATTAGGTTGGGGAAAAAGTCTTTTCCCGTATAGTATGTATGAACTTGTAATAAAATCTCTTTGGCTATATTATTTGTATCTGGCTGGTTTTGGTATCATTAAAAGTTTAAATTTTAAAGAAGATAATTCCAAATTAGTTAAATTAGGAAAATGTGTGATTTTCATCTGTTTTTCTTACTGTCAAGATGAGTGAATCTAATGGAGAAAATCGATACATTTTAAAATTTTACTATTGCGATGTTTATGGACCTAGTGCAGTGTCTGTGAGAGTAGCACAAATTTGATTTAAGCTTTTTCAATCTGGAAATTTTGATGACAAAGTGCACGTCGCTTTGGTCGCCCTATTACGGATAAAATGGATGCCATTTTTGAAACAGTGGATCAAGATCGGCATACCAGTAGTTACGACGTAGTTGAAGAACTGGGAATTGACCACAAAACAGTTTTAGCGCATTTGAAAAAACTGGGTACACAATAAAGCTCGATATTTGGGTACCTCACGCTGAAAAAACCTAATGAACCGTGTACTCATTTGTGATTCTTTATTACGACGTAATGAGATTAAACCAAGTAGTTGAAAGAAAGCGGCTGGAATTAATTAAACAGAAAGGGTGTGGTTTTTCATCATGATAACGCTAGACCTCACACATCTTTAGCCACTCAGCAAAAATTAAGAGAGTTTGGCAGGGAGGTGTTAATGCATCCGCCGTATAGTCCTGACCTTGCACCTTCAGATTTCCCCCTGTTTCTGTCTCTTCAGAATTCTTTAGGCAGTATCAGGTTAACATCACGAGAGGTCTGCCAAAACCACTTGTCGCGGTATTTTGATCAGAAGCCTCAAAATGTATATAGCAATGGGATTATGTTCCTACCTACAAGATGGCAAAAAGTAATCGAACAAAATGTCCCCTACATACTTTAGTTAAATGTAAATAAACTTTAATAAAAATGTTTTGAATTTTCTTAAAAAATGCGAAGTAACTTTTTCCCCAACCTTTTAGGTCAATGTTTTTGCGTTATTGTGCTTCTGGAACATCAATTTCTGTTTACGTGCGAATAGTACAAGTGCCGTGTGATTTGCGCCACATTTAGACTAAATACGGGTATTTAGTCTATTGGGGCACTGTTTGCCAAAATTTAAAAGAAATTATTAGGTATGGTCAATTTTATTATTTGACAACTAGCTTGATGATGTCAGCCTTTTGTACAACAGTAAAATTATATTTTGCGCAATAAAGTTTTAAAAAACAAAAGTCTTTTCAACAAATACCACTGCAAATGAGTTATGAATAAAAATAATTCGTGTTAGTCTGCATGACGTTTTTCAATGTTTAGTGTTTAGTGTCAACATAAGTACTGTACATTAGTTAAGTATATTATTCTTTGTCTATATGAGTGAGTAGTGGTCTCGTACAATTTAATTTAAGACAAAAAGATATATATTCTTTAACTAAAAAAACTAAATACAATTTTTTTTAAATACATTTTTGTCACTTTGTTATTTTGTTCAATGCAATTGATTATTTGATAATATTAATCTTGTTCTTGCAAACCCGACTGAGTCTAGTATACTTATGAAGCTGAAAATAGAATTTCTCGATTCTTCACGGGGATGATAGTAGATCCCCTGGATCGCTAGTTAAGAATAAAATGATTCTATCTATGCTCTCTACCTGTCCAGTAGAAAAAAAGTCACATGAAAAATGTATTCTACATAAAAATTTATAAAAATATGAATTACAAATCCAAAAATTCCATCTGGTCTGGTCTACATTACAGCAAATTTATGTTTCCAAATGTCATACATTCAGCGTGTATATAACATACACGTGTCAAATTTTAGGTAATTCTAAATTATACTCAACACGTGCTAGTATTCCGTCACACGGAATATTATTATAAAAATTATGTTTATGTTATTCCTGACATTGTAGAAAATAAAAATAGTTGGCATGACCACAGCTTTGAGCGTTATAAATTAGAAAATGGTGCTTCATAGGATCGCTGGCGATATATTTATTGGAACCTTTGAAATGTTTAAAAGCAGGTGTCGTTAACTGTTGGATCAGATAACGAGTTAATAGTCTGTATTTTTTATTTCACAACGATGATATCTGGTGTTGATTTGATTTATGATAGTAGTAGTAAATAGTAAAAAGTTGACATAATCATTGTAACTTATATTCTGAATGTGGAAAAGAGAACTGGAGGTGCGCGACGGCGTCGCGGGATATTTATTAATTTATTTAAACTGATAATACATAAATATAAAATTTTAAAAAAATACAACAACAGCCAACTATTGGATTTAGCAGAGATCTTAAATCTATTAGTATTTGATTTGATTTAGGCCCGTCCATCTATATATGATCTAAGTTCTCCGGTCACATTGACTGGTCTTCTATAATATTATTGAATTCGCCATCTCCGGAGGAGAAAGCAAGAAAATGGACCCTGGGCTTCAAAAAGCTGAGAGCTGACAATCGGTATATCACAAAGATGAGCGAGATAAAGATCTATGTACTCTACTAATCCCGTGAAAAAAAGAGATAATATTTAAGCAATATTATTAAAAGAGACTTCTTTTTAACTTTTCGATCAACTTGCCTGCTCTCTGCCTTGACATAACTGGGTACTATTAAAGTAAACATTCAATATCTACGCTACACCCAATTTATTATTTTGATAGGACGTGTTCCAACATATTAATTATAAACGTACGTCACAGCCAAACGTTTGCGACTCCTGCGCATATTGACGTATTTTGTGGAGTTATGTGACGGGTAATGTGAAAATTCTATTTTTTAACAAGGCATATGGGTTTTCGTCCGTTTTTAAACAAAACTAATGGGCGCTATTAATGTGTTTTATACTTAATAAAACGCCAGACGCCAAAAGGCGGTTCCGCACAATTCTGACACCAGTGTGCACATGATAACCTATTCCTATAAAAGATGATGAACTTAATAAACTTCTGAATCCGTGGAAAAATTAAGTCCTAAAACCGCTTTTAAGCTAACACAAAGATTTTTGACGATTTCGTCGACTTATCCTCGTTCAAGGTTGATTTCTTGTTACGTCCTCAGTTTACGTTTCGGAGCCTAGGGTACGCTGTAAGTAGTGGTCCTTGATTTGACGGCACTCGTTATTGCACTGGAGCGACTGCCTGACAATGATCTGTTCTCCGTTACCCTTTTAACACAGGGAAATCAGATCAACAGAAACATGACCCGAGAAAGTGCCACTAATGGCGGCCAATCCAACATAGGTCGCGTTTCGCCGTCGCCACCTCGGCTATTAAGCTTCTCAAAAGCTGTTGACTTATCTATCTTAAGACAGAAATGTTTAATCGGTACTTCCATACTAATCCATGCTATAAGTGCAAAAGTTTGTCTGTATGTCTGTCTGTTACGCTTTTACGGTCAAACCGCTAAACGGAATTTAATAAAATTTGGTATGAAGACCCGGAGTAAACATAGGTTACTTCATAACTTGACTGACTTGTGAACTCCTAAATAAGCTGGATCGACTTCTAAATAATTGTTTGCGTTTCATTTTCCGGCTTCGCAAGTACGACCACGTGTCCCCTTATCGCTCTCAGCTACATTGGCTGTCAATGCGTCATCGTCGCAATCTTCATCTTTTAACTACCCTTTTCTCTATTCTCTTCCTTCCTATGACCCCCTCATATCTTAAGTCAACTTTTCTATATCTTAGTGATTCTCATGGCAGAGAGCTTCGTTCGTCTAATAATCTCAGACTTCGTACGCTGATTTTCCAGAGTGGGTTTTATAAGCATTCTTTTAACGTACAAGCGGTACTCCTTTGGGATGCCCTGCCTGTTGAAATCCGTAAAGCGCAAACCCGGATGGCTTTTAAGTATAAAGTACGTGCTCATTTTCTCCACAGTTTGTCAGACGATTAGTAATTGTATATGTAGTTTATGTATTGTTTATATTAGTATACAATAATATTATGTATTATTTGTAAGTAGTTTATGCGTAATATTTCTTATCGATCTCCATTACAGCTTGTTATTTTACATTGACTTACCGCTTAACTTTCTCAGCATCGCCCATTTGGTTGACTGGTAGATAAAGCCTCAGGCTTTAAGTCCGCCATTTACAATTATGTAATAAAGTTAAATCAATAAATAAATAGGTTACTTCATAACGCAGGCGGGATTGCGGGAAATAACTAGTACTTATTGTGTATAAATAATAAAATACAAACTTCTATATGTAAAACAGTGAAAATTATAATTGTAAAAGTAGAATTGGACTCGACAAAGAGACGCCACAGGCTGATTCATACATTTCAACATTTCTTATTACTATTCATAAAACGATGTTATCAAAACAAAAACATTCGGATGGTATTTTCAGAATGGCGATAACTGCCTGTTTACAAAACATATCGACTGATTTACGACTTTTCGAAAGTGTGAAAGTCATAGGAACAAACATTTTACATGTGAACAATGACCTTTCAGTTATTTCAGCTGGATTTTCACGAGTTTCACTGACTCATTCTTAAATGGCAATTGGGACTGCTGATCAATATCATCACTAACTTCTACTAAAACTAAATCTGTTTTCCAGTGTAATGGCTTTTGCCTGCCGGCCCAAGAAATATATAGGTAGATGTACACTTTAATGTACCAAATCATAAAAGTGAAAATTAAAATAAATACATTTAAACAATCAAGTACAAAGGCGCTTATCTCTATTGCAATATCTCAATATCCATACTAATATTATAAGTGCGAAAGTCTGTCTGTCTGTCTGTTACGCTTTGACGGCCAAACCGCTGAAAGTATTTTGTTTATATTTGGTACAAGCTGTTTTCCACAGCTCCGCCTGCGTCAAAAAGTAGCTTATATTTGTCGGGTCTTCGACTATATCCATACCAAATTTCATTAAAATCCGTTCAGCGGCGAAAGCGTAACAGACACACAGAAAGACAGACAGATAGACTTTCGCATTTATAGTATTGTATGGATGATTTTAAATGATAGTTGAAGACCCGGGGTCAAACATAGGCTACTTTTGACGCAGGTGGAACTCTATCTTTGCACTTACTTTTGTCTCTCAACACCACCTGTTAAGTCCGCCATTTACATTCTTTGTAATAAAGTTTAAATAAATAAATAAATAATTTGAAACATTGCACATATGTATAGTTTCTTCTGCAGGTTGTACTTGCAAATTCAACGTCATATGATAAACGATCATTTATCTATTACTATGATAAATGAATACAAAACCGACAAATTACAGTTTTAGCCGCGTCTTCTTAACGTAACATTTTCATGATCATTATCAAAATTTATTACTGTGCTGTATCAACACGACCTAAATTCCAATACGGCATCTTGATCCTAACACACAAGTATAAGTTTACCTCAGAAATAAAAATACAAGTATATGTTAGATTGTTGAAATATCTTGGTCTACATTCAGGGCTTGTCTGTGACCTTCTTCAGGTAGATTTGTAAAAAAAACATGCAACGCCGAACCATTTGTGAGGCTTGAGTGGACAGAAAGCCACAAACTTCCCTAAACTCTTCAATTTTTTTTTAAAAACCCGTTCTTATTATTATTTTTATTATCAATCCTGGTCTTCTTCGTCTAAACGTGCTTCCTAGATGCGTCCCTAGCGTAAACCTAGCTCCGTTACCCTTTTTATAGGGAAACTAGACCAACAGGCACATGACCCGAGGTGTGTTAGTGGCCAACACTGTCAGATTTGTTCAGGCTGCCTAAAAGCATCTGACATACCTTAACAACAGCCATCTATCTGAAACAACAGGCACCAACAGCTTGACGTGCCTTCCGAAGCACTGAGCTCGAGATAGAAAATGCCTCTAAATGCCGATCAATCCAATACGAATCGTGTCGTGCCGTCACTTACGTGCATTCGCTACGAATACGCGTGCCGCGCTTGGCTATCGAGCTCAAAATCCTGGTGTCCTATTTTTAAATGTATGACATTCATGTCGAAGGAGAATTGTTCGTTATCGAACAAAAATCCTTCGTTAACAAACGAAACTCATTCGATATCATATCGAACAAATATTAATCAACTCGCCTATTTTGCGTGAGTCACACATTTCAAAAATAGCTCCCCAGGTCTATTTTCGCAAAATTGTTTGGTGTTTCTGGCTGAGGCAAAGTTCTCATAAACTCACCGAATGGTTCACAATTTTGTTCTTAATCTCCCCCCTGTCCCTGTTCTATTTACGTAGAGGCGTATTTTACGTTAACACAACGACTGAGAATATAAGCAATTTAAAGTAGCTTCCGTAATGACTTGTATAACAAATATATAATGTTAAGTGTTTTTTTTATACAACTAAGTAGGCAAAAAGACGGTCCACCCGATGGTAAGTGGTTACCATAGCCTATGAACGCCTGCAACACCGGAGATGTCACGAGCGCGTTGCCGACCCTGAAGGAATTTTTTCACGGCCTTTTTGTTAAAAAGAGAATAATAAACATGATTGACAGAAACATAGATTAAATATGTTTGTATGACTGAAATTACAAATACATTACGCGCAATATAATTTGGCGGCTCTGAACTTCGCGCAGAACGCTGCGCAGTAGAAAACTTATACGAAAATGTGAATTCGCGCAGCGCGAAATGACATTGAAAGCTAACTTCCGAGCCGTTAAGTTATTTAGCGCGATCTGTAACTGCCAGAGTCGACTCGCTATGATGAGGAATGGACAGATATTTCAGACTGCATGAATTTCAGACTGAATTTTTACCTATTCTATAAATCAAGGTTTATAAGGTCTATTTTTAAGTTAACATTAATTTAACATCATAGACTAATGTAACTTAGTCTACCTACAAATGAAAGAACGCTGTAAAGATCAAACGTCAGGTGTAAAATAAATAATGTAATAAACGCGATAAACCGGATACTTATTATATACTAGCTGTTTCTCGCAGCTCCGCCTGCGTCAAAAAGTAGCCTATGTTTGACCCCGAGTCTTCAACTATATTCATACCAAATTTCATCAAAATCCGTTCAGCGGTTTGGCCGTGAAAGCGTAACAGACAGACAGACAGACTTTCGCATTTATAATATTAGTATGGATAATTGTTTGTGTAAAACATAACACAGCAAGAAGGTACTTAAACACTTTTTAGACGCAAAATGACGTTCCTTTCTCAATGCAAGAGATGCTCAAATAGTATTTTCTCTTCGTACAGTTAAAAAATAAAAAGGAAATTTTCAATACGCAACATTTTTCTGTGAAATTATTTGCATTTCTAGTCATGACAGCTATTTATGGTTTTTGCGACCACTCGGCCAATCTCCTACGATTTATGACTGTTTGCTTACACGCGTCTAAGTACTTAGGTATGTGTGTATGTTTCGTTTGATCTTGAAGAATTCCAATGGCGAAAAATGAGAAAAATTTACTTAACTTTTTTTTGTTAAAATTCACATGACAATCCCAAATAGGTTGACTGTTAGATAATGCTTTTAGTTTTAATTTCGCCTATTGTGATATATAATAGTTTTTTGTATAAGAAAGATAAATAGGTAAACAAAATTGTTCCGAATACATACAATATTTCAGGTTTTTCAGGGTCGGTAACGCACGAGTGACTTCCCTGACATTATAGACTAACTTGGGCTATGATAGAAATTTTCGCTGTTTCCTCATGGTCATACTAGTTTGATATTATCGGTCTACGAGGATATACATCTCCCCGTAGTCATACTAATATTTGTGCTCCTATTAAAATATAAGAAAAAAAGTTAACGATTCTAAGAAGTTCTTTAATGCAACAAGTGATGTCGGAAAAACAAGTGATCATATTAGATAGAAATATCATATTTTAGGACCATAATTAAATAATTTTGTTAAAATTATTCAACGAGAACAAATACTTAAAACAATGCCAACTTAATACTAAGACTATTATCTACTAGTTAACCATTGGGAGAAACAAAGTTACTAAAGTTCTTGTTTCCTATATAAATACATTTTTACTTTTCGTCATTGTCCATTTGCTTTCAATGTTATAAAGAAAGCGGGGCTCTGGAAGACTACCCTCCACCTGGCTGACGACGGTCGAAAATAATCTAAAAGAAGGAATCTAAATTCCACGATGGCTTAAGATTCTGCAATGTTGAAAAAACGGACTAGGAAGGCCGACCCCAAGCAGATCAGATAAGGACCCTGATGAAGAAGAATTATTAAGAACTAGCTATTTCCCGCAGCTCTGCCTGCGTCAAAGTGTAGCCTATGTTTGACTCCACTATATTCATACCAAATTTCATTAAAATCCATTCAGCTGTTTGGCCGTGAAAACGAAGAGACAGACAAACTTTCGCACTATATTCGCATGGAAGCTTAACCAGTAGGCAACCACATCTAAATAAAATTAATGAGATCGTCGCATACACAACAATAATATTGGCAAATGTTTGATGCCTGTATGTCTCATTCACACTATATTACTTTGTATCACCTGAATAACAAGAGTGATATATGAGTGGCATACAGATCGTAATGCTAATTTATGGCGTATATGACGAGAATGATGAGTGTAGAGGAAGCGAGACAGATCTGTAAGGACAATTTATCCATATTTGAAGGAACCCTTTTTATCATTTTGGTGCTGCCATCTATTGATAACAATCGAGACGTGCCATCAAACGGACGGGCCCAGTATAATAGCTAAGGGGTCAGGTTTATCTGTATTCGACTGTACATAAAATTCATTTACAAAACCAGAAAAAAAAAAGAAAAACAGTCTTTGTTAATAAGAAGTTCCTTTGCGAAAGAGTATAGTGACTCTCCCTATTGGCTATTGGGTGGATAAAATGATAATTAATATTGACTACAAGGAAAGTATGGATTTAAAACTAAATCAGCCTGTATAATATTAAATTAAACTGCATTGAGCGTGTAAATTTTGCGTAAGAGACCGACTTTAATTCTGGAATCTGGAACGATTGCCTAAATATTTGGTATGGTCAGCAAATACATGAACATACTCTTACATTAAATATACTTATCTCTAATCATTAGGTATTACGCCTTATTTTCCATTTATTACATCAAACGATACTGTACACCCTTGTATCGTAGTTTAACGAAACTTTGACATGATTCCTATAACGACTTGACTGAGAGTAAGCAAAGTCTCCATTTCGAGTCTTATTTTGCTTTTGTATGGAAAAAATTATGTTCCAGGCTTGAGGTCGCATTTCTAAACGGATGCTATGAACTTTAACACACGTGTTCCTTGATTATTATTTTTTTGTCATATTCGGAGGTAGTTTGCGAAGTCTACTGTACTCAGAACTACTAGTTTAGTTGTTTCTAGTTTGGCTAAGACATTGCAAGGTTGAATCACCAGATTGTCTGAAATAATGACGATTTCGTGCTTCAGAAGAAATGTCAAGCCGTTGGTCCTGGCTGCTATTAGATCGTAAAGAAATCACTTCAGATACCGAAAGGCGAATCTTAAAAACTGTGACATCAGGACTCAAAAATGGTGATGATGAATGGTTGGTTTTGCTACGCATATCTTCTATATTTTTAGGGTGTAATTTCAATATATTATAAGACGGAATCAGAAATATATCTGGGCTATATAACATCTCTGCCGTGTCGAAGTGTGAGGAGAAGCCAAGACACGTCCCATCATCATTATACATCCGTTGAGCTTTTGATGAGCCGCGGTCTGTTTTACGCGACTTTTTATCTCGTAAATAGAAACAAATATACGATGAAATTTGTAGCTTAGCTAATGAAGTTTGCGCAAAAAAAAAATAGATATACTCTTAGGCTTCAAGTCTGCCGCTTACAATGATTAAAGTTAAATAAAGGCAATTTTTTTTTTTTAATTTGTCTGAAAATTTATGTTTTCCATTTTTATTGGATTGTCGATTGACAACACAAACGCAATTCATCGTGATAATATATCATGCTAAATAACAATTTAAAGTAGATTGAACGACAGTATGTTGTTTGTCCGGTTCTTTATCCTGTTATAACATTCAGGAACAATTCCCATAATCCAGTGCAGCCAAATCATGAACCAAATTATTAGGAAAAAAAGTTCACGTTGTCCGATCAATCGGACAAAGCTGTCGGATCAATGGTTCAAAAACCCTATTTTTAAAAGGTATTACATAAATGTCGAACAAAAATACTTCGTTATTGAACAAAAATTCCTCGGTCACGAACGAAAATCATCCGAAATCGAATAAAAATTATTTGACTCGCCACAACGGTACATTAACATTCAGGAATGAGTAAACCGCTTTCAACCAAACCTCAGCCCAACCTAGACGATAATTTCAGTCACAGAAATTGCTTTTTCACCGTGATACTTGTAAATATTTTCTGCAATGTTGAATAATCGCAGTGCGCAGTTACAAGTACCTAGCCAACAAATACAACGAGACGTGTGGGTTTGAAAATGTAGTGATATACTGTTTTAATGAAAACGTAATAAGTATAATTTGAACTAGCTGTTTCCTGCAGCTCCGTCTGCTTCGAAAAATACCCCCCCATTACAACACCTTAAAGATGGGTTTTTGAAAAAATGTAGTCTTTGTTTGGCACCAGGTGTTTAAATGTATACCAATTTTCATTAATATTGGTTGAGCGGTTAAGCCGTAATAGTGTAACAGACAGATAGACTTTTACATTATTAACATTAGTATGGTATATGAATACGCAAAGGTTTAGCGTTAAGTCCATTTCTCGTACTTAATACCTTGTATTGCTAAAACCTACCCTAAAGTTGCCTGGAAGATATTGCTTGAGCGATAAGGCCAGGCCTCCTTTTGTATACATACTGTGTTCATGTTTTAAGTTACATCCTTATATTTTATTGTACTGTGTGTAAAGAAGTGTTAAATAAATAAATATGGCTTGTAATTTTCTATTTACTTCACATTTTTGACCCATAGCGGGCCCTGAGCTCCCAATAAATCAGCCACATATGCAACCAGGATGGCGCTAAGATTAGTCGCAGTTTGCATTTTTGACCCCGAGTAATTGACATGACCTACAATTTTAGCTCCTGTGAGCTTTAAAATTTACAGCAGGACAGTTTAATTTTATTGAACATACTGCATATATATACTTTATCAGTCCTTGGTGCTGGATGATGGATCGTGTTTATAAGATGTGACACGAGGCACCTGCTGCGATGGCAGGTGCCAAACTTGTCCTACTGCAGTAATACGAGGATTTATCACGAATTTTTTTTTTATAGTTCTAAAACTAAGTATAAAGAATAAAGTTAAATTGAGAATCAGGAGTACCAAAGAGGTATTTTGTTTTTAATTTTAAGTTTTACCTTGTTAACTTGTTTTAACTGCTATATAGCATTTTGTAATCTGTTGTGTTAACCACGGAGCAAATACAATAGTTACAATAGTACAAGAACCATAGTATACTAAATAAACGCTTTGTGTATATTCTATTAATTTTGATTTAATCAGGTCCTAGCAATATGTACTTAAATATTTTTTCCTTACCTAGGTATTTTGCTAGGTCGGCTGTTGTTGTGAACCTAAAACACGTCAATCTAAATAAAATTTAAAAAAACAAAGGTCTTAATATTTTCCTAGACTTTGTTTTTAAGCAAAGAAAATTGCGTTTATTTGTGGCCAGCCTTTCTATTTTGAAAGATTCTTTTTACGAATATTTGTCGTAATTAATTTAAACATTATATCTTTTCTTTTTCTATTTTGTCATCATCTTGCCAGCATCTAAAAATATCTTTTTTTTTTTCATTATCAATAGCCAGCATCTTGGGCCATTGTGGAAAAATAACTTACTTAACAGATCGTTAGAGATCTAATTTTTTTTTAAACTTAGTGTGTCTGTCATGGAAGTAATAAGTGCCTCCGGTAGAACATTTCTGTTGATTCGTGAGAGTTGTGACAAATGAATAACTTAGAAAATCATATTTAAAATTTAATCGTAAGATTCGTCACAGAAGCGAGCAGCCGCCGGCGCAATATCTTTTAAAACTATGCAATTTAAATGTCACCTATAATAAATAGATTTAGATCAAAGTGATTTTCGTGGGTGATCAAATTATTATGATTCCGAACCACTGGAATACTGGCGTTGCGAATAAACTATGTAGAAATATATTTACTTTTCGGCTAAATCAATTCCGTATGATTTTTTCAAATATATTTAGTTATTTTTAAGAAGATCTATAAAATAAATTGTTTAAGGGTATTTTCCTGAAACGATTTAAGTATTTAACAGATCTTCTTCTTCGGTAAAATTCGTTCCGAAGGTTACTTTGGTTTGCACTTCAGAGCGGTAAATACGCTTTTAATCACTATTATTAAGTAATATACTTTTAACAGTGGCAACTTTAAAACTACTTTCAACGGTACTGGAAAATAATACTTAACATCTAAGATATTCTCAAGTTTTAGTCATGGTATTATTTTGATTATATTAATATTATTTTGCTTTATATTTTTAATGCAAATAAATTTACGAATTAGGTATCCAAAATCCCGGATGAACTAGGTCATTTCATGAATCGTAACATTATGGTAACAATCGAGTGACGGTCACTTAAATTTAGATGTTCATGGGATATCGAATTTTACAATCGATTATCGTTTAAAACGTAACAATAAATGTGTATTGTTCTACGTCGTAGCACCAGACCGAACGCTCGTAGCATTTTCGTAGCAATCGATTACACACTACTCACTCACCGATATTGACGCATTTAAGAAATTATTTTTATTTCTTTATTTTTTTAAAAGATGGTGAAATGTGTACTGTAAGTGTTTGCCTTTGTAGAAAAAAAAAACTATAAAATTCCGTACTAGCTCCATTTTTAAACACCAACCGTATTCCAAATTTTAATTTTACCAAGCACTGTCACTTCACTTGCACTTATTTTTTTTAATTCACTGCCGTACCGCACGGGCTAAGGCGCACCGAGTGACTAGGCCAGCTCGGGGCATATGCGTAGGTTCCGATATACTTGTACTCAACTTATTTATATATTTTATAATAATTTAGGGATATTTTGACCGATGCTATTTTTGATACGGGAAATTGTAGGGCAAATAGTTTGCGTCTCCATATTTTTTCGGTAATATTTTACTTATTTAGCGTGATTTTAAAGAAACTGCTCCATTAGGAACTTATAAACAATATTAAAATATTTTTGTTACTGTGTTAGAAGAAAATTTAGAATTTAGATAAATCCGCCTTTTCATTGTTTCCTTTAGTATAAAGGCGTATGGCCCACCTGATGGTAAGTGGTTACCGTAGCCTATGAACGCCTGCAACACCGGAGATGTCACGAGCGCGTTGCCGACCTGTCCGCTGTCAGCACAGCGACCCCTCTTTAGCCTGGCGACCCTACTCACTAGCAGGAATACAACACTGCATCACAGTGTTATTTGGCTGCGGTCTTCTGTAAGGTGGAGGTACTTCCCCAGATGGACTACTCCTTACAAAATGTCCTGCCTCTCTTATGGATAAGAGAAGAGTAGAGACTTGGAAGGTGGTGGAATCCTTCTACACAGGATTTTTTTCCTAAAGCACAGGGTACGGTAACCATTTCCCATGTGGGGGCTACATGTTACTCACTTAGCAGTACGAGTGGTTCTGTGAATAGTAGACTTCGCGAACAGGCTAATGCGAAAATGCAGTCGTTTGAAATACCTACATTCATAAATTACGCTAAAACCATTCCCCTTATTAATGAAAAAATATATAAATAAGAAGATGAATAATACATTAGATATGAATGAATCATGAAAAGAAATGTACTATTACGAACGAGTTCAGAATCTTTTTTATAGATTAAACGACGTGATATACATATGTCCACACTACACAGTCATAATGAGATTATCTTGATAAAAATATATATATCAGGAAATGTCTGGAATTAGATTAGAACTCGTTCGAGTTTGGGTAATGGTTATGACTTCTGTTTTTAAGGACAGTAACAGGGATTATTGTGAATTTACCCTTTTTTAGGGTTCGGTACCCAAAGAGTAAAACCGGACCCTAGTACTGGGACTTCGCTGTCCGTCTGTCACCAGGATGTATCTCATGAACCGTTATAGTTCAATTCACCTCACTAGCTTATTATCACCCTAAACCATCGTCATCAACATCGTTCTTTTATGTACGTATATGTATAGTTATGAATACTCGTACTGTATGTAAATCTATGTATGTTTATTTGGCAGTAAGTGTTTTATTTTTCTCTCATTGTATTTTTAAGATACCTAATTTGCGCCGCACATAACTTTTCTGTTTTTCCTAACGGTTGACTGGGAGAGAATACTTTTAGCATTGGATCTGCCAATTGTAAAAGTTTTTTTTTTTACTTGTAGCACAATAAAGATTTATAAATAAATAAATAGTTATACAGTTAAAATTTTCACAGATGATGTATGTCTGTTGCCGATATAAAAACAAATACTTAAAACCAGAATAGAATAAATATTCAAGAGAGCTCACATACAACAAACGTGATATTTTTTCCCGGTTTTTATTGATAACTAGCTTTTTCCCGCAGCTCCGCCTGCGTCTATAAGTAGCCTATGTTTGACCCCGGGGCTTCAACTATATTCATAACAAATTTCATCAAAATCCTTTCAGCGGGTTGGCCATGAAGTGATAGACAGTCAGAAAGACAGACAGACAGACAGACTTTTGCATTTATAATATTACTAGCTGTTTCCCGCAGCTCCGCCTGCGGTATATAGCCTATGTTACTCAGGGTGAATGTAGCTTTGCAATGGTGAAAGAATTTTTGAAATCAGCACAGTAGTTTTTGAGTTTATTCATTATAAACATACACACAAAAATACAAATCTTTCCTCTTTATAATATTAGTGCAGATGTAGATTAGTATGGATGCTATGGAACCCATCGTGCGCAAGTCCAACTCGCACTTGACAGGTTATTTTATACTATTTAGTATGCAAACAGGCCTACGGCCCATCTTATGTTGCCATAAAATTCTAAAAGACCCTAATCGGTGTCTGCGAACCCAACTTTTTCGGGCTGTGTGCTTGACTGCTTAACATATAGAAGCTTAGTCGATAGTCGAACATGTCGTAAGTACTACGATTGCGCATGTCAAGCGATGGCGAAACACGTCCCTTATTGGATTGATCGCTGTTAGTAACAGACGATTATGTCTGATGACTGTCGCTCCAGTGTGAACCTTTAAAATCCTAGCGTTACTCTGAGACCATGAACAAAGAGTACCCTGGACTCAGATGTACCTGGGAAACACTTTCAGACGGAGAATCTCACGACTGGCAAATTCCATTAACAGAATCAACAATGAGAGGTTGATGTTAGATCCTAATCATCCTCTAAATTATATTTAAACTAAATCTGCAGCGAACACGAGGTTACCTCTTGAGGCTATATCTACTCAACCTATATTTCGCATACGCTTGGAATACAACACGTGATACAAAAAAAGTGAAAAATTCCTTTCTGAATGACTGACAAGAATATATAACCTTTTGTCCCGGTCTGCCTGTTCCTGAGCGATTTAAATACGCGTGCGAAGCCGCAGGCAAAAGCTAGATGGTCATAAAAATAACGAAGCATCTCATGGAGGAAGAAAACAAAAAGAACAGAGTTGACTGAATTACCAAGAAAACTATCGGACGGTGTGAAACTTATCAAGTAAATCTGAAAATGTCAGTACATTTATACAACAAGCCAATTAATTTATATTTCTCAAACAACGCGTGACAGACAGACAGACATTTCCCTTTCCCGAGTAATGACAAAACAAAATTTAAAACATTTCCTTAAATTCCTGCGCTGACCTCAAAACAACATTCAATTAGGTATTCCGAATTAATAAAATTTCCAAATGGACTCTGACAGTCACTGCTACAGAACTGTTTATTTATAAAATGTATGGCTCCATACATCGATGCGAAAGCCTAGCGAGGTATGCGTGAATGTCACGTTGATTTACCAGATTTCCCAGTAAAATCCTCAACCTTTATTTAAAGCTCGGGGGTATGTTTAATAATGGCGGCAATGATTATTACCTTACGGCCACGTGGCACTTCTACCTGATCTTATTTTTTGTCGTTATTTTGTCAGCCAAGTGCGAGTCGAACTCGGGCACTGAGCGCTCCGTACCACCACCACCACGTCCACCACACAGTATGAAACATTTACCTAGTTAAGTTTTTTATATTCCTACATATAACTAATACATATATATTATTATTAGTGTTTTAGTGTGTTATTGTATTAGGGTTGTAAGGGAATAAAGTTGAGCAATTGAGTAATAGTATATTCGTTTACCATTTCATGATTCTATGTGAATATATATGTATTGATTTTATTTGAGCTAGGAAGATTAAAAGAGCCAACCCGTGGCCAATACATAAGTGTCGAATTTTAGGAAACCTTTTCCAAGGGTTCTACTTATTTCTAAAGAAACTTAAATTATATAAACTGTACTTATTTAAGCTAATGTACCCTAAAGAAAATGCACAAGCCTAAATATAACGTCATAGATGGCGCTATGAATCACAGCGCTGGAATTTCCAGCAGCCGCCGTTTTTCAGACATCCTGAAACCTTGCCAAATTGAAGATGACACTATATTACATAGTATTACAAATAAACCCGCATATTGCATGATAATTTGGCATCGCCTTTGATGTGGTCGGGTTATAGTGACGATTAAGAAATAGGATGCAAAGATAGATACGTGAACCAGTGGGTTTACGATTAAATTAGATGTTTAAAACCTGTGATTTGAATGTTTTATGGTGTTTTTGTGGTTAAAATGTTTACTTTACGTAAGTGTCTATATTCGAAAAGAAATAACATATAATCCCTGTTTTTGTTAGCTGGTTTAAAAAGGGTTTTAATTTTGGTATATTTTTCTTGTAAACACATAATTTGGATTGAAATATCAATCTCTGAGGTTTTCCAAAATCTTCTGATCAAACTCTGGGATTTCAAATGAAAGATTTAAAAAAACGCGAAGAAAAAGGAGTGCGTAAACGAGATGGCGCAATACAAATAGGCAACTTGACTGTATTCATACTTGGGCAATATTTGCATACGAAACAATATGTACACTAAAAAGTAACCGATTCTGAAAACAACAAAAAAATTGGTTGTTTATTTAGGCAGTAATTGTATTTTCAAGAAGAAAAGTGGAAGTCTATCTCTTTTATACGCACGAAAGCAAGTAGCAGTGACGTCACTGCACGCACAGTGCATCCTTTTCTTGTTTTTTGACAGTTTCCCCTTCCACCGAATTTTACTTACTAATTTAAGAACGGAATTAATAAAAATCTTTCTGTTTTCGGTTTCTGATAGTGAAATGTTTCATGAGAATGATAAAAATTAATTGAGTAGAATACCCAATCGTAAAGCAACATCTAGCTTTCTCACTCGTTTCTGCCCTTGAGATGATAGTAACCGCCGCACTCAGAGTCTATTGACTACTTAAGCAAATTCTTCTAGCCCTTACAAAAAAATTCTCCCAGAGAGCAAATTTTTTAATCTACAGTAAAAAGTCTCTTATTATATCTTACTAGCTGTTTCCCGTTCAGCGGTTTGGCCGTGAAAGCGTAACAGACAGACAGACACAAAGACAGACAGACAGACTTTCGCATTTAAAATATTAGTATGGATATTAGGTATAGAGACATAATGCAAAGATAGTACCTAGTTCAATTTCACTGTTTTAAAACCCCATACAAAATCTACTAAAACAGTGAGACACAAAATTTCGAAATCCTGAATCACGATCTCCCGCCCAATTCACATTATATTTGAATCTTGGCACTGCAATTCCCGCCTCTAAAATAATCTAGGCGTGGTTTTTTTTACAATATAATAAATTTTAGTAGTAGTGTCGCCATTACGGCAATAAGTTAGTGAAAAAGTTTTTGGCAGTCTATTTTGTTGCTGTTCACACTTTGCGAAAACATGTTATCGATTTGGGTAATCGTTTTAGGACATTTATTGACATACGAGTACATGATTGTTTTTTTACAAAAATAAATTCTTCTTTGGGTAGCTTCTTTGGCTACCAATCCCTTATTACAGCCTGGCCACGGGGCCATTCGCCACGGCGAATTTCGTTGCGATGCCACCGGCGACTAAAAGAAATCCATACTAATATTATAAATGCGAAAGTCTGTCTATCTGTTACGCTTTCACGGCCAAATTTGAAAATTGGTATCAATATAGTTGAAGATCCGGGGTCAAACATAAGCTACTTTTTGACGCAGGCGGAGCTGCGGGAAAGAGCTATTACATAATAAATGCACTAAAAAGGCACGGGAACTGGTGACTGGTGAGGCGAAATGAGGAGTAGTAACGATTAGTGCACTGAAACAAATTTATTTGATATTCCCCGTGGTGGATTGACCCGTGGCAAGGCTGTTACTCCGCTTGCTCAGCGACCCGAAGTGGATTTTAGTCTCCGAAACCAGAGTCTAAACTAATCTTAATGTTTTTACATTTTGTAAGGTTCTCGTTAATTTAAACATAATTAGTCTGATTAATTTGATTTGAAATAAAATAAATTATAATTGGTTAATTAAAAATATAGTCAGGAATCATGATTATGGCAGGTGTCCGATTTCTATTGCAATAGCCCAGTTTAAATCCATTCCAACTTCATAACCATAACCCATTTTATTCTTTTCACTCATTAGCAATAGTTCCTCCTCCTGTCCAGATCCGGACATGGAAATGTCATCCATTGATATAGCCGAGGACGGGTTTGGGCAGGAGCACCACATGACATCAACTTCTCCAAAGAGTCTCTACGCGTTGGAGCCATAAGCTTGCGTAGCCCTCTCAAAGGACCGGGGCAACCCATGAATCCCAAGCGGAAATACATAATTATATAAAAAAAAATATTTATTATTATTTTATTTTAATAATTATGATTGATTTTATTTTGGTCGATTGATCATGTTTGCTATACAATATGAGTGAATGAATCTATTTTTTTACAAACATTGAACATTATAAAAATGTGGACCTTGTATTCGTCGCAGTACGTTCAGCTATGTGCTTCCTTTTCTCATAAAATGTACAATTTTAGACGCGTGTAAATTATAATACAGAGTTGCGGTCTTTTTCATGTTACACATTGTATATTGGTATAGTATTATTTTTTATACGATTGCGTCCTAGAAATTTAAGTATCTAGAAGTCGTTCTCTAGTATAAAACTGAAGCAGTTAGCAGCTGAAATAGGTGAAAGATACCCAAGCAGATGACAATGTACATAGTTCCTGTCTGCTTGGAGAAATTTCTTATGAAATAAATACTAAGTACCAAGCTTAAATGCTTCCTAAAGTTGTTTTCAAACTCAGGTATTTCGTATAAATCAAACCTATCAAATTTGTGTATGTATAAGCAACTGAAACAGTGTACTATCAGCAAAATCCAAGCATGTACACTTTTGAAAAAAAAAATGCTTGCTATTCAGACTATGTAAAGGTGAAGACATGATGATTTATATATAATATTTACTAGCTGCGCCCGCGGCTTCGCCTGCGTGGAATTCCGTTTGTGTCAGAGAAAAAAGTAGCCTATGTCACTCTCCAGGTCCCCAACTATCTCCACACAAAAAATCGCATCAATCCGTTGCTCCGTTTTAACGTGAAAAAAGGACAAACAAACAAACACACTTTCACATTTATAATATTAGTATGATATATATATTTTAAAGGTATAACATATCAACATATTTTGCAATACTCGGACAATATTATTTAATTAAAATAAAGGTAAATAGACTTATATAAATAACAATAGACTAATATAAAACAACCTTTAGACCCTGCAGACAAATTTCGCCTTTAAGGGGCTTACCGGTTCCTGTCTGCTAGGAGAAATTTCTTTACAAACAAGTACTAAGTACCAAGCTTAAATGCTTCCTAAAGTTAAGTTTTCAAACTCAGGTATTTCGCTTAAGTCAAGAACTATCAAATTTGTGTATGTTTGTAAGTATGATTCTGGGACACTGTTGAATAATTCTGTATGGTCTAACTGATGTTACTTTTCCTGGCACAACCAAGGAGGAGTTTCATAATTTAATTGTGGTACATGTTAAGTTGTTTGCCTGGAGGTCGTAGGTTCGATTTTTCACAATGCGGTCCCATTGCCTAATAAAAAGAATTAGTTCCACTATTTGATGTAAGATGGCGCTTCAAAAAGAATAATATCTTATAAACTGATCCCGCCTGTTTTTGGCGAAAAAAAGAACTGACTTTTTAAAACATAATTTTTTTACGTACTTAAATTCTATAACAAGTTGATTAAGTGCTGTATTTCAAAAGTTATAAATCTTAATTTCATTTTCTTATATTTTCGATAGATGGCGTAACAATGACTTTGTATTGAGAGTAACCAGGAGTACCCACGAAAGCGCGTTTCAATGTATGGCGATTGAATATCTGTATAGTATATATTCTGTAATCTGTGATTTCCACGGATAAACTATTTGTTTTTTATTTCCATCACTGAATCATTGTGTGATAATAAAGATAGCTGTCATGTGGTTACAAAAACCTCATCAGAGGCCTAGATGCGGTTTCGTAAAACTTACACCTGGCTGTACGGGATCGATTTATCATGTAGCCAACACGATACGAATGAATGAATGAGCTAGAAATGCGCCCTAAGAACGCTTCTTGATTCCAGAAAATCAGACATACTCGCTTGGTTCAGATATATTTAACTCCTGGAACAGGTGTCTAAAATTATAAATAATGATATAAAAAATATATATTTGACAGTAAGATATACACCAATTAGTAACATAGTATGTTGAAGTTCTCCTCGTGCCCGGACAAGTCGTAAATTTAATTTATACGTGTGATGAGAAAAAATAACTTTTCGCGGTTTAAAATAAGGTGTGGAGTGACATTGACATGGGACATTTATTACTAGTAATCGCCCGTGGCTCCGCTCTAGTGAGAATTTCGTAAAACTTATTCTTAGCTATATTTCAAGTGCTATTTTTGTAAAATAGTGACTCACGCAAAATCGGCGAGACGAACCATTTTTATTCGACTTTTATTTCATACATTTCAAAAACTCCTGTACTCTAAATAATTGTGTTTTCTTATTATCTTGTTACTCTATTTAGCCTTTATATATTTTTGTTGTATTGCTAGACTTTATCATTATATTGATTGTAACAAGCAATATAAATGTAATACAAAGCAATACAAATAAAAATGCGAAAGTCTTTCTGTCTGTCTGTCTGTTAAATTTTCATGGCCAAACCGCTTAACGGATTTTGATGAAATTTGGTATAAATATAGTTGAAGACCGGGGGTCAAATATTGGCTACTTTTTGACGCAGGCGGAGCTGCGGAAAAAAAGATAGTACACATTTAAGTTCATTATTTCGAAGATTATATGGACTAACACAAAACATCAAGGCATATAGCACAATCGCTGACATTGTAATAATATCCACACTAATAATAAAAATGCGAAAGTTTGTCTTTCTTTCTATCTGTCTGTTACGCTTTCACGGCCAAACCGCTAAACGGATTTTGATAAAATTTGGTTTGAATATAATTGAAGTCCCGGGGTCAAATATAGGCTACTTTTTGACCCAGGCGAAGCTGCGGAAAACAGCAAGTAATTATATAAAAACACGATATTTAAATCTATCAGTTAGGGGGGGCATGACGACCAAAGCGACAGGATATTTAGCAGCTTTTCTTGAAATCAGAAGGTATCATAAGGTATATGTAGGTTGATATTATTTTAAATATTGTTTCTAAGATACGGTATTGTTTACTTTAAGGGATTTGCTTGCTACTACTTTAATCGTCTTTTACAATCTGTTTAGGTTGCCATCTAACGATCGATAACGAACCACACTCTTAAAATAGCGCCATCTAGCATCGTGTAGCTGAACCCAAATTATCTTGTTCATGCAAGTCGCAAGGTCGCAACCAACAAGTTTCACAGTATGTTTAGTTTCAGAGCATACAGAGAGATGGCGCTGTAAGGAAATTAGTAGTATAGAATTAAATGACAATGCATTCTTGGCGGACCATGGCGGACAATAAAACATGATGAGCAAATGTGAATGAAACGTCAAACATTTGTTTATAGTAATTAGTTTAGGGTTGGATTTGAAAGTGGTTGATGGATTGGATTCGGGTTCAAAACTTTGACATACCCATTATATATCTTCTAATATCACTTTGCAGATATTGAGGTTGAAAATGGTCTGCAAACGACATATAAAAAAATAATAAGGGCTCCTACGTAACTGTTCTAAATCGCCAATTTTATTTTTACTAATAAGAACCGAATGCATGATAGCAAAATAAGAATAGAACAATAAATAAGGAAGACTTCGAAGATCTTTTCACAGGCAAGACCTTATTTTCAAAAACATTTGACTTTTCCTCTAACTGCCTCATGAGGGATTTGACGGATATCTATGGTAGAAAGTGACATATGGATGATATGAGTATACAAATGCTAGCCATACTCTATGGCTAGCATTTGTATACTCATATCATCATACAGGTGTCTCCACCATGAAATTTAATAAACGCATGAGTGACTGCGTTGTAATAGTATTGCATTCCTTAGTTACTTTAATATCCGCCAGAGTCGCTTCACAAATTGCACATACAAAATTGTTGACGCAGTCAATCGCTATTCTGTGTCACCTAATCTCATAGTAGAGAAGAGAAACAGATGATCTGAGCTAAGTGGATTGTGTATTGTAATTTTGCCTTGATTATAGATACTTTACATTACGTACCTTCTAAGTACTGTCTGGTGGGTAGCCGAAGAGAGACTTTGAGTGAGGAGGCGTACGCGGAGTCGATGTACCAACGCGGGTCACGTTGGTCACCCAGCCTACTTCCACTGCCTCTGTAATGAAAATAAATGAATAAATAAGTCATCATCGCCATTTCAGCCAGAGCCAGACCACAGCTAAACATTTTCCTCAAGGATTTCAAGAATAACCGGCCTGCACTCATCCAGATATATCCATTAATAATAAGGACCAAATTGTTGAAATTAAGTGCAGTATATGACTAAGTCTATATTTCAGAATCAAGCACATAATATTTTTTTTTTTTAGATAGAAGCCAGTTGACAGAAGATGCTCCTAATACCATGTTGATGCGACTTGTGCTCTAACATCTTTGATCAATTGATTTGATCGCCTTCGTTTGTTTTTCAGAATAAAACAGTGCGAACATTTTTGTTTTCGTATCAAATCTATAGATAATCTTCCCTGTCAAACAACTAAAATGTATTATTTAAAAATTGGGTTTTACGGCCATGGTTACAAGTCCTTTATGGCCCGTCTTAATTTTTATATTCTTCAGTCCTACAATGTGGTTTCGTCAAGTCCTAATCAAGTCTAAAAGTCAAGTCAATAGTCAAGTCTAGGCAGAAGATACAGGCTAAGTGAAAAAGTAATAAACAACTATGAAGGGAGCAGAACTGAATCTTTGTCTATGTCGCATATAAGTACTTATTGGTTATAGTATATGTTGTTTATAGCCCCTAGTAAACTGAGCTACATTTTTTAAGTTTCTGTATATTGCTCGGAGTAAAAACTTGGCGGGAAGAACTCTCTCAAATACGCTAGTCAAAATATAAATTGATACACAAAGAAAGAGAGAGAGAAAGATATATTCTCAGCCAAAAAAGAATTGTTAATGATAATATGATGATAATAATAAAGTTAAGAATATAAAATAGTTTTTTTGCTTATTTTATACAAAAACCAGAAAGCTGCGATTGTATGATACTTCAAAATTTCTTAGTTCAAGCATTCAAGAACGTATATTTTTAAAGCAAAACGACATTGTCAAACTTATGAGTGTCAGATACAAAGAAAATAATGAGCAGTTAGCTCGAAAAATTGCTGAAAACCACATAGAGGAGGTTATAACAAATGAAAACATTCGCTAAAATGCGATAATTGCAAAATTGACACACGAACAAACGCAAACCCTTCAAAATAATTACCCTGAATCCATTTTGTGAACCATCTACAACTTCTTCTAAAAACTATACATGAAATAAAATTCGCCAACGATATTCAAAATAAAAACTACATGTTTCCCTCGTACATATGTCAAACTAAACTATTTTCGGACACCCAAGTTCACGTTGGTAAGCCGTAAGCATAAATAAATCTAAAATACATGTGAAATCACGGCAAAGCATATTCTGTATCTCCGTCACTGAATTACAAGATTGGTTCGGTTCAAAGTAGATCGTAATTTAATGGTTATAACACAGATGGCGCTATATGTTGTAGTAAAATAATAGCGCTACTTGCTTATAGATGGCGTCAATATATGTTATATGATAGAAACTTTTACTATATTTGATTAAGTACACAAATACAGTTTGTTTCTTTTTAGACCAAAGGTTTCCTATTTGTGTTCTTTCTTTCAAAAGGTTTGGTTAATTTTTTTTTTAATTTAGACAAACTTTTTACCATTTAATTACGTATACTAATATATTTTTTTAAAACGCTAAAATTACTCGAATCGAGAAGTAGCTTTAGTGATTCACGCTAAATTTGTTTCGATATCAAAACCAGTAAACACGTCGTTAAAATCACTGTTCATGTTTACTAAACAGTTTATCAAGTCGGTAAAAATACCCACTTTATTGTTTGTACAGCTGTAAACTCCTAGAGATTTTAATTCTTGAACACTGATCGCTAAACCCGTGTTCGTTGTATAGGCATGTATGCTGATTTAGTTGAGCTATTATATAAATCTACGACATAAAGTTCTTTTCTTGCTTGAAAGAAGGTTCTAAGGGGTAGGCCCTTAGATTAATAATTGGTCTCGCGGAAGCTCGACTAGATACCGCTCTATAAAGAAAATTCAGTTTCCAGAATGCGGCAACTTTATATTGTAGTGTGTGTAAGACAATGTGTAAAGACGAAACGAGAAAGAGTTATTTCTTGTACTATTATTCTTACATAGTTTGAATCATGGGTTTGAATACGCAAACTGGCATTTTGCTTCTGTTTTTAAACTAAATTTTTTTTATTTATCTCGACGTCCAACTCGTCGTGACAGACGCGGGTATGCCGCAAGTACGCCGAATTAGCGTTGTTTTAGTTGCCGCATTTGTCTAGTACGCCGACGGTATCTAGATCTAGTCAAGCGCGCGCAAGACAAATTATTGATCTATGTCCCACCCTTTAAATATAATTTAGATTCTAGAACCATCCAGAGCGGTATTTTTTTTAAAATATGACTCAAAATCGGGCAGCCGAATGATTTTCATTCGGTCATAAATTTCAAAAATAGAGCTCCAGTTTTTTTGTCCATAATTACTTTGACTTGACTTTTAACCATACCAGCCGAATTTTACATAAATACGTGAAATTAAACGAGTTTCGATTAAAAATGTAAGGAAAAGCCGAGAATTTTCTTTTTCTTCTCGGTTAAACACTTACAATGATCCGTCTTTCCGCCTTTGTACCTCAATTTTTATGTACATAAATTGTTTTGTGAAATTTGTATTTTGGTGCAATAAAGAGTATTTGTATTGATTTGTATTGTAATGATCATCAGCTGACAGGATTTTGTATTCGTCGGACATTTTTCTAGGTTACTACTTATTTGGTGGTGGTGAAAGTGGTATTGTTTTATTTATATAACAAATTACACAAAAGAAATAGTTGAGAACATGGAGCAATTACAAAGACGAGATGCCGTAATTAGCGTTTTATAAGAAAGTACTTGTGAGGCTACACGGGGCGGAAGGCAGACGTGCGGGGTGCTTGGTTTCGGCCGTAGCTCCAACCATGGAGAACGAGCAATGACAAGCTCCGTCCACTTTTGTGTCGGCGAGGCGCCAATGATCACATCACTGCGCCATTTCAAACGGCATCTCCTCTTTGTAATTGCTTCATGGTTGAGAACGACATGTTAATTAATGGATTAATAGCTGTATCAGTCTCACATACCGATGTCATGTCAGTACAACTGCCAATATGCCACGAAACTAATACTGTTAATTCGGCATGTCTACTCTGACAGGCGCCGGAACCCTCGACGGAAACTAATTATTACTAATGATATTTAACTCTATTCCTATCCTATTAAAAATCAAAGGAGTGAATATATATTTTTATTGTTATTATTTGCGTATCGATATACTGCCCGTATTCGTGATAAGATCCGTAGGAGAACAAAAGTCACCGATAAAGGCAAGCGGATCAGCTCTTTGTGGCAGTGGGCGGTGCACATATAGTTCTTGAATGGCGAACACGAACCGGCAAGCGCAGCGTTGGACATCCACCGACCAGATGGTCAGATGACCTGAAAAAAGTCGCAGGCAATCGCGGGATGCAGGCTGTTGCCAACCGGTCATTTTGGAATTCATTAAGAGAGGTATATGTCCAGAAGTAGACTGATTACTGCTGAAATGATGATGATGACTTTCCATGTTATACTCTCGCAGACATGACGGCATCACTCTTACATCGGAGAACCTGCTGCCCGGACATGGTTTACTCTGGCAAGTGACATACAGACAATATTTATCTTACAAAAGCGAGCAGTTCGTGCCATCTATGGTTTAGCCCCAAGGGAATCTCTTAGGGAGTTGTTTAAAGAAATAAATATTTTAACAGTAGCTTCTCAATATATATTTGAAGTTATCATGTATACAAGGAAAAATATTACTACTTTTAGAAAGAACTCTGATATAACTGATAGACCCTTGCGCAATAAAGATAAATTATTTTTACCTTCTTATAGACTGTGTAGGGTCTAAGACTCTTTTGTGGGGAACTGTATACGTTTCTACAATAAGCTTCCTGAATCGATCACTAGTTTTCCTGATGGACAATTTAAAGCCCATGTTAAAGATCTACTTTGTAAAAAGGCTTATTATAGTACTGGTGATTTTCTTAATGACAGGAATGTTGAACTTAAGCTTGGTGTAGAGTTCTCGGCAAATTGACATATCATTATATGTACTGACATGTCTTTTTTTTTTACTTTTTTTTAATTATTATTGAATTTTTTATTTTTTTTATTTAATTTACATAATCTGAAATAACCATTGTGCAAAATGTTGACAAACATGTGAATCCGTTCATTTAACTAGGTAATTAAGGAAAGTTTTTTCTTATTTGTAAATTGACGTTTTGAAGAAAATGCTGCAGTGGAGTTTGTGGCGTCGCTTCTTCTTCACTTGCGCTTTGGAAGTGTTGGTAAACTTAATATAAGTAAATTGACGTCAATAAGTGATATTTATATCCTATATTGAAAATAAACAATTTCATTTCATTTCTGGTTGACATGGAAAACATATTTAGCCGCTACAATTTAGAGGATGCCTTTATGATGTCTCTTCCTAGACTATTGCTCATACTTGTATTGTGTGTCGTCATGAGTGACAGGGTCACTTTACAACAGGGCATTCTCTTCCTTTCGGTCTGTCTGGTATATTAATTGCCTTTTTTTATTATGTAAACTTTAGAATAAGATATATAAGTTGTACCTTACCAAAAAAAAAAACAAAAAAATTGCCTTGGCAGGATAGTCAGTCATCATTCCGACTCATTACGTCTCCATACTAGAGGGCATAACATCAGAGGAGCTCGTTAACCGCGCGAAGCTTGTATCGTCTGTCAAGCGACGACGGAGAAATTTGGCCGGATTATCCAATAGGGTCGCCATCAGTGGCATTTTATATCTCGAACTCTTCCGTGGTTCTGAATACACGTTAAATCAATGGTTTTATTACTGGTAACAGTCGTCAGACTGTGCTGTGACACATGCCTTCAGGCAGCTTGAAACCATGGTCGTGGTCCATGATTGGAGCCACGGCCGAAACCAAGCACCCCGCACGTCTGCCTTCCGCCCCGTGTAGCCTCACAAACACTTTCTTACAAAACGCTTATTACGGCATCTCCTCTTTGTAATTACTCCATGCTTGAAACACGTCTCGGATCATATCCCTGTTTTCCCTTAGTGTTACAGAGGTCAGATGCCAGTAGCTCTATTGTAATAATTAACACTGGCAGTGATAACGTCCCTATGATTTTATAATACCAATTCATAGGTCAATATAGATCTAATTAATTAAAATTACCATTAAACACTTGTCCGTGACAGAAGACATTGTAATTTTGTGTTACGCAATCTTAATGAGATGTCTGGCCAATTGGGCGGTACATCTGACATTTAGTGCTAACACTGTGTTGGATTGTAAGAAGGAACCATAATGAAGTGTGAAGATAGTGGTTTCCACTAACAGCATTTCCAAGTAGGATCAATTTTCTGTTTTTCCTAACGGCTGACTGGGAGAGAATGCTCTTAGCATTAAGTCCGCCAATTGTAAAAGTTTTTTTTTAACTTTTTGTACAATAAAGATAAATAAATAAATCAATGTCACACAGGCCCAAATTATTAGTGACTATTTTAATTCATTCATGCATATCGAGTGGGCCCCGCGGCCTCTTACGTGGTTACTTGAAGGAATACCAGATGGCATCAAGGAATAAGCAGACAATGGACCCCGAAGCAGAACAGCTAAGGATGCAACTGAAAAACGCTAGGATGAAAAAGAAGATGGCAGCCGGGAACAAGAGCTTAAGTTGCCTAAAGCCACCCTGAAGCACAAAAATCTTTATTATCAAACAATCGGGTGATATATACCGTCTAGATTTTAATTGACCGAGACCAATTTCCATAACACTATATTATTTAAAGGCATAGAATTAGGTATGTATTAATTTCCACGTTTACAATCAAGTAAATAAATCTAAATTGGACTTGAACGAACATGTCCTTTTAAAATATTTAGATCTATATAACAAAACGAAAAACAACTAAATTGAGTGTCTTCTCTTCTCTTTGGATATTTCACATTTCACATGCGTGCGTTTGTTATTTATTTATTTATTTAGAAACAACAAACAGATACAAAATGAGCTATAACAATATGTTCACTTAATAAAATGAGTAATGTTGTAACCATGGAGCAATTACAAAGAGGAGATGCCGTAATAAGCGTTTCGTAAGTAAGTATTTGTGAGGCTGCACGGGACGGAAGGCAGACGTGCGAGTTGCTCGGTTTCGGCCGTGACTCCAACCATGGAGCACGAGCAATGACAAACTCCGCCCACTTTTGTGTCGGCCAGGCGCCAATGATCACATCACTGCGCCATTTCAAACGGCATCTCCTCTTTGTAATTGCTCCATGGTTGTAACCTACTGCGTTATTCACAGGGTAATCTACAAATTTAATTAAAAAAGCCAGTAGGACTTATAAAAGTAACAGAGATAAGGAAATGATTGTGAAATTAAAAAAAAGTAATTAAATATATAGTACCCGTGTAGTTCATGTTTCTTTTCATCTTCAACAAATTACAATTAAAATGCTATGTTTCTGAGCGTTGTCTAAAAAAATTGGCACAGAAAAGCTCAATTTTCATACATGATAGAATTTAATGTCTGTAGAACTCACTTTTGCAAATTTGTTTCTGTAATAATCCATACTAATATTATAAATTCGAAAGTCTGTCTGTCTGTTACGCTTTCATGGCCAAACCGCTGAACGGATTTTGATGAAATTTGGTATGAATATAGTTAAAGATCTGGGGTCAAACATAGGCTAATTTTTGGCGCAGGCAGAGCTGCGGGAAACAGCTAGTATTTAATTATTCTAATATTATAGATGCGAAAGTCTATCTGTCTGTCTGTTACGCTTTCACGGCCCGGAAGACCCGGCTGAGCCAAACTTTGACGCAGGCGGAGCTGCGGGAAAAAACTAGTTTTTAATAAATATAGAATTTAATGTCTGTACATAGGGCGCACTGTAAGTTTCCGGAACTGGCCACTTACATAAACAATATTTAAAAATTTATTGCAATATTTGAAAATAGAACTCTTTGGCTGTAGAATGCAGTTTGTTTCATCTGACTGTCTTTTGTTTTTACCTTGTGGCGCCATTTAAAAAATTGTGTGTCTGCATCAACATGGATTTAACTCGGGAAAACTTTCGTAGTATGATTTTCTACGATTTTAAGTGTAATTTGACAGCTCAACAGAGCATCGCTCGGCTTTAAAAACAGCTTTTGGCAATGAAGCACCATGCAAGACAACTGTTTATAGCTGGTTTGCAGAATTCAAGCGTGGTCGTATCAATCTCAGTGACGAATCTCGCGATGGTCGGCCGTCCACCGCTATGACCAACAAAAACATCAATGCTGTGCGCCGTATGATTGAAACAGACAGGCATGTGACCTAACATGAAATTCGCGCATCCTTAGAAATAGGCATGAGTCAAATACAATTAATCCTACACAAACATTTGGGTGTGAGAAAGCTGTGCTCGCGGTGGATCCCACACAACTTGACCGAGGCTCAAAAAACGGACCGCGTCACTTGGTGCAGTGCCATGCTTACCAGATTCAACGAAGGTGCGTCAAATTTGGTGTGGGACATAGTAACAGGTGACGAAACATGGATTTATTGCTACGATCCCAAAACAAAGCAGCAATCGAGCGTATGGGTCTTTCAAGATGAGCCGAAACCAACCAAAGTGGCGCGCGTGAAAAGTGCATCTAAGCGGATGATTGCTTCTTTTTTTAATAAAACTGGACACGTGGCTACTGTTGCTTTAGAGAATCGTCGTACAGTGAATAGTGACTGGTACACGACCATTTGTTTGCCGGAAGTTATTGACGAACTCCGTAAAAATAACCGTAAACGCCGTATCATCCTGCACCACGACAATGCTAGTTCTCACACGGCCAGACAGACAAACGACTTTTTGAAGGCGAAAAATGTAGAACTCATGAGTCATCCTGCATACAGTCCCGACCTGACACCTTGTGACTTTTTTCTGTTCCCAAAAATTAAGAACCAATTACGCGGTCAACGATTTTCATCACCAGAAGAGGCTGTCGAGGAGTATGAAAAACACGTTTCAGAGGTCACCACAGAGGAGTGGCACAAAAGTTTTCAAAACTGGTTTCATCGAATGAAAAAGTGCATAGACGCCAAGGGAGATTATTTTGAAAAACAATAAATTAATTTTGTACCTTTAATAGTATTTTTTCATATTCATTCCGGAAACTTATAGTGCGCCCCACGTAGAACTCACTATTGCACTCTTGTTTCTGTAATAATATTCTTAACTGTATTCCTGTAACGTCCCGGTTGACTGGAAGAGATCTCTTTATGGGATAAGACCGTCGTTGCATTTATTTTTAGTTTTGTATTTACTGTAATGTATTTTCTGTGCAATAAGTTATTACAAACAAAAAAACAAACAAATATTTAATATTTAATAAGTACTGTTTTCGAAAGTGATTCACGCAAAATCGGTGAGTCGAAAAATTTTTGTTCGAGTAGTTGTTGTACAAACAACAACTACTCGAACGAAAAATTACGAACGAAAGTAGTAGTGTAGCGTTAGCGTGTCGCTAGCAAATTACTAATAAATATACTACAAATCATTTTCAGAAAATAAACGAACCAACGCAACCTAATCTTGCCGCCGCGATATTGTAAGATTGTTACACAGCTGTTGCCAAAAATAATCAAATATGCCACGGAAATAAAGGTTTTTAGACACGGGTCAATGATCTGTGAGTTTGTTTATGATATTCGGGAAGGACAAAATTTTAAAAGATTAATTTTTCAAAATTTTTGTTCAGCTATGTCAAAAATCTATCAGACGTTAATGTTTAATGCGTTTCAACTTTTAATATTATCGTTTTAGTATGTCCCGGCAGTATACCTTTGCGTCAGAGGCCGAGAAGCGGTTCCGAACCAGGGTGTACATGGTCGATTGACAATGTAAGCTACACGAAATGATGATGACCTTTGCGTCAACAATGAATGATTCTGATGAGGAAACACATGAGCAGCCGAAAGGCGGTTACTAAAGAACTCTGACAAACCATATTTTATCTTAATGCCTACGGAGGCAAGTAGGATAAGGCCTTAAAACCCTAAGGTAGTGGGTTCGATTCCCACGCGAAGCATACTTTGTTTAGTTGTTTTCGGTTTTCTTAGGATGTAGGCTTGAATTACCTGATTGTCTGATAATAATGATGATTTGGTGCTTCGGAAGGCGCGTTAAGCCGTTGGTTCCGGCTGCCATTTGGTGGTTTTTAAAGGAAAGCCACGTCAGAGGCTGAAAGGCTGTTCTGAAAAGTTCTGACATCGTTCGATCGTTCGATCTCGTATGCAATCTTATATTAAAAATTGTGAAAGAGAGTATGTATACATACTTATTACGTCTTCCCATGCGTCTTCCCTATTGGAAGAAAAAATTGAAAAAAAAATATTTTAGAAAAATAAAAAAATCATAAATAGAATTTAAAAGTACTGTGTCCGTGGGAATTGAGTAGACACGCGTGCGAAGTCACTGGCTAAAGTAAAAGTATATTAAACTAGCCGTTTCCCGCAGCTCCTGCGGTATATAGCCTATGTTACTCAGGGTGAATGTATCTTTTCAATGGTGAAAGAATTTTTGAAATCGGCACAATAGTTTTTGAGTTTATTCATTACAAACATACACACAAAAATACAAATCTTTCCTCTTTATAATATTAGTGTAGAATTGTAGATTATATAATTATATATTATATAGTGTAGATACAACGCATATCTGCCAGGAAACCAAGTTTCCTGTATTTTACAGGCTTACAGGCTAAATGTTACGGTAATTCCTGTGGTTGTTTTACACTGTGTGAAATTAGATGACATTGAACCAAATTAGCTGGTACAATGACTTCACGGACTGCACATAATATTGTTTATGGTTTCTACTAAGGTTATTGCAAGCGACGAAATTTGATAAAGATAAAGATAAAAGGCCTTTATTGTTTAAATTTAGGGACAAGTAAGATGTCAATAAAAATAACAATAATCTCCAAATTCTGCCATTCCAGGCGTGCAATATATTATGAGTCCAATGAATGGGAGCGAATCCTCATGCGAAAGCTATATTTATTTATATTCCAAAAACTCTTGTATACTATAAAAACATTTATCAATTAATAATTTCAACAAAGCACTGCGAAACTTCTTAAATGGCAGTTCCTTTGATAGACCTTGCGTAGTTTGCTTCGGATGTTTGGGCTCAGCGACCAAATGAGGATCTTGGCCTCCGACACAAGAGATCAACACTGTTCCCTGTTCAGCGCAACCTCCTATTTTTTATTTCTTTATTTATTAAAACGTTATTATACCACAAGTAAACATGCTTATACAATAGGCGGACTTAATGCTAAAAGCATTCTGTACCATTAAAATAATGCCACAATAAAATACATAGAAAGTTTTGGGAGCCGATCACGCAAACTGAAAAACACTTTAACGTATTTAAAAAAATTACTTTAACATGATGAGTCGATTGAAAATAGTTAGACTCACAATACAATACATTACAATACAATACAAAAAGTCTTTATTGCACAACAAGGATACATTGTTAAATACAAGCAATTACAAGAGAAATAACCTTGCGCAAAGACGGCCTTATAGCAATAACAATTTCTGCCGGGGAACCTTTCGGAAAATTGAATAAGGATATTAAAATTGTGCGTAGTAGGTGTCAAAAAGGAAAAAAAAATCCTAATATTTAATTTAATGACTCACCTATTATCTCAAATGAGAATCATGCGAAATCGTACGAAAATATTTCAAGTTGCGGGTTTTGCATTCTTAAAAATAGACCCCGCGCGGTCATGGTTTGACTTTGACGTACTCCATATATTTGCACGATTACATATTAAAATACACAATATTTTTACCGCCGTATATTACTTATTAAGGTCTACTTGCGACCATGCACGCTGTAAAGTATTTGAAATTTGAGGTTTAAATAATAACCTCGATAAAAACCGTATTAAAATAATTTAATTTAATAAAGGCTATTTTTATTTACTCGGAGATCACACAAGCTAATAATGTTACCTGTAATGTGAGTCATAAATAAATAAATAATCCAGAAGTAGCGGCGATCGAGCTTTAGCTAAAAGCTCCGAAAGCTTGGCAGGCGTCCGGAATTCCGCATGTTGACAATGTTATCATCGCTAATGCGTAATGGAGCGTAGTGACTAGAAACATTATTTCATGATCCGCTAAAGCTAGCTCCATCCATCCAGTGCTGGCAATCCAGTGCTGGCAATCCAGTAGCGTTCATGGACACAAAAAAACGCGTCTACATATATAAATTTACTAATGGATTGCCTGCACTGAATCCTTGTAAACGAGCCCTTACATTAGTATTCTGTATGTTTACCAAAAGTTTTTGCAAATTTAAATCGCTAGGTTCTTTGACTAACTAAATCCGTAAATAAGGGCTGGTTTAGACGGATTCAGTGCTGGCAATCCAGTAACGAATTTGGAATTTCTCTATGTTTTTGTTTTAAAATTTTTAATAATTGTGTATACTAACCCTAGGATTTAAGATTTCAATTGTAACTAACACTATGGACGTATGTCTGAAATAAAGATTTATTTATTTATTTATTATTAGACGTGCTCATGGACACGAAATTTTATGTGGGTTCGTGTTCATGAAGATCCTAGACTGCCTGCACTGGATCAGTGTAAAAGTTTTTTGCAAATTTTAATCGCTAGGATCCTTAGCTAGTATATCGATACATAGTTAGATATATTACAAATGAAAGTCGCTTACTTTGTTTGTCTTATTGCGATAAAATAAAACACTACATGTCGTAGTTATTACGGTTTTAACTAATAGATAGATGCTTTAGAAATATAATTTATTTAAAAAAATATAATAAAAATTATTTGAAACGTGATCACTTTAATCGAAATAGTCAAAAAACATCTTTTTAAATACGGGGTATTAGTGGCACTCTGAAAATTCGATTTCAGTTTGTGCAGGATTCGGCATCAGTTTCAGTTTATTCGGGAATTTAAGTAATTAAATTATCACACTGGTCATTAATTTCGAAGGAAAACCCTTTAAAAAAAATATCATGTCACAACTACATGCTTACAATTGAACCATTTCTTCCATAAATGGAAAGAAATAATTACAGTACGTACACTAATAAAAGATTTTAAAAAAACATGAAAAAAACGTAAATGACAGGACAGACATACAATGGCGGACTTATCCCCCGAAGGGATCGATCTCTTCCAGTCAAATCAGAGGATTTCAGAGATCTGTTATAGTATGTATGAATCAATCTTTTAGTATACTTTTTGTTTCAATTGATATTGAAATCCAGTAGCCTAAAATCAAATGCTATAAGTCAGCACGCACCCTGATCCAATTAAACTTTTATTTTGGCTTGCATAACAAAATTTATTGTGAGACAACCAACATCAGCTGCAGCATTAATGTTTGTTTATTACACTTTGGTTTTCAACATTGTGAATAATTGTAATCGTTGAATAGATTTTCAGATTTAAAATTTGCCAAAACCAAAAGACAACTGCAAGGGCATTTTCGAGAATGTGTTTCCGGTGAGTCGAATGATTTCCATTCGGTTTCAAATGATTTTCTGTATATCGAAATACTTGTGAAGTTGAAGTTTTTGGTAGTTTTAAAGTAATTTGGAATTAGCGCGACTGGCCTGCAGTTGAGAATCTCGAAGATCACGTACGATTCGACAACAAGAAGAAACATTTAAAGTAAACCCTTCTGAGAAACACGAAGAAATGGTGAATCAAGCCTATGCGTTCTTAAATCTATAGTTTACCGTAATGAGGTTAATTCGTATATTTTTCACAATTTTATTTTTTGATACCAGTACTTATTTAATGGTTTAAATTATATTTTATTATGTAGTATAAAAAGAACAAGGGTGACTGATTCATCAACGCCCAGCCTAAACCATAAAAGCTATAAACGTGAAATTTGGACAGATGTTTTATGTATAGGTATATATAAGAAAGGTTTTTTAAAATACATCCTTAAAGGGGGTCAAATGAGGGTCCAAAGTGTGTATGGTGGAAGGAGATTAGGTTAATCAGTTCCATTCAAAACTTCACAAGGTAAATGACCTTTGATAAATGATTAAATACGTGTTTCAGGATTTTTCAGACTTCCTCTCCTTAAAGTAGAAAAAGGGACCAAACGCTGAAAATGCAATAACTAAAATGAATTTTGGCATGTGGTTTCCATGTTTTGATCAAGGGGTGCACTGAAAATTGGTTTTCCAAAATTCATCCCCAAAGGGGGTGAAACGGGGGTTCCAATTATATATGAGAGAAGGAGATTAGTTAGTCCGTTTCATTTGAAACTTCAGAAGATTATTTCTTTTGATAAATGTTAGATACATGTTTCAAGACTTTTCAGAACTCACCCCCTTAAAGAATGAAAAGGGGGACAGACGCCCAAAATGCAAAACCTAAACGATTACTGATCTTTTAATGAATTTTGCCATGTGGGTTCCTGTTTTGGTCAAGGGGTACACTAAGGAATAATTTTTCAAAATTGACCCTTAAAAGGGAAAGTGATGTTCAAATTATGTACAAGAGAAGGAGATAAGTTAGTCCGTTGCAGTCAATTTAGAGTTATGCCCCTGAATGAGGGACATGGGTGTTATTTGAATGGTTTATCGGGTTGGTAACTACAAGAATAACAACCATTTAAAAATCCGACGTGTCGGATGTCATACTATCAATCTCTATTGGGATCCGAAGGTAAGTAATCTTCTAAATACATAAAAAAAAAAGATCCTGAGAGACCTGTCATATATAATCTAAGTAACCGCTTACCATCAGGGGGGCCGTACGCCTGTTTGCCTACTTAATAGTATAAAACAACGATCTTAATTTTTTTTAAATTAAAACCGTAATGTGTATCTTTTAAAAGTACCGGTTTCTGTCTATAAAACGGAAGCTTCAATTTATTTTTATTTTATACTAGCCCGCAGCTCCGCCAATGTCAAAAGTAGTCTATGTTTTACCACGGATCTTCAACTATTTCATACTAAATTTCATCAAAATCCGTTTAGCGGCCAACCTTGAAAGCGTAATAGACAGACAATCTTTCGCATTCATAATATTAAAGTAAGGAAGTACGGATTTGCTTTGTTGCCAGATATTAAAACCTACACGCAAATTTTAGCTTCATAATCAGGGTATTACATCGTGTAGCGACCGTAACCCAACTAAAAATTTTATACTTATTCCTGCAGCTAAAAATATCTACGTCTATAATTATACTCTCATCACTTTTGTTAAGAGCTTCTCCATCACTGTCGTTGGTGGTATCTAGCGAACTCGAGTGATATACAAAAATAAATCACTTCAATTCAATGACGTGTACAATACAAATTCGAATACAGCCATTGAAAGAATATCAATGATTTTTAACTTCACTTTTTCGTCGGATCATGTACCTTCATTCTAAGCTTAATCCATATCCATAATAATATTATAAATGCGAAAGTCTGTCTGTCTGTCTGTAACGCTTTCACGGTCAAACCGCTGAACGGATTTTGATGAAATTTGGTATGAATATAGTTGAAGACGCGGGGTAAAACATAGGCTACTTTTTGACGCAGGCGGAGCTGCGGGAAAAATCTAGTTAATAATATAGTACTTCTGTACTATTATCTATTCTATGAAAGTACTAACGACTAACTAAAATGTAGGTATACAGTAATTGCAAAAACAAAATATATTTTTTTAACAGAAAAAGTTCTGCGTAGCCCGTAGGCCGTAGCCTCTACGAAAATCATGTTCGTAGAGGTCTTGTAGAGCTGCTACGAGTAGACGCATAGACTCGTGGACCTCAACTATTTATTTGTAAGTTCCTAGCTCACGGGAGTATGTTTAAAACTTTTTCTTCTCGATGTTGACTAGAAACATGTTCCATTCTATAAATCTATCTGTTTTCCTAGTTTATGTTGTAATTTATTTATTTGGATAGTTAGGCTGAGATATCGACCATTGCACTCAGACATCCAATAATTGGCGTCATGAAGCTAGTTAGCGAAAGAGAGGAAGACCACGGATGCGCTGGAGTGCAGAAAAAGGTAAGATTCGATGCTAGTTGGACAGAGGTGGATGAATAGAAATAGGTTTTTAAGGAAAAGGGAGAGATCTTTGCTCAATAATGGGACGATTTACGTTATTAAAAAATAGTTTTCAATGCTACTCTAATTTTTAATACCGCTTCACTATTATCGGAGTTGTCCGAACCTGCAGCCCTATTTTTGTGTATGTAATGTATGACCACGCAAAATCGGTAAATCTGTAATCGGTAGATCGGTAATTTTGGTTTGATAACGAATGATTGTCATTCGTCATAATTGGTGGGTCTAACGATTTTCATTAGACCTACGAGTCATTTCGAAAATGGGTCACCTGACCTGTACAGCCCCTAAAAATAAAAGTATTTTGTCCCGTATCAAGTGGCTTATCTATCTATCAACTCTTTTAATTTGATGTTAGTTCGCCGAGCGTGCGTCATAAAAATCGAACAGCTGGATACAGGCTAAAATAAATGTTTTTGTACAGCAGTTAATTAAATAAATTTGTTATATTTATGTCATGTCGGTATGTATCAGTTTCTTTAAACACAACGTGTATATTTTTGATTTTATGGTTCCGTACACAAAAGGAAATAGGGGACCCTAATAATGAGACTTCGCTGTCCGCATGTCCCGTTTGTCACCAGGATGTATCTTATGAATCGCGATAGTTAGATAGTTGAAATTTTCACATATGATGGATTTTTGTCGCCGTCATGTTTTTTTCTAGTTATTGATAACGGCAACAGGCAGACGTTCAAAATATTCATAGAATATTTAGTTATATATTCACTTTCAAATGAAAATTGAAATTAATAAACAAATATTAGGTCACGTGATTTTTTGCGAATTTTATAGATAATGGTACGGAACTCTACGTGCGTGAGTCCGAGTCTCACTTAACCGGTTTTATTTATTTTAATTACAAATAAAAAAAGTAATAGAATAAAAATAAAATTTCTCTAAATAATACTCCAAACAATACAATATAACCGACATATATGAGATAAAGTTCAAGGTAAAAGTACGTTCAGGGTTTGTCCTTGTTTTCCTTAGGCCTTCACGAAGGTCGGCCTTCCCGGAGGCCGGTAAAGGTCACGGACGAAGGCCGAATCCTTGCGACCTCGAGCGAGGTCACTTCCGAGGATAGGACCTTGCTTTTAAGGTCACATTTTGGAGGTCATGTTTCGAGGGCGAATGAGAAAGTTGGATTTATTTTGAAGGTAAATTTGGCGTGCGTAATGGGTACTTTGAGCCAGGTACGATCAGGGGCGGAATTTTTGATGTTTAGGTTGTCGGTCGTGTGTGTGAGCGTATACTTTAGTTTTCATTTTTGTAGTTATTTTATTGTTTTGATGGTTGTTTTACTTAGTTGGATTCTCGTTGTTTCAAGTAGAATATTATAAAAATTATGATTATAAATTAAATTAACATTATTTCGATTCGCAAAAATACATGCAAGTTTAATTATTTATTTTTGCGTGTATAAGGTAGTGTTTTAGTTAAAAACCCATTCAGAAAGGAACATTTTACTTTGTATAAGACCGAGCGAGATAATCAAGCAAAGGTCTGTTCTCGCATGGTTCTCTCCTACAGGTCGCATTTTTTAATCGATTTTCATGAAATTTTGTAAGCAGGTTCGGTAATTATATACTTATATTTTTTTGTGTCGTGCCACTGTTTCGAAATTTTTATAAATAGCCGAAACATGAGTGTTCGATACTCAAAAACTATCATATCTCAGCAATTAAAAAAAATTCAAACATGTCCTTAGACTTTTTTGTTATTCTCATTAAAACGCAACTATTTTGTCTGTTTTTTTATACGATAAACTTGAACATGTTTATAGTCGGCAATTCGTCCAAAAGTTATATATTTTCTGATGCTAGCCAAGTCTTTGCGTCTAGTAGTCGCCATATCATGTTGATGATGGAAGGTATGAACTCTTTAACGGCAAGGAGTAGGAGTATGATTTTCTGTATCTTCATCTGATTACCGAAAGATTCTTATTCAGTTTTAAAACGTCCTGGTGATGATGGAACCTAGGGGAAATCGAGGGAATTTTTCATATTGCACTACAATTGGGGTATTAATTATTGTATTTTTATGTTTACAAGTACAGCAGAGCTTGTGGAGAAAAAATTCTACAATTTGTATAACTGAATTTAACTTTATTTAATAAAACAATAAATAATACAATCTTACAGACCATTAATATTTTTCAAGACTGCTGAATTTTTTTATAAACACCTACCGAAATTTAGTTTTTTTAATGTTATAAAGAGTATTTACCCAACATTAATTTATACTGTCTCCGTGGTCTAGTGGTCACAGTGTTTGCTGTAGAACTTTAGGCGGTCGTGGGTTCGATTCCTATGCGAAGCATACTTTGTTTAGTTCTGTCCAGTTTGGTTTGATTCGAACATTGCATACCCGAGTCCCTGATTGCTTGATTCAATGATGATTCCGTGTTACAGAAGGCTAACGTCCTTCCGTAGCCGTTGGCTCAGCGCGACTGCCATTAGATGGTCGTTATAGGAACCACATCACAGACCAAAATGCGGTTCCGGAAATCTCTGACACCAGGGTATTTTGGGTCGATTAGCCATGTAACCCATTCGATATGAATTGAATAAATGAATCTGAACCGATGCTGGAACGTTTAACTGATTTACAAAAATGTATGAATTGCATTTAAAATTAAAAAGGGTGAAATAAAAGTAATTGAAAAAAAATTTAACAGACTTCAAACTCATCTGAAAAGGAAGAAATAATCAATTAGTAGTTGGTTATTAAATATGTTTCCATATCAAGCATTTTAGACTGTAAAATATTGGTAAGGGCTCTCGAGGTCCACCGTTCTCACAGAACCACTAGTATTATCTAATTGCATATTTTCCAGCATTTATAAGTCTATAACGATTCATGAAAAACTACTTAAATACCCACTATCTAGGACATACGGCCTGACAGAGAAGTCTTTGTAGCAGAGCATCATTTTTCACCATTTGGTACGTCATCGAGATAGCCAGAGCCTCAATGTACTGGAATGACCTCAGATTTGCAGAAAATCTTGACCTCAAGGACTCCAGGGCTCAGCTTGGACCATGCGCAAAGGAGTCGTCGCAATGTCAAAAAACTTTCTGTCAAACTTCTTGAAACAAAGTGTGTAATTTTTTTTTTTTTTGTTTATTCTTTCATTTTATAATAATTTTCGATTTACGTTTCACAAGTTAAAGTAAGACTATCACCGGGAAGCTTAGAAGACAAGTTTCCTAGCTAGGTAGCCGAAAGCTCCTAGAAATCGCTGAGTGTAGTTTTTCTACCACTTAGCCTGATTCTTCTGACTAGACTTGACTTAACTACTTACTTTCTTGACCAAAAAGCTTTGTTCAATAGTTTTTACTTAATATAGTCGTTCCGAAGAATTACACTACAGTCACATTTTCCGTATAATATTAAAATAGATATCGAAAAGAATACAGTAAAACTTAAAATAACTTTACACTTGAAAAACAATGAAAGAAAAACATCAAGAATATCGTTCGCAAGCCGATGACAGACAGCTGTCAGGTCTTGACAGCTGTTAAATTGAGGGGCGGCCATCTTTGTTAGAATTCCCGCCAATTTAGCGGGTGTTTAACGCCAATCATTTAGCACTTGAGAAATGGTTATAAGATGTTTAGACTATCGGACATGAAACTTTTGATGTTGTATGTTTGTGCAAATTTAATTATTTGATGAAAAATGTGGTTATTTTAAATGTTTTCACTTGTAACCGCTAGTGGCTAATCCCGACATTCATATTAATTTTTCTTCTTTAAATTTTATTTGCCAGTAAGCATTGGAGCGATGACCTGAAGGATTTCCCAAAGTCGGTGGTTGAAGGCTTTGGATAGAGACACGTGGAAGGAGATAGGGGAGACCTTTGCCCAGCCGTGAGACGTGAATGGTTAAAGAATTTATTTTTATTTTATTTTTGTTAATTGTAGACTTGGTGTGGTGTCCACGAATAACCCAGAGCATCCATTTACAGAGCATGCAGTACTTACTTAATCGCTACAATATATGGATGCACGTCTTAAAATTACTAACATTATTTTCTTCAATCCGATTGTTTTTTCTTTATCTTGTAAGTATCCTCAAAGTATGTGTACCGTTCCTAAATCTGGTAAAACAATAGCTAAGGACCAACTTGATCATTCAGGTTTCAAACAATAAAAAACGCATGAAAGTCGGCTCGTCTCTAATTAGGCGGTACGAAGAGATAGTATATGGTGCAAAAAAGTGTTTAATCAGTCATTCAGATACATAGACACGCAAAACTCATAAAACGCCTATTTTCTTCGGGGTTTATTAACAGACTTTGATAATTTCAATCATTTATAAAAACAAAACCAATAAAACAGTAATATCAGCATTAGAAAACCTCTTTTCATTCATAATTTAAGTAAGAAAACAAAATAATTTTAGTTTTCTCATAAAAAAACATTGTAATTTCATATTAAGGATGGAATTCTTTTTTTCTACATTCTCGCCTAGTGGGTTTTACAGTTTGTCACAATGACGCTTACCACCAGATGGGCCGCATACCTTTTTGCCTACTAATAAAAAACGATTAAAAAAAACTTACCGACTTATAAATCACAACACTACCACTGGGTTAGATCTACTAAGCGTCTACGCGTATCTACTAGTAGTATAGTTTTGACCACGTGTTCGAATTCGTTGGGATATTATTAGACGGTCGCTTACATTATCCCGATTTCTGGATTACTGATTTTATGATGTGACAACTCACATCTTGTAGGGATTAGCTGTAATTATCGTTAAATCGTCAATTTAATGATTGTTAGTTGCTCGTAATATTAAATTTAGGCTTAAATATGTGACAGTGCATGTAAAATTAAAAACAAAAAACAGTAATTTTTCCCGCGACACATGCGTATTTAAATCCCATAGGTTTATACCTACAATGTTTCTTTCTTCTCAATGGTACGTATTTAAGAAAAGAATAGATCATCATCATTTCATGTTGGTTACATTGTCTATCGACCATGTACACCCTAGAATAGATAGTATATATTTATTTAGATACTCTCTCTAATGTAGCATTAGCAAAAAAAAATATGTACGTGATACCAATTTAAACAATGTGTACATTATATGATGAAAAACAATTTCTGAGTTTGAGTTAACACGAAAAGAAGAAAAAGAAGCATATGATGCAAAATTTCAGAATTTTTTTTCAGTTGGTTAGTAGATTTTCTACGCAAGAGGTCACAAACAAATATACACGTTCACTTTCACTTTTAATAATGGAAGGAAGGATAGATTTTAATATTTAATTATAGATATATATGATTAGTTAGGATATATTTTTGTTCCGGTCGCAGTTGAGACGGCCGGTTCTTGGTGTCCTGAAGCTAAAGATTTTGTGGTCCAAATGAAGCGTCGTTTAAAAGATTGTGGTTAAGACTACCGCTCAGGGTGGTACCTGGTTCAAAAGATTTCTATTGTTATCCAAAGAGGCAATGCTGCAATTATTATGGGAACCTTTGAGCCGGGTACAATCAGGGGAGGCACTTTTGATTGATTGAAGTATTTTGTACAATTGTTTTGAGTAAATAAATCCAAATTTAGAGTAAGGATGATAACTTCTGAACCGTTGATCCTACAGCTTATGATAAGATTTGTCTAACAGAGATACAGAGAGATTTCTATGACCTGTCTGATGTCTTCAAAACTTTTATTTTGGAAACAGCCATCAAGCGATGTTCTCAAATATATTAGACCTCTGTTGGCAACTCAGTCGCGTCATAAAACATCCAGAGATATAAGAAGTGGCGAAAAGAAAAAAAAACGGAAACAAGAATTGAGGTCTATGGTTAATCCGGAAACCACAGACAGGCAAGATTTACGAGTCTCTTATGAATGACTCCTCATCTTACTCGGAGTACTATCTACCATCAGCATATTTCCGTGCCACTTATATTTAGCTTGGCAGCGTGGGTTCGCCCCAATTTTTCAGTATTTCACCACTAATTTTTCGTCACATATTCTCTAGACAGTTATTAATGATGTGATATTTTGAAGGTGTAAGGAGAGTTTTTCGTAATAATATGACCATAACAGGCAAACAAACAATTTTTTTTTTTGTAAAACAGGCCACGCTTTTATGGTTTTTGTTTATCAGAGCTTAGCTAACACGCTATAAGAGTACATTAAACATAAGATTTTATTGACGCTTGCGACTGCGTTAATAGTTTAGTATTAGAAACTACTAAACACTAAGAAAAAACTATTAGGTATAATAATACCGATTATCCTTATTTAATAGTTTTGATAAACCTAGTTTGGATACCGACATGACTTGATACTGAAATTTTTGTAAGTTGCATACCAGTATGTTTTTTATTTTCTCCATTGTATTACCGTTCTATGATGGAAGTGAATAACTTCTATATATTCTTTTTTAAATAAAGTTGTATTAGCTTTCTCATGTAAGAAATGTCAAAAATGTCAACTAGACAAAGCTGTGTAATATTTTGGATAAATAAAATAAATAGCAAATATTTATGAAAATGTTCATTACAAGTGCTCTTTTTTCAGAAAATAGTGTCCAAAAGATACAATCTTCATATAATTCAAATAATTACAAGATTTTTGTGGCGTTTTAAGCTGTAATAAAGTCGGATTCAGTTGTTCTCCAGAACTAGTCGTTCGTGAGCTGTATGGCTAAATGGACCCTTGCCTTTGGACTCCTACTATAGAGCTCTATTTTTTATTTTTGTTCTGCCGCCGCTAGCGAGACTTCCAGTAACTTAGAGTGTGCTCTTGACAGAAGCCGCAGGATACGCACCACTGGATCGTTCAAAAACAACTAAACGAAGGCCAAAATAAGCCTAGTGGATACAATCAAGCGTTGCCAATTGCAGTTTATATTAATTGTATAGATAAAATAAAATATTTTACATTAAATAAGTGCAAAATAATAGACAAGGGTGATGCTGCATGTTTCTCATGTAAGTGACTCTCAGGTTTTGTTTTGAAAAATAAACAATCTTTAAACCTAACTTGTACAGCGCCCCTGATGTATAGTATACTAGCTGTTTCCGCCAGCGTCGAAAAGTAGCCTATGTTTGACCCCGGTTTTTCAACTATATCTATACAAAATTTCATCAAAATCCGTTCAGCGGTTTGGCCGTGAAAGCGTAACAGACAGACAGACTTTCGCATTTATAATATTAGTATGGATAGTATGGAAGTATGGATTTCCCTCGTGGCCAGTATCTCTACAATGAGGTTTTATTAACACAGACGCGGTCGCTAGCGTCTGCGTTAAACTTTAAGATATATGGAATTTCATAGTCAAATTCGCTGTGCAGGTTTCCCATATGTAAACGTTATTGCAAATATTGCAATCTCTAACATCTGCGTCAATAACATCTCATGGTAGAGGCAGAGCACTATATCATATTTATCTGGCGCTAACAGTCGATTTGCGTTCTAAATTACAAAACATAAGTCCTATGAATTACATGTTTTTCCTACAAAAAGAAACAAACACATAAAGCCCAAACTATTTTGGACGGAAATTGTAGTAACATGAGTCATGCTTGTTGTGGAGTTGACTATTGCGATGTGGGTTTCAGTTAATTTTGCTGAAAACTGAACAATTTGTAATATTTACGTTACATTTCGTTTCATACAAAAGGTTCACATGCCCCCGAATAAATAATAGACTAGTTTCCAGGGTCAAAAGACTATCATTAAAATTAGTCCGTCATTTAGTGAATCAGAATATATTAGTGACGTATTTTTTCTATTGTCAATTGAGCGATAAATTATAAAGATAATATAACGCATCAAAGTTTAGGAGTGGGGCGCGACCTCTGTAACCCCTTTTTTACAGGGAAACCAGATTAACAGGAATGAATGGTGTGTTAGTGACCAACACTCTCAGATTTTTCAGACTGCCTAAAAGGCATCTGACACAGCCTGACAACTGTCAGCTATTGATAATATCCGAGACCAACGGCTTAACGTGACTTCCAAAGCACGGAGGAGCTCGAGATAGATAATGCCACTAATGGCGACCAATCCGATTTAGGTCCTGTTTAAAAGCCGCTTGACTCGTCTATCGAGCTCCTCAAATGACATTGTAATAAAACTAAACTTCTTGAAATATAAAATTCTGAGACTGGATCACATAAGGGAGAGAATGCTTTTAGCATTAAATCCGCCAATAATAAAAGTACTTTTTGAACTTGTGGTACAAAAAAGATTTATAAATAAATAACCCACTCGATATGAACGAACTAAATATACATATATTGTTTATGGCTAGGCCTAGAACTACAGAAAGACAATAAAACTATTTAGAGCTGCACTGATGATGATATTCTAAGGATGAGGTTATTATTAAGTCCGACTTCTAAGAGTTAACCGCGATGTAACACAATTTTATAATGTTTCTCGGTAATGTCAGATAGACTATTGTCACATAAAATAGGCCACTCAATCATGGGGGCGTATATATATCCACACTAATGTTATAAATGCGAAAGTCTGTCTGTCTTTCTGTCTGTTACGCTTTCACGACCAAACCGCTTAACGGATTTTGATGAAATTTGGTATGGATATAGTTGAAGACCCGAAGTCAAACATAGGCTACGTTTTGACGCAGGCGGAGCTGCGGGGAAGAGGTAGTTATAAGAAAATATCTGTCACAGAAAACCACGTGTGAAAAGAGAGACTATGTAGAATAGGAACAGAGAGAGGACTAGCGAAAAATCTGCTTCCCAGGTCCAGGACCCGGAGGTCGTGGGTTCGATTCTCATGGAAAGCAGTCGCAGTTGTTAATTGTTTCCAGTTTGATTAGGACATTGCAGGCTTGAATCACCTGACTGTCTGATAATGTTGATTCCGTCAAAGGAGCCACGTCAAAACTCTGACACCAGGGTTTGCGGTTTATCATGTAACCCACTTCATATGATTGAATAAAGCTAAAAATCCGGATTGCTGTTTTTAGTGGTTAAACAATCAGTTAAACAGAAATGCATGTAAATTGAGATCTCAATTTATACCTCAATTGTTTTTCACGACACTCGCGCAAATATTTAATAAATATATATTTAATACACTGCCTTCGTTATATATATTGGAAGTTACAAGTTTCGTCAAATCGAATGAAAATATATTTCCAACGTTCGCTTCACGAAATGTTACAAATAGAAGCAAAACATTAGGTTATCGATTATGTGCACCTCCATGTAAAACGACGTTAAAAAATAAAAGCATTCTTTGTATGGCTCCGAAAATATACAACAAACTACCTCAGGAATTAAAAAAAAAAGAATGAAAATTATTAAATGACGTTTTTAAAACTGTAATTTACTCTTCACAATCCTTTTTAACCCTTCCTCGGCCAGCTATCTAAGAAGCCTATTTCAATTTCGTGGTGATGTTGAGGATCGCTCACTGCGCAGTGCTGAGAGACTTCGCTTATTAATTCCAACTCATTCTACTCAGTTCTACTCTGGTTCCTTCGCTGTACAAGCCGCTCGTCTATGGAACTCACTGCCATTCACCGTTCAGTGCGCCGAAACGTTAGCAAGCTTCCAATCACAAGTCATGTCGCACTTTTTACGTGATACTACTACTTAATACTATCCTTACTTATCATGGCTATGGTATTCTACCTTGTTTGTAGTAATGGCGTGTGTATGTGTAGTGAATATGTTGTTTATATTGTATGTATATATATAGTTGTATATAAGTAAGTGTGTAATATACATTATATGTGTAAGTTTATGTTTTGATATTTATAAAATTATTATGTTTCTTCTTACTCTTGTTGACACCTACTGCGCACAATCTTTAATATTTTTACTCAATTTTCCGTAAGGTTGCCTGGAAAAAATTGCTATTGCGATAAGGCCGCCTTTGCGCAAGGTTATTTTTCTTGTAATTACTTGTATTTAACAATGTATCCTTGTTGTGCAATAAAGAGTTTTTGTATTGTATTGTATTGTATTGTATTGTAATTAATTGATAATAATATTTGTAAGTCTGAAAGGACAGAGCATAGCGATGTGTGTCTTTTACTTTGTTCGATCTGCATTATTATGTACTTACCTATGTCTCACAAATAAAGTTTCTATTCTATTCTATTCTAAAATATATATATATATTTAAACTTTCGTTTTCTACATGAGCTAAAACCATTTCGCTTTTACACTCACAACAAATCGCAGTACTATGACAGTAAGTTTCCATAAAATATTCACAAGTGGCTTATGAGATAGTAAGTTTATAACAATATAATGTGGCGTGAAATTTTGCTGCATTTAATAGGAGACACGTGTCGCAAAACAGAGCAAATGTTCCTAATCTAATTATAATACACTGTAACACTCCAAGTACTTTGTAGTGCTTTGAAACTATAGATCAATATGGTAGATTCCAACTTTCTTTTTACGGTTAATCTTTTTTAACATCAAGTTCATCTCGAAAAGAATAATCGACATATTCCGTGACCAAAAGGATGTTTCCTCTCACAAAGGATCAGCATTGCCATCCAACGTGGCAATGCTGCCAGCCTTTTGGGCACATTGCCACGATGTAACGATTTGCAGGGACTACATTATTGTTTGTTTGTTTGTTTGTAATAACTTTATTGCACAGAAAAATACATTACAGTAAATACAAAACTAAAAATAATTGCAACCGCGGACTTATCCCATAAAGAGATCTCTTCCAGTCAACCGGGACGTTACAGGAATACAGTTAAAAGAGATTTGTAAATATCAGTTTTTTTTATTTATTTAAATAGTTTTTAGTTTAGGGTTATGTTTATTTTAATTTTAATAAAAGACATTAAAAATATCTACATAAAGTCTACCAAAAAGTACATAAATTAAATATATAAAAATTCTTCATACGAACTCCATCAAGGCAACGTACCTTATATACTGGCAGCATTTCCGCGTAGTAGAGGTACAAGTTACAACTTATCCGTTGGGCGAAATTGGTAGCTAGAATAGAATAGAATAACTTTATTTGTGTTTGCATAAGGTTTATAAAGATTACAAAATAAATGATCACTTAATTTCATAACATAAAATAACTTAGCTCTTATATTCAAAAGTAACTTTATTCAACTGCTACCTTTGGATACTAGACGGTCGCCTAGATTTAGGAAGACCTAGAAGGCATGACGAATTGAACAGTTTACTGGACATATGTCTATGAATAGAGACGAATGGAAATAAAACCTCCATTGGGCTTACATATTAAGCCTAGCGTAATGAATTATAGTTTATTAGGTTATTGAGCCCTGGGTAATTTGAGAAGCTCGTTCTTCTTCTTCTTTGCGAGTCGACTCTGGCTGTTATCAAACTTCAGAGGACCAAAACTCCGCCACCGACGAGGCATTGTCGGTGGCTTGGTAGAGTGGTCCCTGAGCGTGCAGGTGGCCAGACATGCAGGACAGGACAGAAGATGCGTCATGGTTTGGGTAGAGACACCGCACTGGCAGGCCACCTCCGAGCAGTAGCCCCACCTAAACATGTCATGGCAGGTCATGTCCAGGAGGGAGGCTCTCCGATAGCGGCAGAGATGAGGCCGGAGGGTATCTCTCCGTCCAAATATCCATTCTAGACTGAGAGGCTTCGCCAGATAGTGGTTTTGTTTCTTTGACGAAGCTGTGTCGACTCTTCAGTCTTTGAGTGACGGGCACGTTGAAGCTCGTTAGTCGAGGGCGACCCGCGTATCTGTAGCGAATGCTCGTGTCAAGCGACGGCGTGACGCGACCACTATTGGATTGGTCGCCATTTAGTGACATTTTCTATCTTGAGCACCTCCGTGCTTCGGAAGGTACGTTAAGCCGTTCCCGGTCCCGGTTGTTGTCTATAGATAGTAGTCGTTAGGCTGTGTCAGATGTCTTGGGGCAACCTGAAAAATTCTGACAGTGTTGGCCACTAACACAACTCGGATCATGTTCCTGTTGGTCTGGTTTCCCTGTAAAAAGGGTTAAGGAGGTCAGATGGCAGTCGCCCCATTGTAATAATCAGTTCCGCCAAATCTAGGACCATGACTTACAGCGTACCCTAGGCTCCGAAGCGTAAGCTGACGACGCAACTTGGAATACACGCTAGGATGATGAGGATATTGAGCTCCCGGGGCATACACTACCCTGGCCAATCTGGAGATCTTTAAATCATGTCTGCGTACCCAGGCTGGCCGGTTCCCGCTCAACCAACGGAGTTGAAAACATTACGATTTTGTAGACTCCGAGAACAACCAGGAAAAGCTTATGTGATGATGACGTCATAAAGACACACTTCAACAAATCACTGAAAGTAGGATTTAGGATAATATAAGTTTTATTATCCCTACATTTAGCTGTGTTAGTCCGCTCTCATTAAGACCGGTCATATGAATAGAAATCAAGATGTATTCCCGTATATAAATCAGACAGACGGCTGGACAGACAGACCGACGGTTAACGAACATCTTGATGACTTCCTAGTATATTTTAATTTCGTTTAGATGATAAAATGGTCATATAAAACGGAATTAAAGGATGGGTGATTAAAATTTAGTTTTTGGAAATCAAATTCAGGTTTAACATAAATACCATCACGCCTACGGGAAAAAGGCGTGATGGTATTTATGTATGTAAATTCAGGTTTTTAAAGAAACGCAAGACTGCACAGGAGATTCCCGGGATTCTGGTATTATTATTTTTATCTCTGGCCTTTGACCCTCCAGCATGATCAAAAAACTTGGCGCGACGCGATTTCATAAAGTCGTCAGAGGTTCAAAACCAGTGTAGCCTTCTTGTCCAAACTGATCAGCACTTTGACGTGCTTGCCCTGAGCTGTACATAACCTTTTGTGGAAGTGACGCGTTTCTAGAGTAACGAGTATTTTTTTTTAGTAATAGGTTATTCGGCCATGAATACAAGTCCTTTAAAGCCCTTCTATATTAGCAGATTGTCCGATAAAAAGTTTTTGTACTCAGGAAACCATCGGTCGTTAAAGACCTTACAGGCCGAGACACGGTTTTGAAAAATTTTGACAACAGGTTGGGAAAGTTCACATCAGGATCAATGGACCTTGTAACCAACGCATTATGAATGAATGAATAGTCGGTCTAAAACCATAGATCAAAACGAACTTTCGCATAAACTTTTGTCAAACAAAGTATTACTCTCCTTTTTGGCTCTACCGCAGTCGAATAAAAATAGCAAGTTCTGAAAAAAAAAAATCTTATACGAGTATGTCGTCACACAAAAATACACGAGATCGGATAAGAATTCCCTCGCCATCTTAATTAGAAGAAGCGGTGTCGTGTTTATTTATAAATGGGTTTTTATGTATGGGTATCATGCCCGCTCATTTTTTGATCTGGTCATCTCATCTGTGTCATCACGTTGACTTTTACTTTCTTATCCTATCTACGACTAAAGTTTCTACGGCAGTTACGTAGTTTTCATTGCTTTTCATCCAAGCGAGTTTTTCAGTTCTAGTTTTCGCTTGAAAGCCTAGGGTAAGCTAGATAATTCATTCATTTCGAGTTGGTTACATATCAATCGACCCTGTAGAACCTGGTTGAAGAGATCCGGAAACGCGATTCGATACAAACTTTAAAAAAATAAAAATTCTAATATTATTAAATAAATCCGGTTTGTGCACACTTAAAGGGTACCACCAAATGGCAGCCAAAACCAACGGCTTAACGTGCCTTCAGAAGCACGGAATCATCATTTTTATCGGGCTATCAGGTGATTCAAGCCTGCAATATCCTTAACTGGAAACAACTAAACAAAATATGCTTCCCGTAGGTAGCGAACACGGAGGCAGCTAGTTAATTGATGATTGATCATTGCCTTTATTCTCACTAGTTCCTTTCCCATTTCCTCTGAAGGAACTACTGAGGCCTTTTTATCTCAGTAGTTCCTTAAATTTCTTTGGAGGAACTACTCAGCATTAATTTGTTGTTTCAGTAGTTCCTTCAGAGCAACTAAATGTGTCCTAGATTTCGCGGTACTGATTATCACTAACTATGGAGCGTTGCCGTCAGTGTGACCGCGGGTCAGAAATCATTTCTCAACCGTAACTTTTCACAGGAAAAAATCGATGCTCGTGCACTTTCCATCCCTAGTTGGAGCATGATTTAGAGGCTTAATAGTCCTGTCTCTTGCACTTAATATGGCGAACCACCGGGCCATAGTGGTGGCACAGGATTGGCTTTAAATATAGTTGAATATAAGCCACTTGACAAGTAGGTTTTAAGACATATGCTATAGACTGAAGCAAAGAGCATCGAAACCGCCCTACAAATAAACGTTCCTTTCAGATCATTTTTTTTTCTAAGACGAAAGAAACTCATTTGCACACAACCAAGAACGTATAGTGTCGTAGTCATAATACAGAGTCAAAATTAGAATATTTAATGTACTAAGATATTTATGTATGTCTGTCTGGTTCCTTAATTAATTGCCTTAATATAGGACAAGGATAGCGTTCATTTTATTTTAAGCTATATTAACTAGATTTTATGTTACTAACTACTTAGTTTACATTGAAAAGTAATTAGAGCGTAAAAATCTCTTTGATGATAAAATATGATGTCCTAATTTTTTTATACTACCGACAGCCTGGCTACGGGGGAATTCGCCACTGCGAATTTCGCCGCGATTTCACCGGCACTAAAGAGTCACAGGAACTGGTAACTAGGGAGTCGAAATGAGGAGTAGTAATGATTAGTGCACTGAAACAAATGCATTTGTATGTATTTCTGTTAGTCGCCGGTGACATCGCGGCGAATTCCCCCGTGGCCAGGCCGTAACTGTCTCTATGGCGTTTGCCTGCAGACCCGGAGGTTATGGGTTTGAGTCCCATGGGAAGAAACTTTGTTTAGTTATTTCGTGTTTGGTTAGTAGGACATTGTAAGCGTGAATCACCTGATTGTCTGATAATAAAGATGATTCCGTGCTTCGGAAGGACGTTAAGTCGTCGGGGCCAAGTCGGCGGCCGAGAGGCTGTTACGAACAACTCTGACGCGACACGATATGAATTAATGAATTGGTCCCCTGAAAATTGCCGCGCGAAGCATGTTCAGCCCTTTTATGTCTGAACCTAAATGATACAAATATCCATATTTTGGAATCCTAAAAACTGACGCCCAGTAAAAATGCATCCAGCCCTTAGCTTAAATCTATACCTGAATATTACTTTGTATGCTCTGTAAACCGCACAAATCATGAGGGCATTTCGCGTGAGTCGCGATGTCACTCTGGTCTATAAACACATAAATATCTATGATAGATATAAATCTACTGTTTGCTCTAGCTGAGCGCTGGTTTGATTAATTATCTACTAGATATTGCCCCTGGCTCGGGTACTCTGTTCTAGATTTGGCGGTACTGTGTATTAAAATGGAGAGACTGCCGTATGCTTTTTACACAAAACCCAAACATAAAGAATATGATCCGATGTTAATACACAGTAGTAGTTTGATAAGTACGATTCACGGAAAATCTGCATGTTGATCGATTTTCATTCGACTCTACTATTTTTGGTGATTTGTTTAACCTTAGATTAATAATTTATTTATTTATTTATTAAAACTTTATTATTCCACAAAGTACACATATACTTAAAACAATTGGCGGACTTAATGCTAAGAGCATTCTCTACCAGTCAACCATTGGGAGAAACGGAAAGATAGTTTGACGCAAGAAAGTTAAGGGGGAAAAAATTTATTACTTATAAAGCAAATTTTATCAAAAGCTTAAGTTCATACACTACGTAAACTTATATAAAACATACACAAATACTGATTCATTTTAAATATATACCTATATATATATAAATGTACCTACACAAATACCAATGATGAAATCAAGTAACATTGAGAAGTTTTCATTAACTGAGCGAGTCCAAAATGTGCGCACTTGCCCGCTTTTTAAATAAAAATTTGTTAGGACTTTCCTTAATATCAGCAGGTAAAGCATTCCAAAGTCGAGTAGATTGTAAAGTGAAGGAATTAGCCATAAAACTGGTGCGAAAAAGAGGAGTACTTAGTAAGAGAGAATTAGAACAGCGAAGTTGACGGTCATGAGAGTCGGATAGATATTTGAAATGACATTTTAAATAATCAGGAGATTGAGGATTCATTAGGATCGAAAAGAGTGTACAGAGAGTACCTAAGCTCTCTGCGTTGACGAATTTGTAGCCATCTAAGCTCGGAGCGGTAAGGCGATATGTGATCATACTTACGGAGGCAAAATATGAAGGGGATGCAGTTATTTACTAGACGATCTAGCTTATTTAGAAGATCTTGATTAAGGTCCGGATAGCATACATCTGCATAGTCCAAAATTGGAAAAATATCCGCGACGCGAGCGCGCAAAACCAATTACTAATCTAAGCGTATAACATTCATCTGTGGTTATGCTTTTCAAAAATAGGGCTCCAGTAACCAACACTGTCAGATTTTAAGGCTGCCTAAAGGCATTTCATATAATCTAACAACTGACATCTAATGATATAATACTTAGACTCTTTACTAAATTTTATAAAAATCCACTTAAAAACATCCAAACTTTTGCATTCATAATAATTTTACCTACTAGGAGCCCGTCCCGGCTACTTATATCTTCGAACAGAAGGTATTTTATACTTAAATGAGAATAAAGAGTGGGCGTGATTGGTTACTACAGTAGTATGATTACGAGTAAAAGTAGAATAATGAAGTTTTAGTAAAAAAGAACCATCCGGCAGGGTTAGATTTGCTTACTCTACCTTTCCTCGAGATTTGGGCTAGTTGTTAGCTTTTGATACCTATAACATACAATCTACTAGCGTATTAAGTATCGTAGGATTTCCATAAAAAATATTAACCTCTGAAAATTCTATTTCATATGTGTTATCAAAATGTTTCATTATGGAGTATTTTATTGTTGTTCAAAAGTCCATATGCGTATTTCGGAACGTTTAAATTTTTGTAACAGGTACCCAGGTAATATTTTTTCATTACCAGGTAATAAAAAAAATATGCAATATTTTCTTCTATGACAGAAACATGTCAGGAATTACAGAAGTAATTTAAAACCTATGATATGATGAGGATGGCGCCACTGAGCTGGGCAGTAAACATTGTATTCGCGCATAAAAATGTTTTTAAAATAATCTAAGTGTCCATACTACATAATGGAATTTTGATAGTGTATAGTATCGGGATATCTACATGGACAAGTGTCGTTGCGGAGGTATTAACAGCACTTAATGCCATTAAGTTACAAGAAACAGTAAGGTTGAAACATCCCATGAAACTATTTCCAGTGTTAAGTGTGCGAGTTTATTACCTTTAAAAACAGTGTTAGTTGATATTCCGTGGGTTGTGTGGCGTGTCTAACACATTTGGGCCTAAAACTAAGTGCTAAAATAACCAAAAATTACTATCTAAGAACATACGATAATTATGTGAGCCGGTAGAAGTGAATAATTTTTAATATTTTGTCAGTAAATCTAATCGAGCAATAAAACTTTGGAGTAGAAAATACTACGAGTACTCGCCACTATTCACCATTTACTTTATTCTCCGGCTGGCGCAGCGGTCAACGCGTCCCCTTTTTATGCTGCATTACACAAACAGAGTTCGCTATAGGCCCCGAGTTCAAATCTCGGCACCGCTAAAAATTTTCTTATACAATGTTTATTTTTTCTAACTATGTGCCTTTATTCATCGAATAGTTGGAATTGGAATATTCAAGTGATATTATTCTTTAATAACCTTCACTTAAATCGTCAGTAGACCTGGAAAGAATCCAATCCACTAGGTGGCAGCACTAGTACCAAATAACGGCCTACAAAAATAAATATTTATGGTAGAAATCAGATCTCGGAATAATCAGAAGACAGAGGAAGACAGCTAACAAAAAAAAAAGGAGAATATATTTAATTTGGGAAATTCAAAGACACATCTAATGTTATAATTATTCTGTACATGGTTATAACTAAAATTATAATATGTTGCAATAATTTAATGTAAATTTATTATTATGTATTGGTATGTTTATTCTGTACATTGTTTAATTGTTTATTATTTTTAATCAATCAAATTTTAATCACATGTTTTTGGGAATTTTAATTTATTTCAGTTTATAGACAATTCTTATCGGCCTTATGTTTTTAATTCTATAGATAATTTTTTGATGATGGAATTGTGATGAAAGTGTTATACTGGATACATTTTATTTTTTATTTTTTATTTTTTTTTATCTATAGAGTTTTTGTTTTATTTATATGAACGTAAATAGATTTGTACATTATTTGATTGATTGATTAGTCATAAATTGAATGAATTTGAATGAAATAATGTTATTATAATTAGAATTGTCTTTTTGTTTTAATTTCTTTATGACTTTTGTTTTATTTGAATGAATGTAAATAATTAATTGGTAAATTAATTTACCTATACACATTAATTATATCTGCGAAAATATTTGTATTAAAATTGTATTGTAGTATTGCATGCTATTTCATGTTATTTATATTGGTTATCTTTATTTTGTATTTTTTTATTTTTTATTTATATTATGTCATTACCAGACCCTATTGTCCCTGTATCGCCTATTGCTGGCCCCTCAAGTAGTTCGTTGAATGCTTTCCAAAGATGTGAGCAATGTGATCTTCCACGTTTTTTTAAAAGTCGTAGGGGACTCAATGTCCATATTTCTAAAGTACATAAGGCTCCTCCTGCATCGATAACAAGCTCTAATGACAGGCCGAATAATGTTCAACCCCCCTCTTTGGTAACAGATAATGATTCTGAGTCTGATAGTCATTCAGTTAATGTGCTTTGGGCTCTCTTGTCTAAGTATAAAAAAAGTATGCCAGTGGTTAAGAGGATTCCAAGGGGTGCAAGATTGTCAGTTGCATTATCATTAAAAAAGGTAATCGATAATATTATTTTGACGAACAACAAAGTAAGCTGGGAAAAATTGTTATCCTTCGCATACCGAATTTTGCATGTTAGCAGAGAGGACGGTCGTTCTTCTTCTCTTACCCAACTTATCAAAGCCAACTGTAGTCAACAAGCTCATTCGTTAGCCGTTAGTAGTAGGGGCATCAATTACTCTAAAAGCAGGTCCAAGGATATCTTAAATGGTAGGATTAAGCGGATTGAAAATAAAGTCAGTGATGGTGATGTGAGGGGAGCAGCTCATTTGATTTTTTCTAGTGATGCCCTGGCTCCAGAAAATGAGGAAACTTTGGCCTCATTAGTAGAAAAGCATCCACAAGCATCTTCACATCGTAATCCTCTGCCAGAGCCTCCTGCAGATTCGGTCCCTACCCTACAAATTTCAGCGGATGAAGTGTTGGAATCCCTTAATTCTTTCAAAGGCGGGTCTGCAAGTGGGTTAGATGGTTTATCGGCACAGCATTTGAAGGACCTTTTGTGTGGTACTACTGGTGATACTGGCCGCGCCCTATTGCAAAGTCTTGTTGCACTTATTAATTTAATGTTGGCTGGTAAGGTTCCTGATGAGGTTACCAATATTTTGTACGGAGCAAATTTATGTGCCCTTATCAAGAAGGATGGAGGTATACGCCCCATAGCTATAGGCTGTACGATAAGAAGATTAGCCTCCAAAATAGTTTGCAAAAATGTATCTTCTACTTTGGCTTCCTTATTTCAACCAAGACAATTAGGTTTTGGAGTAAGAGGGGGTTGTGAGGCTGCAGTGCACGCGACTAGGACCTTTATTAGAGATTTTCATAATGACGTTGTTTTAAAAGTGGATATTTGCAACGCTTTTAATTCTTTGGATAGAGGTGTTTTTTTGCGGGAGGCTAGAGACCATATTCCAGCAATATATTCTTATTTGTGGCAATGTTATAGTTCTCCTTCAGATCTTGTCTATAGGGATCAAGGCATAAAATCCTCAACTGGTTGTCAGCAGGGAGATCCTTTAGGACCGGCCATATTTAGTCTCGGAATTAATCCCATCATCTCCAGTCTAAACTCACCACTGAATACATGGTATTTAGACGATGGCACCTTGGGAGGATGTGCAGCAACCGTTAAGACAGATTTGGAGACATTAATCTATAGATTTGAAGAGATAGGTTTGAAGCTCAACTACTCTAAATGCGAGCTTTACATAGGCGACTCGGTTACAGATGTGGACAGAGACAGTATTTACTCAACTTTTCAAGAGATGGCCCCTGGGATTAAAGTAGTGAATAAAGATTGTTTTCGGATTTTGGGAGCCCCGGTTTTGGAGGATTCAATTCCAAACTTTGTAAATGAGCAGGTTGCCAAATTTAACGCTTCATCCAACCTTTTATTCCAAATTAATGCGCACATGGCTTATTTTATTATCAAATCTTGTCTCTTTGTTCCTAAATTTACTTATGCTCTGCGTTGCTCTTTAATGTGGAAGCATCAGAATCATCTTGAAACACTTGACGAACTTATTAGAGTCTCGCTGGTAAAAGTGCTGAATTGTGAAATAGACAGCGTGGCCTGGCAATTTGCCTCACTGCCAGTTCGTTTCGGAGGTATAGGCGTGCGCAAGGTTTCTGTCGTGGCTCTTCCGGCCTTTCTGTCTTCGGCTCACGCGGCATCCTCATTATGTGGTAGGATTCTTTCCCCGGTTTCGGGTCCCATTGAGGTTTGTGGCGTGGGTGAGGCTGGGGAGGTTTGGCGTTCCTTAAGTACGGAGGACTTACCATTATATCTTAGTTCACAAAGACAGTGGGACAGTCCTTTGTGCAAGGCGATCCAGCAGCGCTCTTTGTCTCAGTGTAGTCGATTAGAGGATCGCGCCCGCCTTTTGGCGTTGTTTGAGAGGGAATCTGGGTATTGGCTTCAGGCACTCCCGTCAAGACATGTCGGCACTCTGTTGGACAACAGCACTTTTACTTTGGCTATGGGTCTTCGCTTGGGTGCAAAAATTAACCAACCACACATCTGTCACTGTGGTATGGCCGTGAACAGTATGGGTCATCATGGTCTGTCTTGTATGAGAAGTGCGGGCCGAATCCCTCGTCATGCGTCTCTCAATGACGTGATTCGCAGAACGTTGGCCACGGTTGGTATCCCTTCAATTCTAGAGCCGAACGGGATAATCCGTGCTGATGGTAAACGTCCGGATGGCCTTTCCCTTGTCCCGTGGCGTTTGGGGAGAAGCCTTGTTTGGGATGCCACATGTGTGGATACATTGGCCCCTTCTCATTTATTATCTACTTCTCACCGTGGTGGCGCGGCAGCCTATGCGGCGGAGGCAGGCAAAAAGCGAAAATATACGGGTCTGGTGGAAAATTATTTTTTCTTACCGTTCGCGGTAGAAACGATGGGTCCTTGGGGCCCTGATGCAAAGTTATTTTTAAGGGACATCACGACGCGCCTCGTGGAGGCAACAGGAGACTTGAGAGCTGGCAGCTTTTTTGCTCAGCGTATAAGTCTCGCAATACAGCGGGGGAACGCTGCCAGTATTCTGGGCACGTTGCCTCCCTGTGGCGCGTTGGAAGATTATTTTTATTTATAATTCTTTTGTTTACAATATATCCGCAACATGCTGTATCAAAATGTTCCACAATAAAGTTAACAAGTAATTTAAAACATAATGATCTCGAATGAATTTATTTCCCATGACTCATGACATATCACTTCATTCAGCGTGGATTAAATTAAATATAAAAATAATATTAATAGAAATCAGCCCACGAATGAACACGAGTGTTAAATTGAAAATAACGGTTTCGAAGCAAATCCAAAAATAGCAGATTTCATCGTCAGATTACATCACTAGTTGACATTCTCGGTTCTGCTTCGAACAGCGTTTAATATTTCTCGTAACTTATACGAAATCCAGCATTTCTGCCAAGCCCAATTTAATGTCTTTCTGCGTAATAATTAGTTAGCGAATACATTCGAACAATTTGGCAAAATACCGTGATAAAACGCTTCGACGATTCAACGTTACATCAGTACATGATTCATCATTTTCATTGAAAATATCCTGAATTTCCAATCAGTCATTCAATTTAGAAAAAAAAACATTGCACCTTACCTGACTCCAGCAGCGCAAGAAAATTAAAAATCACTGACACAACACCAAAAAAAAAAAAGCACACTGAATCGTGGCTTTATAAATATTTCCTTTGCACTTACTTCCGGAAAAACTGGAAAAATGCCGTAGAGTTGCAAGATGGCGGGACGCGAAAGCGCGCGAAACGTGAAGTTCCGTCCTAGACGCGTCAATTGATATTGGCGTAGGATACAACAAAACAGCGCGAATATATGTAGCTAGTTTTATAATTATATTAACGGGTTTATAAGTTTGGATTTCAGCTGGTGTAATTTTTATCGCAGGCGAGAGTCAGCGTTCCCGGCCGTCCACTTTACGTGACTAAGACGATTTCATATGCTTTTATTAATTTAGGTGGTTTGGAAATGTTGGGCACGATGTATTTTAGACTGCATCATAAGTTATGCTGTGTAGTAAGCTTTTCTAAGGCACAGTCCTAAATACAGAAATAAAGAACGTAAAATTACAACACAGTTACAATAACGTGGACTTAGCAGACAATTTTTATGAACCTATATGCACCCTATATGCTGAATTTAATGCTGCAACTAAACGTTTTTTGAACAAGTACGGACAGCTGAACGAAACCAGAGTTAGTTTTATGTTTTGTGTCAGAGTTCTTCAAACTACAAAATACAAATGGACTTTTGCCGGGAAGCTGAAAAGAGCAGTAGGTACCTATCGGCGCTGTATTTTATTTTCCAACATTTGTGTTTTTGAGTGTTTGTGCATAATAATGGTGGATTATTATTCGCAAAGTGTTCAAGAATAAGCGTAAGTGTTGGGAAGTGATACGGTGTTCGATTTATGTGATTTTTTTGCTTATTGCCAAAAGCTCCTGGAAATCGCTAAGTGCAGTTTATCTACCTTCACTTACTTGACTTGACTTAACTACTGGCTTGACTTTAGACTTGCTTGACTAAATTTAACTTTATTCAAAAATTTTACTTGTTACTGGCTAAATACGAAAGTAAGAGCCATATTTAAAAAAAAGTATACAAAAGCAACTCTCCTTCTAATTTAAAAATTCTGTCAAGGGAGAATTTTTTATTTGAGTTTGAAGACCTAGTCATTAACGACTTTGAATACGCCGGTTAGTATATTATAATTATTTAAAAAAATAAGTTAGCTACTTATCTACAGAGAGCTACACTAGGAGACCGTGCTGAAATTTTTTAATACACAGGAACTCTTGATTTTGATTTTCTTCCATAGCATGTAGAAAGGATGGATGAAAGGAGACTTACGAAAGGTATTTACAAACCAAAGGTGACAAAAAAAGTCGGTAAGGGCCGGCCTCGGAGAACATACTGCGACCAAATCGCAGATATATTAAAAAAGGGAGATGTCAGGAGTACCCTTAATCGACGAGCGTGTATGACGAGTGTGATGAGCGTAGAAGTCTGTAAGAATCGTAGCAAATGGAAATCCGTAGTCTCTGCCTACATACCATCACACGCCTTTTGCCCGTAGACCCCTACGGGAAAAAGGCGTGATGGTATGTATGTATGCTTTTCTTCACTTGTGAGAAAATAATATCTTATCATTTTGAATATGTCCTGTCCATTCAGCTTTAGTTGACATGCAAAGAAGTAAAAAATTACAAATTTAAAAAATATTGCTCAATTAATTATATCTACATTGCATAATTGATTTCAATTTTATTAAATAAATTACATCAAATATATTGTAATTGTCAATAATAGTTACTTTATAATGTCAAGATTATTCCATTTATAGTTCAAAATTTCCTGAATAGTGTAAAAGCATTTGTCACTCAGTGTTTGATATAAACGAGCTTTAAACGATATTAAATCTAAGGCTTTAATATTTGTCGGTAACTTATTGTAGAATAAATTACAACTACAATAACTGTTTTCTTGAAAATATTTGGTGCGAAAAGTGGGCAACAAAAGCCTCTCTGGATGTCTTATTGATTTAGCGTGTACATTATTTAAGTCTTTAAACTGGAATAGATTTGGATGAGTCTTCACAAACACGCAACATTCGAAAATATACATTGATGGGACTGTCAAAATATTTAGCTTTTTAAACAGTGGTTGACAAGAAGTTAATGGTGTCACTCCACTTATTCCGCGAATATACTGCTTCTGCGATATGAAAATCCTATTCAAATCAACATAACCGCCCCAAATAAGAATTCCGTACCTAAGAATCGAGTTGACATAACCATGATAAGCCATGAGTGCAGTTTTTTTTATTAGCTTGTTTAGTTAGTCTCCACAGAGCATAAGCAAATCGATTGACCCTTGAGCAAAGTTTATTAACATGTTGTTTCCATGTACATTGATTATCTATTGTGATGCCTAAAAATGTAATTTCCGTAGTTTCCATTATAGGAGGATTTCCATTTACGGAGAGCACGGTCAAATTTCCAGGTTTCTTATGTCTATTGTAGAATTTCATGTATTTAGTTTTATCAATGTTCACTTGTAGATTATTCAACTCTAACCAATTTAAGACCTTTGCTACAGTTAAATTTATTTCTTCGTTGAAATTCCCATTCGGAGATTCTGTCACAACTATAGATACATCGTCTGCGAACAATATACATTGATGCTCTGTACTATCTGGTAGGTCATTAATATAGATAAGGAATAGTAACGGCCCTAGGATCGTGCCCTGGGGTACTCCACTCCTAATAATTAACTTTTTAGATTTATAAGATATTTTTTCATTTTTGTCATTAATATTTGATAATTCTACATATGGTTTTCTATTTTCTAAATTTTAAGCAACGCCTCTGATTCCATATTTCTCGCATTTAAGTAGTAGTTTTTCTTGACAGACAAAGTCAAAAGCTTTGGTCATGTCAAAGAATAATGTGACAGTATATATATTTTTGTCAATATTTTCCGTTATTTTTTTAATTAGGTTAAAAGCCGCTAAGCTTGTTGATTTGCCCTGGCGAAAGCCATTTTGCTCATTTTTCAGAAGATTATTTTTTTCTAGATAGTCATTAAGTCTGTTATATTTGCCCTTTCTATTATTTTGTCTAAGATACTAGTCAAAGCAATCGGCCTAAAATTATCTACTTTTTCCCGATCTCCTTTTTTATGTATGGGTTTTATGACCGAAACCTTGAGCGCTTCTGGAAATACACCTTTTTCAAAAGTCATATTTATAATGTGCGATAGAATGGGAGATATGATTAATGAACAGTATTTCATAAGTTTAGTTGGCAATTCATCGAATCCCACAGAATTACTACATAGGGCGCACTGTAAGTTTCCGGAACTGGCCACTTACATAAACAATATTTAAAAATTTATTGCAACATTTGAAAATAAAACTCTTTGGCTGTAGAATGCAGTTTGTTTCATCTGACTGTCTTTTGTTTTTACCTTGTGGCGCCATTTAAAAAATTGTGTGTCTGCATCAACATGGATTTAACTCGGGAAAATTTTCGTAGTATGATTTTCTACGATTTTAAGTGTAATTTGACAGCTCAACAGAGCATCGCTCGGCTTGAAACAGCTTTTGGCAATGAAGCACTATGCAAGACAACTGTTTATAGCTGGTTTGCAGAATTCAAGCGTGGTCGTATCAATCTCAGTGACGAATCTCGCGATGGTCGGCCGTCCACCGCTGTGACCAACAAAAACATCAATGCTGTGCGCCGTATGATTGAAACAGACAGGCATGTGACCTACCATGAAATTCGCGCATCCTTAGAAATAGGCATGAGTCAAATACAATTAATCCTACACAAACATTTGGGTGTGAGAAAGCTGTGCTCGCGGTGGATCCCACACAACTTGACCGAGGCTCAAAAAACGGACCGCGTCACTTGGTGCAGTGCCATGCTTACCAGATTCAACGAAGGTGCGTCAAATTTGGTGTGGGACATAGTAACAGGTGACGAAACATGGATTTATTGCTACGATCCCAAAACAAAGCAGCAATCGAGCGTATGGGTCTTTCAAGATGAGCCGAAACCAACCAAAGTGGCGCGCGTGAAAAGTGCATCTAAGCGGATGATTGCTTCTTTTTTTAATAAAACTGGACACGTGGCTACTGTTGCTTTAGAGAATCGTCGTACAGTGAATAGTGACTGGTACACGACCATTTGTTTGCCGGAAGTTATTGACGAACTCCGTAAAAATAACCGTAAACGCCGTATCATCCTGCACCACGACAATGCTATATCTCACACGGCCAGACAGACAAACGACTTTTTGAAGGCGAAAAATGTAGAACTCATGAGTCATCCTGCATACAGTCCCGACCTGGCACCTTGTGACTTTTTTCTGTTCCCAAAAATTAAGAACCAATTACGCGGTCAACGATTTTCATCACCAGAAGAGGCTGTCGAGGAGTATGAAAAACACGTTTCAGAGGTCACCACAGAGGAGTGGCACAAAAGTTTTCAAAACTGGTTTCATCGAATGAAAAAGTGCATAGACGCCAAGGGAGATTATTTTAAAAAACAATAAATTATTTTTGTACCTTTAATAGTATTTTTTCATATTCATTCCGGAAACTTATAGTGCGCCCCACGTATTTTTCAAAAATCTAATAATGTCAAATATTTCATTAGAAGTAGTCGGTTGCAGGAAAATACTAGTGGGTGATGATTTTTTGGTTACCAATTTTGATCAATTGTTATTGTTAAATGTTATATTATAGTTATTTTGTTTATTAGTCATGTTTATAAAAATATCATTAAATTTATTGCAAATGTCATTTGGATTTGTTGCTTCGGTGTCATCTTCGTTGGTTATTTGAGTTATGTAATGTCTCGGTTTGTCATTTTGCTCATAACTTTTGATTAATTCCCAGGTCGCTTTACCGATATTTTTGGCATTTTTAAAATAAGTGAAATTATGTAACTTCCGCGCATTATTGATGCATTTTTTTAATTGTTTAGAGTATTTCTGATATAAATAAGTATAATATATAACTTAAGAATAACGAATTACAATGGTACATAATTATCTACTTGAATGTTTCCGACATTGTCTAAGATATTTAGAGAGCTTCGTTTTAAATACATTCAATGAATCCGCTTTTTTAAATTCATGGGGTAGTTTGTTAAATATTTGTACTCCTTCAAAGATTAACGTTCGTTTGCCATAGTTTGTACGAACCTTTGGTAGTGTGAGAAAGCTAGCACGTCGTGTCGAGCGGTTAGTTATTTGTTTCACTTGTGTGAAGGTGATAGATGTGTGAATAGAATTATGGAGGATTTTGAGGATAAGCATGCAAGTGTGATATTTCTAAAGCTGTGTTATGTTCATGAGTTTTGTTTCTTTGTATATTATAGTCCGGGAGGTGCGGTACGGAAAATGAAATAACATTTTTATTATTTTATTTTGTGAAATTTGCAACTCGGATAATTTAGTTTTGGATGCGCTTCCCCATATTTCTATGAGATATGTTAAATATGTCATAAATTTCAAATATAGGGCTTCAAAAGTCACGAGACGACGTCTTTTTTAGCAAAATGCTAATGCAATGCACTCAGTAATAAATGAAAAACCGAAATTTCCTCATATTATTTTTTGAATGCTTTCCCCATCTTTCCGAATACATGATTACAGACTAATGCTTCGAAATGTTAGTATAACATAAAATTTTAATTAAGTAGACAAACTACAACATTAGGTAAGTACTCATAAAGAAATGAAATGAGATGTTTTTCGGAGGGTTTTTCCTGGGGTACTTTTTAACATTACTTATAATTTTTTATTCGTTTTTTGTAAAACATAAGGTAATCGATATCTCGTAGCTAGTAGAATGAAGATTTTCCTAACAACGTCCTCTAGTGATCAGAAGATGACACTATTATTAGTCATACGCCATCTATCGATTGGTAGCACGAACTATGATGTGCGAGGTAAGCATTTAAATCATAATAAGTAGATGGCGTTATAATTATTACGACATTTAGTGATGTCCTAACCTTCCAAATGCTAATTATCAGTAACGAAGAAAGAACACGGTAGTTCCTTGCAAACAGATACTGTGAGCTAAGATATTACAAAACACTCTGTGGTAAAACGAACTAATCTTAAAAAAATATTAGGTAGCTTAATTCGAAGAGCTAAGCGGTGTTTTTTTTTTAGTTCTAAGGAATACAAATACTTAATAAAGAAACAACATTAAATTAAAACTACACACACATGTGTCAAGTATTCGTATAGGAATACCGCGGTACGCGCTAAGCGGTTAGCGAGAGAGATTACTTTTGAGAACATGTTGAGAACAACAATTATTTCATCCGTGGTAGTATTCAACCTAAACTTAAAATACTTACCTACCACACTGCCTGGTAAACGAATGAATGATTATTATTACATTATCATTTATTTGTACATTATAATTATTCATTTATGTACTAAATTTTTACAAATAAATATGTATATAAATGAATTTGAACAAAATCTCAGTAATAGAAATCCCATTTTTGCACCTTATATGTACAGAACCTTAAAAATAGCGTGTTTCTAATGATCCGTTCATTTATTTTTGTATCTATGCTAAATAGCAGCTCATTGCGGAAAAATATTAGAACTAATTTCTTTTACTGGCAAAAATTCAAGTAACATTCCGTCATCTTAATGTCATCTGCCAAAAGAGACAGGACTGGACGTTGTGTATTTTGTGATCAAATAAAAATATTTATGCAAATGGTAAAAATAATATATAGTAATGAGAGCAAAAGTGATATAAAAGATGTTATCATATTTGATGCGAATGAAAACGAAGGATTAATTTCTATTTAATTAAATGACATTGTCAATTTTGTTGTTGACATGACACATACAACATGTTGCCACATAAAAACGATCAGTACCGCACGAGGTTCTTCTCAGCCTCTACTTGCATGATGGCTAGGTGACTGCTCGGGACCGTGGCCCCCCTTTCAGTAGTGTGCTTCACCTTCAGCGCCTGTAGATACAGGCGGGTCCTGGGTTGGCCGTGGCGGCCTAAGTGATCTTGAGTTGTCCATGGAGGCGCCATCTCACGGCGTCTCCTCTTCTTCTTCAGGCGTCGATGGTAAAATGGAATCTTGAAGCGATGGCTTCGTTCTGGCGTCGGGTGGTCTCGCGTGTAGAGGCGCGATCCCCTGCAGGTGGGAAAGCGCCGAACGGTCCGCCCTTTCGTACGTGGCTTTGGCCAGGCGAAAAATAAAGTAATACAGGCCTTCCCATTTGAGGTCCCTGAGAATCACTGCGTTTCTCACATAGCGTGGAACGCCGATAATCACTCGGAGACAGCGGTTTTCCTGCTCTCGGAGCCACTTCTTGTTGGTCTCCGAGCAATACGCGTGCCAGGCTTGGGACGCGTATGTGAGGCGGCCCTTACCTCAGGGGCAATTTGGAGGTCAGCACTGGATAAAGCTTCCCTCTCGCCATCTTCGCCTGAGCCACCACTCCGTCAACGTGTTGATCAGTAGCGACACCAATGCAGGGTTTTTATTTTCCTGGTTGGGCTATAAATACAAATATAATTTACTGTTGTTATTGCTGCGAGTAACACAACAGCGTTATTTTTCGGAGCATTAATCCAACACTAGTTAGTAAACCGTTGCTGTCTGTTGCGTTTTTCTAGTCTATGGATAGATAACTAACAGTTTTTGTGGATAACAGTTGTTTGGTTGGTTGTCGCGTGTTTTGTTTTATTACTTTGAAATTATTTTGGATAAATGAAACTAAACGAAATCATGTGATAATTGCCGTAAAACTAGAATGAACATGTAAATCTTGCATAAATGCCACGTTTTATATAAAATTTGTGTGTATAATTTAATAAAACTACACAATCTTTATAATTATGTATAGTATAAAACAAACAGCTGTAGAGCCGTGGATTGTATGCCATCCTACAAATTCACTTGTTACTGCACCCTAATTTCAAGAGTTTTGAGATAGAAGTTCACCTGTTGATTATGAAAGTGTTATAAAAATCACCATATTTGAAATCGTGTTATCTTTTTACCGTTATTATTGGTGCAAGAATGTGGGAAACGTGTGTGTTGTTTTCATTATCTTCGAAGTTCGTTACGATGCACCTGCAGCAGTGCATATTACTGCAATGAATTAAGTGCACGGTGCTGTGATTATAACATGATTACACGGGAAACCGAATCCTGTTAGTTGTTACGGCTTACGTAGGTACTTGTTTGCGGCGAGCAGGTAAAAATTAAAGAACTGTTAAAAAGGAGTCATCAGACCCAAAATGACTCATACATGGTTACTGGCTGGCAGATATTGTTTTGTTTTTATGGAATTCCTGGCCGATGACAATGCTAAAGGATTTATGAAAAATTGTTAGTGTTGTCTGTGATGTGAAGTAAGAAAGTTTATGAAATACATTGGCGGCAAAATATACTGTTTTCGTAACTTTTGTGAGTGCAATGTTTTAGTGCTAAAATGGCTCAGAATTCAATGGATTCTGATAGATTATCGTCTGCTGGCATTTCGACACATAGTTCTGGAACTGCTGGGACAATAGGTGGTTCTGTGGCTGGTGTAAGAGTGGTAGACCCTAACCACAAGATTGTAGATGACGATGAGTTCAAGCTAGGATCTTTGCCTCCAATGTGGGAAAAGGCATTTACTCCGTCCGGAGAAGCATACTTCATTGAGTAAGTATATCATTTGTTTTAATTGGACACAATCCATTCAGTACACAGATATCACAGCATGCATTCACATTACAATATCTCAATGTGTAAATCAAAATTAGAGATGGGCCGAGTACTACATTTACCAAGTAACCGAATACAGAGTATTATTTGGGTTTGCCTTCATAAAACCGAGTACTCGGCCAAGTAATTCGGTTTAGTAAAATGAACCGAAAAGAACCAAATGTGAATGTGAACATTTCAAGACAAGACGACTATGTTGCTTTTTGGAGCTACTACGAAGAACTGGCTCCTACTAGATATTAAAGTTGTTTTTATTACTTACTTATGAACCCTTTGAACGCAAATATCAGACGTCATTAGAACTCATAATTTTTAAAAAATCTTATAATTTTTGGTCAAAATTGAGAGAAGGTACGCCAGGGGTAAGATTGAAAGTCTGAAGAAAGCTGCAGGTGACTGTATATACGGTCCTTGGTTTTGAGGACCACATAGCTTGGAAACTCATATGTGGTCACAATCCTCAGTAGTGAGGGGCTGATGAAGAACCTTTTAGAAGTAGTTAGTTATCAAAATGCATAATGTATTTTCCTTTTTTTACCATAATAAATATCATACATCGTAGATTGCTGCCAAAACCAATATATAAATGGGCCTCAAATTGACCAAGCAGTGTCCTCAGTGGAGAATATGAGCGGCATGTTAATTACACTGAACACATCCGCTCATAGCTAAAAGACTGATTGCTGATAAAATAAAAAATAAAAAAAATACCAAGCCATTTTGAAGTTGTCGATGTTAATGAGTTAAACATACTCCAGGCTCCAAAGCTATGTGGCTTGTGGTGCAACTGGGATAACTAAGATAAATAAAGATACAAATGTAACTACAGACAACAAAAATAATTATGAAAACAGGCAATATCTTCTAAGATATTACATAACCATAACTTATCACTAGGTTCTCATACAATTATTCATAATTAGAGATGCAATTGGCAGGGGCCCGTTAACACGAGAATACAAATTATTTTTGCAAACAAACCTTTAGAAACCACTTTCACAAGTGTCGAGAGGCAGGTCATCTGTTTGCGTAACAAAAAGCTTTTGTTTTTAGTATTTGGCACACTTTTTTTTTTTGCAAAGAAATATTTCTTAATCTGTGCTTAAGTTGTGAAGTGGTAATATTAACAGATTGAACTGAAATAGGAAATTACCTTATATTATCACTTAGCTGTACGCCATGGTTTCACTCGCCCCTAATATTTTAAACTTCATCCTATTATAGCATTTCCCAAGAAACATGCTGTCATATCCAAAGAGCTTTTTTTTAAATCCTTAGTGATTAGTTCCAAAGTTATAAGCAAACAAATAACAGGTTATAATAAGTAAGTTAAGTATGTAAATAAATAAATTTTGATTAGAAAAATGTTTGTACATTTTAAAACATTTCATTCTCAAGGAATCATGGAACAACATGGGAGCCTTTAAGGGCGTGAATAAATTCCTTCAGGGTCGGCAACGCGCCCGTGACATATCCGGTGTTGCAGGCGTTCATAGGCTACGGTGGCATACGGCTATATAACCACTTGCCACCAGGTGGGCCGTATGCCTGTTTGCTAACTTAGTTGTATAAAAAAAAAATTCTTCCTAGGAATGCTAAACAAATTACCAAGTACCATACATAAAACAACAAAATTTGGGCCCTAAATGAAGTCTAAAATATGACAGTTGATGCACACTCATATTAATACAGACTAGTAAACCAAGATTAAGCCTGACATTTGGCAACCAGTTTATCTTTCAATAAATTAAATTAGAAATGTTAATTTATGTAACACATCATCACTTAATTTAAAACTGCATGCTGTTCCATGAGTAGATATACAAACCAGGGTGAAAGTTTAATAATTATGCTGAAGTCAATACACAGGCAATAAGACCAGTGAGTCATAAACACAAGATCATGAAACACATCTGTATATGCATGATATAATTAGAGAAAGAAGATTTCTCTCTGTATGTGTTACCTACTCATATAATGCTGTAAAATTTTATGTATTTGATTAATAGACACAAGTGAAAGCTCATAATAATAAACCATAATTTATGGATATAGAGCTGGGGCTGCCATGTTTGTTTTAAAAATAAAATAAACTGGAACAAGTAGTTAGCCGAGACTCACTCATCCAAGAATACATCTATTTATAAGGTTCAAAGTCTTGAATTTAATAAATGATCTCATTGAAAATACAAATAAATATAATTAAAAAGCGGACTGACTTATAACCTACCCTGGCTTCACACAAGTTTTTTTGGAAACTTTTCATGCAATTTTCCTAATTTCGGCTAATTTTTATGAAGATATAACTACTTGTGAAAAAATTGTTGTATATTAAGCAAGTTGTGGTCTTAATGATGTTAAAAATTATGTTTTATCTGTTATTAAGCAAATATTTTTTGTTAGTGTTCCGTTAAAACACAATCTGGAACCTTTATAGGATCACTCAAGTGTCTGTCTGTTTGTCAAAGCAATGTGTTTCATTTCGGTGTACTTTTGCAGCTACAACACTGGCACATCTCATTGGCTGGACCCAAGACTGGCTCGGTTCCGGAAACATTCCCTGGGTGAATGCGGGGAAGACGAACTGCCCTATGGATGGGAGAGAGTGACAGACGAGCGGTATGGGTCCTACTACGTAGACCATATTAACAGAAGAACGCAGTATGAGAATCCAGTGCTGCAGGCAAGGAGGTTAAGAGGTACACTGCCTAAAAAATATTTTTCGACATTTCTATGTTTTTCAAATTTCTTTCCATGCCAGTTAGTTATAAACTACTGCCGCAACTTTGCGACACTTGTTTCACTTTTAACTTACTTGGTCTGCAATATCAATCCGTAATGTTATTTCTTTTTTATATTTTTTCTTAATTTCCTTGCTAATCTAAAAGAGATTTTACCAGTCCCTAGCTAAAAACTACAAAATCATACTGAGTTTATTTCTATAAGTAGGATAATTGGATTCAAACAAATATTTATATGGAAACCGGTTCTGTTTTAAATAGTGTAAAAAGAACATCAAATTATACTCTATTAACTTAGAGAAATCTCAATTCGTGGGGTATGCAAATCCAAGTATTCAGTAAATGCAAATGTCCATAGTAAAAGTGATAATTAAGTGGCTAGTTGTGATCCAGTTATGCAAAATAGACAACAGCATAAAACATGGCACAGAGAGTATTTTAATTTTGTATTTTAATTTTAAGTATTTATTCAAGCAACTGATTCTTATGTGAATAAATAGAGGTCTTAATTAATGTAAACGAAGCATGCAATAATATATGCAAATTTCCTGAAGCTCTCCTGCAGAGGTTTTTTTTTCGGTTTTGTTTATCGAGTGATAATTGAATATCATCTCATCAAACCTCTGCGATTTGATACAGAGTACCTGCAGAAGTATTAGGGGTGATCTGAGACTAAAGATTTTCAAACTAGGAAAGCGAATCCGAGGCTCCTAAGCAAACAGCGAGGGGATGCAACCGGGATAACGCTAAGATTATGATGATAAAACTAAAGATTTCCATTCCTTTCTTTACAGACCTCTCTCACTTCCTCTACAATCATCACTCACGTTCACAAAGTTCTGATAATCTGGAGCCCTGTTTTTGAAATGTTTGACATACTAGCTGTTTCCCGCACCTCCGCCTGCGTCAAAAAGTAGCCTATGTTTGACCCCGGGTCTTCAACTATATTCATACCAAATTTCATCAAAATCCGTTCTGCGGTTTGGTCGTGAAAGTGTAACAGACAGACATACTGTCGCATTTATTATATTATAGTATGGATATGTCAACAAAAATCCTTTGTTAACGAATAAAAATCCTTCATTAACAAACAAAAATCATTGGATATTGATCAAAACTCATTGGACTCGCCGATTTTGCATGAGTCACACTTTTCAAAAATAGCACTCCTGAATAGGCTACTTGACTGTATTCACTTACTTGCTTAATATTGTTATACTAAACAAAATATACACTAAAAAGATTCTGAAAACAACAACAAAATTGGTTGTTAATTAAGGCAGTAATTCTATTTTAAAGTTTTCTCTAAAAGAAAAGTGGGAGCGTGGTGGGGACGTCTTGCTATCTCTTTTGTACGCACGAAACCGAGTGGCAGTGACGTCACAGCTCACACAGGCATCCTTTCTTGTTTTTTGACAGTTTCCTCTTCCACCGAATTTTTAAAGACTTGATAACTTATTTATTTTTGTACAGATTACAAAAATTCTTTCATAATTCTGTTTCTGGAAATAAAAATATTGATATGAAAGAAAAAATAAAAATTAGTGGATACCCAATTGTAGTTTTTGTCAAGAGAGGATGTGTGCGACTATGATTTCTTTTTTATATTTTGCAATCAGTTCTAAGATTATAAGCAGATGTATTGTTAATGGAGACTATAAACTAAAAATGTACAACCTATTTTAATTTCAGCCGAGAAGTTAGCGGCAGAAAATGGCGTCAGCAACCAAGCCAACGGCCCCCCTCCAACGGGAGAGCTACGAGGGGACAGGTTCAGCCTCACTCTCACAAAGGGGACACAGGTTAGTTGCAAAATAACGTATAGTACAGAAGTGGCATTTTATTGTGTTCCACTCAGATAGTGATGTGATGAGTCTAGTGTCTTGATAATTGATATTGATGCTGGTCTAGTAAGTTAATGGAAAAAATATTTTGAATAACCCTAACTTAATTGTCTAAGAAACTTTCTCCCGATTAAATCCAAAATTGTATTAGTCTAAACGTTAGTTTTTCTAATTATTGACTATGCTGATGTGTGCTATTCTGATCTCAATCAAGATCTTCTCAATAAACTGGATCGTCTCATAAATAATTGTATTCGTTTTATTTTCTGTCTACGTAAATATGACCACATCTCTCACGAACTGAAATGGCTTCCGATCCACCAACGTCTTCAACTTCGGTTGCTTACTTCTCTTTTTTCAATTCTCAAGGAGCCTCAGTCCCCGGAGTATCTAAGGTGTAAGTTCAAGTATCTTTCTGACGGTCACGATAGGCAACTTAGATCTTCCAAAAAACTTACCCTTTCTATTTCGGTCCAGTTTAATGTCTAATTTATTTACCTTACAAGCCACACGGCTCTGGAATGCTCTACCCGATGACATCAAAGAGACCATTACTAAATTCGCTTTCAAAAGAAAAGTCAAAATTCACCTCACTAGCATAATATCACCCTAAATCGTCATCTTTTTCCGTTTTCATCTCTTCTTTTATGTATGTTTATGTATAGTTATGAATATTGTATGTAAATCTATGTATGTTTATTTAGCAGAAGTGTTTTTTTTTTTTCTCTCATTGTATTTTAAAATAATTCGCGCCGCACATAACTTTTCTGTTTTTCCTAATGGTTGACTGGGAGAAAATGCTTTTAGCATTAAGTCCGCCAATTGTAAACTTGTGGTACAATAAAGATTTATAAATAAATAAATAAAAAATAAACCTGTGACAATGGGCAAATTCCTGTTAATTTGAAAAATTTAGGTCATTTCATTAATGTAGTCTTTTTTTAGTTAACTGCGACAGTGGCCGAATTGAAAATCGATTTAATCACCTCTTACGCTATCCACGGGATGAGCTTATGAGACGAGACGAGAGCACAAGCCTTTCATTTTCCCTCATTCCACTTGAATCCACCCTTACGATCCACCAGTGGATCCCAAAATACTTATTTCTCCTCTTCGATCCACTTTTTAACCCTGAAACTTACAGAGCTACTCATCTTTAATATCGGTATTTTATATGTAAACTGACCTAGATGCTCGGTTGGCGAGAGGATTATGTTCCAATAAGGCCGAGGCTGCGGTTAAATCTGATAACGCGATACTTGCACGTTTATTCTTTATGGGGTATACAGAGCCTCTGTTTGTTCAATCCTTTTGCCTAAATATGATATACAATGCAAGTGTTGAAAGATTGTATTGTACAATAATAATAATTAATGTGATTATATAGAATAGAATATAATATTTAGAGGGAAGTCTGTGAGGATCGTAGCAAATGTAAATCCATAGTCTCTGCCCACCCCTACGGGAAAAAGGCGTGATGATATGTATGTATGTGGAATAGAATATCATTTATTGAGACATGATCGGTATCACACACAAAGTAAAGACATCACTAAGACCTTATGATGAGCGTGATCCGACCACGTCTCAATAGGTGATGATTTGTAAAAAAAAATATACTGAAATCATTGAATAGGCTAATTTCCAGGATCAAAAGACTAACATTAAAATTAGTCCGTCATTTAGGGGATCCAAATATATTAGTGACGTATTTTTTCTTTTGTCAATTGAGCGATAAATTATAAAGATTTATCGCATCAAAGTTTAGGAGTGGGGGCTCGTGACGTCACATATTGCGAAAAAGTGTAGCACACTGTGACGTCACACGGAACTTTAACGCGCCATATCTTTCCATTCTTTGTTTAATTACAAAAGAAAAACACGTCTCCAATTTTTTTGATTATCTAACTGACGGACTAATTATATTTTTTTAGGAAACTAGCCTATTGTGTCTTTATAATTATCACTTTTTCAGGGTCTGGGTTTTACCCTTATCGGCGCTGAAGGCATACCGGAGACGGAGGGATACCTTCAAATACGGAGCATCGTGCCTCATAGCCCCGCATGGATCGATGGTAAGTACAATCAATCAATAATTTTTTCCCTCTTTCCCTTTGTGGTGGTGGGTTAATAAGTGCATTTATTTGTTTCACTGTTACGCAGTACGGCGATATTTTATAAATAATTGAATAAAAAAATTGTTGATCATATGAAAAAGTTATTTTGATAATTATTCATAGACTGCTGAAAAACATTTTTTTTATATTTATCAGGATTTGTCTATACATTTATTACTAAAGCATCATAATGGTGCAAAGTTCTATCGCTTGTACGCAAAATAACTTGAAATGGGAACATGTTTAAACAAATACTTATAGCTAGAGATGGGGCGAGTACTACATTTACCGAGTGACCGAATACCGAATAACTTGGTTCAGCAAAATGAACCGAATGCAAATGGGAACATTTTAAGACATAACATGAAAATGTTGCTTTTTGAGCTGCGTTACGAGGAACTGGCCTTTACCAAACCGGAACGTGAAGATCCAAGACGCCCCACTAGATGACTCTAGATCTTTATTATTTTATACACTGTCAACACATATTTTGTATCTGTTTGTTATTCCAAATAAAATAAAAACGATCGCTATGTAAGCGAGACCTTGTTGCCCAGAGATCAGAGTCAATTTCAATGGTGGGCAGCGCATAAAACAAAATATACACACTTAGACTGACTCATGAACCCTTTGAACGCATATATTAGACGTTCTTAGTACATGATGCCATTTTAATCATATATCCCGTTGAAAAGGCAAAAAAATACTCGGTACCAACACTCGGCAGTTGAGTTATTCGGCCGAGTACGGCGTGTACTGAAAAAGGTGTCGAGTATGGAGTTTAAAAATATTATTATTAAAGAAATGTCTTTCAAAATAACTTGCTTAAATCTTAAGAGCGACCTGGAAATATATAAATAAAAATAAAGAACAATACAAGGATGAATTGTTCTTATTAATAGTTCACTCACCCGCACACTCTGTTACACAAATTTTTCATAAACCACTTAGCCTATGATGATAAATTATTGCAAGTAAATTATCCATACTAATAATACTAATAAATGCGAAAGTCTGTCTGTCTTTCTGTCTGTTATGCTTTCACGGCCAAACCTCTGAACGGATTTTGATGAAATTTGGTATGAATATAGTTGAAGACCCGGGGTCAAACATAGGCTACTATTTGACGCAGGCGGAGCTGCGGGAAAAAGCTAGTATTGTATAAAATTGTCTGTTCATATAACTTTATTTTACACCCACATAAAGCTCTTAACTTGAAAGGTTGACTGTTAGATAATACTTTAAGCATTAAGTCCACCTGTTGTACTTCACAACTACCTAAACTTCTACGGGAACAAGCGCTAGTCTTTCGCAATTTTTTCGTAGAAACATCACCACTATTCTTTTCCTTTTCTTCTGGCATTAAATTGTATTTGTTTTCTAGGTGCATTGCGTCCCGGCGACGTATTGGTTGGTGTGGGCAACCGTGGTGTGCGGGGTCTATCGCACGCGCAAGTCGCGCAGATCTTCCAGTCGATCACACCGGGGACCAACGTCACTCTGCATTTAGTTAGAGGTAATTATCGTGGATGAAATAAAAAATGATGAAGATAAAACTTGAAAGGTCCCTGAACTTTTCTCTACAAAATATCGATTCATTAAGACAACTGATGTAGGTACTTTGAGTTAAATCAAAAATATTGTTGGACAAGAAAATTGAAATTTAAAATGGATGAAACAAGAGAATTTAATAAAAAAAAATGAACATGACTTTTTACCGATTCTTTAAAGCTAGTGAAGCTAGGGGAAAACCATTCATTCATATCTATGTATTATAAGGGTAAATTGACCCTGTACATCCTGTTATCAGAGTTGGTCGGAACCGCGTTTTGGACTCTCTGACGTGGTTCCTTCTACGATCACCAGATGACAATCGGAACCAGCGGGTTAACGTGTATTCCGAAGCACGGAATCATCTTTATTATTAAACAATCAGGTGACTCAAGGTTGCAATATCCTAACCTAACCAACAACTAAACAAAGTATGCTTCCCATGGGAAACGAACCCATGAAGGTCTGCAGGCAAACGCCTTGAACCACGGGAAAACCATAGTAAGTCAAACGCACTGATCATAGGCTAGTTTCCAGGGTCAAAAGACTATCATTAAAATTAGTCCGTTTTTTAGGAAATCAAAATATATTAGTGCCGTTTTTTTTTCTTTTGTCAATTGAGCGATAAATTATACAGATATAACGCATCAAAGTTTAGGAGTGACGTCACATATGGCGAAAAAGTGTAGCACACTGTGACGTCACACGGATCTTTAACGCGCCTTATCTTTACCATTCATTGTTTAATTTTCAAAAGAAAAAACACGTCTCCAATATTTTTTGATTATCTAACTGACGGATTAATTATATTTTTTTAGGAAACTAGCCTATTGGGTCGTAACCAAATGTTTCCAGACGATTAATCGCGATGATAGCTCATACATAACAGTGGAAGCGGCCATGTGGAAATTGAATTGTATAAATGTTTTACATTGTTCAGAATAGTATGGTGAACTTGTCTGTCAATATTTCTCAGCTCAAAAGTGTTTTTAAATAAGTAAATAATTTAATACGGGTTTATTAAACTATTTAATTTCTAGCTGTTTCCCACAGCTCCGCCTGCGTCAAAAAGTAGCCTGTGTTTGACCCCGGGTCTTCAATTGAATTCATAGAAAATTTTATCAAAATCTGTTCAGCGATTTGGCCGTGAAAGCGTACCAGACAAACAGATTTTCGCACTGTAGCTAATATTAGTATGGATATAGAAGTAACGTTAAGGACTTTCATATTTTACTCTGAGATTTTTTTATGTTCTGATAAACATCATTTACTAGCTGTCAGAGGCCTAGAGGCGGTTCTGACATTCTATCAACTCTATCACCCTATATGGTCGATTGACAATGTAACCTACACGTAATAATGATGATGTGATCAACTGCCTCCGTATTCCAGGTTAAGGCGTTGGCCTTTGAACCAGATGTCACGGGTTCGATTCCCACGGGAAGCATACCTTGTTTAGTTGTTTCCAGTTTGGTTAGGACATTGCAGGCTTGAATCACCTGATTGTCTGATAATAAATGTGATTCCGGGCTTCAGATGGCACGTTAAGCCGTTGGTCCAAACTGCCATTTAGTGGTCTTTAACGAACACCATGATCCTATTGGTCTGGTTTCCCTATTAAAAAGGGTTACGGAGGTTAGACGGCAGTCGCTCTAATGTAAACCAGTACTGCTAAATTTAGTACCATGATTAAAGCGTACGCTGAGCTTCGAAACGTAAGCTGACGACGCAACGGTTGGATGAAGAAGAATGATGATGATGTGATGAAAGCCCATGATTGTTTGCAGGGTATCCTCTCTGCATCGACTCGGAGGACCCCAACACGCGCGTGCTGAGCACCCGCGCCGTCGACGCGACGCCTCCCACTTCTGATGCCGTGGCCATGCAGCACCTCACCAGGGCACTGCGAACCAGGTACACATTATAATTGGAATGACGACAAGGATCAAAAATTGAAAAAGTGATGATATTTCAAGATAACATTACATGTATTTAAATTCGTTATTAAAATTAACACTGATTTTTTACACAGGAGATTCTTTATAACAATTTAAAAATCGATGAGAAAAATATAAATTTACTATACATTATAACCGGAGAACACATAAAAAAATTAAGAAACTTTCATTTAGGAACTATTTATATAAACGCAATATTTAAGGTTGTTGTCGAACAAATTTAATCTCTACCCTAGTAAATTACCTAGGCGTGACGTCACCGCTAGGTATCCATTAGTATGGAGTATTTGGTATCGTCCAAAATGCATGTGAGTTTAACTTGGACATATCTCAATCAGTTTAAGTTTTATTGACGTGTTTTTTTCACCAATATGCCTTTAATAGGCGTGTTAATAATAATAATAATAAATCTCTTTATTTCGGACAGTCATAAAATCCATATTAAATGTTAGTAATAATGGTCCTAAAACTATGTTAGTAACTTATCTACTACTTACTTGTCTAAATGTATTTGGGTCCAGTGTTTAAGAATGGGCCCATCCACCCTGCCAGCGATAATTTTGAGAAGGCTGTTGGAGCTAGCGCCCACACGCCGCATCAGTAGTAGTAATAGTAGTGAGATCTTTCATTAAAACATGAAATTTTTTTGTTATGCCTATTGCAGGATTGTCCTCTATATAGAAGGAAAGCGAACTGGAAAAACACAAAGAAGAAAAAATAGTTTTCCAAGCCCTTAACAAGCACATTTAGGGCAGGCGGCAAACTGCTTCTGTATGGGGATAAGCATTGTTTGACACCCTCTATCGAAGAGGACCCCAGGCTGCTTCGGTGTTTGTAACGAGCGCGCGCGTCAACTGTTTCGTTCTTTCAAGCCATAGCGAGCGCGGTCTGCCTTGGTTTGGTGGCCAATAGTGGCATTGATATTTTTAATAGTGCACTCACAACCCACTATAGCACTGCACACCAAGTACACAGCTAATAAACATTGTTTGACACCGTTGTGTCTGAAAACGCAATTTAAATAGTCTTTATGAGTGTTTAGAATGAACGCCAGCACGATCTGTCTTCTGATTGTCTGCCAATAGGAAAATTTCTGTCTTGAGCTCCTCTGTGCTTTGGAGACTCGTTATTAGCCTGGTTAAGGTTACCTTTCGACTCTTAACATTGTTAACATCATAAAACATTTCCTTAAACAATAATGAGAAACATTTATTTCGTAGAGTACTTCACATTAATTTCTTTCAACAGATTCAACCTAGACTCACCAAACCAATCACCGAACCCCGGACGCGACGAAACAGACACATCGCCCGCCGTACCTCACAGTCCGGAACAAAGACGAATGATGTCTAGATCTTTCGATTTAGACGAACTAGCTACAACTGAGACAACCCAGCCACCGCCTAGATGCCCTTCTGCTGATCATTTGTTGTCTTTAGCCACAGGTAACTACGTCTTGATATATTTTGTAAGAAACCAATTGGCGGTGACGTCACTGCTCTGTAAGTGCGACCTTTTCTAATTGGTAATTAATTTAAGCAGTAATTAGCATGTACAGTTCTTTATAAAGTATTTTATTATTTTTAGCCTCAATTAACCAACTCACTTCTAGCCTCTGTAAACCAAATTAACTCGACTAACCTCTGTTAATCTGACTGACATAAAAATCGTCTAAATATCTTTTTTTTTCTTTAAATTCTCGTATTTATATTTGCTCATATTCAGCCAGAATAAAAAGTTTACCGTTTGATTATGCATATAATGACCCATTTTAGACACAAACTATTATCATCCTTATCCTCGAAATATTAATAATATGCATTTAGTAGCCAGCCAATTGGCTAGTCAACTTTTCATAAAAATGTCTAATTCGTAAACCATTTCGAGGAATAGGCATAAAGAACAGATTATATTAATCAGATCGTTAGATAAGTTTTTTTTTTTAAATCGCAGAAAGCCCAATGACCTTCATTTTTTAGCGAGGTTATCGTGTGACGTAGCCGGTAGTGGGTTCAATTTTTTTAGTTGGCAGAAAAGGTAGTGAATAAATATTTTTTGTTTGGCTCTCAAACTTTACGTACTTGTCACCCATGTCAATCAAATGTCATCTCTGTTCGAGTAAACATAACCTGACTACATCTTCATTACATTCATTCATACGTCATTAAGAAGAATCGGTGTCCAGATGATGATAAAGTGTCTAATACGTGGGGCGCCTATAAGTTTCCGGAATGAATATGAAAAAATACTATTAAAGGTACAAAATTAATTTATTGTTTTTCAAAATAATCTCCCTTGGCGTCTATGCACTTTTTCATTCGATGAAACCAGTTTTGAATACTTTTGTGCCACTCCTCTGTGGTGACCTCTGAAACGTGTTTTTCATACTCCTCGACAGCCTCTTCTGGTGATGAAAATCGTTGACCGCGTAATTGGTTCTTAATTTTTGGGAACAGAAAAAAGTCACAAGGTGCCAGGTCGGGACTGTATGCAGGATGACTCAAGAGTTCTACATTTTTCGCCTTCAAAAAGTCGTTTGTCTGTCTGGCCGTGTGAGAACTAGCATTGTCGTGGTGCAGGATGATACGGCGTTTACGGTTATTTTTACGGAGTTCGTCAATAACTTCCGGCAAACAAATGGTCGTGTACCAGTCACTATTCACTGTACGACGATTCTCTAAAGCAACAGTAGCCACGTGTCCAGTTTTATTAAAAAAAGAAGCAATCATCCGCTTAGATGCACTTTTCACGCGCGCCACTTTGGTTGGTTTCGGCTCATCTTGAAAGACCCATACGCTCGATTGCTGCTTTGTTTTGGGATCGTAGCAATAAATCCATGTTTCGTCACCTGTTACTATGTCCCACACCAAATTTGACGCACCTTCGTTGAATCTGGTAAGCATGGCACTGCACCAAGTGACGCGGTCCGTTTTTTGAGCCTCGGTCAAGTTGTGTGGGATCCACCGCGAGCACAGCTTTCTCACACCCAAATGTTTGTGTAGGATTAATTGTATTTGACTCATGCCTATTTCTAAGGATGCGCGAATTTCATGGTAGGTCACATGCCTGTCTGTTTCAATCATACGGCGCACAGCATTGATGTTTTTGTTGGTCACAGCGGTGGACGGCCGACCATCGCGAGATTCGTCACTGAGATTGATACGACCACGCTTGAATTCTGCAAACCAGCTATAAACAGTTGTCTTGCATGGTGCTTCATTGCCAAAAGCTGTTTCAAGCCGAGCGATGCTCTGTTGAGCTGTCAAGTTACACTTAAAATCGTAGAAAATCATACTACGAAAATTTTCCCGAGTTAAATCCATGTTGATGCAGACACACAATTTTTTAAATGGCGCCACAAGGTATAAACAAAAGACAGTCAGATGAAACAAACTGCATTCTACAGCCAAAGAGTTCTATTTTCAAATGTTGCAATAAATTTTTAAATATTGTTTATGTAAGTGGCCAGTTCCGGAAACTTACAGTGCGCCCTATGTAAACAGGCCAATATGATACGAGAAATGGGGCTAGATATTTTGCGATTGTAAACCAACAAAGAAAACAAACAAGATACCGGCAACTCGCGGCTCGCAGTCCATCCTGACTTTGACATTTGACACTGACATACATATTTTTTTAATGATTAATTAGTAATGTTTACTTTTTAAGCAGTCCGAAATGGCCATTAAAGCTACATGCCGTCAGCACTATGAAATTTATTAACATTTACTAGCCAATTTCATCCCATACACCTTTCATACACTCATGACAACAGTCATACACTTTCTGATCTGATGTTGTCTTTTATGGAACAGCGATGCTCGCTACAATCTGTTACGGCTTCATAGGTGAGATATGTCAACCTTAACATCAAAAGAATAGCACATCCCCTTTTTCATTTAGTCGCATAGGGTATTTTATCAAATTAAACTATTTGTTCAATGTATATAAAAATCAGCTGTTTCGTATTTCGCGCATATGATCCTCATGTACTATAATAATTATAATACTAGCTTAAAAAAAAAAATCTTCTTTTGTACGCTTTACCGTTGAACGTTATCATCATTGCAATAAATCATTGCATGTTATTTCTTTCTAAATCTGACCGGTATGTTGTCCATCTCAATGTTAAATAAAAAAAGGCTAAAGTAACCCGTTTTTGTAAATGTCATGTCGTTAGAATGGTGTTATTTGTTAAAAAGAGCTTGATACCTTGGAGTCCTTGTATTGTTTTAGAATCCGCTTGTCAATGTTCGTGGTTAATCGTCCTGTACACCCTGGTGTCAGAGTTCTTCGGGACCGCCTCGAATCAATTGGCAGCCGGGGGCAACGCCTTAACGCGGCCTTCCTAAGCACGAAATCATCTTTATTATCAGACAATCAGATGACTTTAACCTGCAATGTCCTGACCAAACTGGAAACAACTAAACAGAGTGTGTTTCCCGTGGAAATCGAACCCACGAGTCAAAGGCGAATGTCTTAACCACTGGACCACGGAGGCAGTTATATATGAATGAGGAGGCAGCATTTCAATCTCATCAACGGCTATGGTCAATGTAGTTTTCTCGATATGAATTAATGATACGATATAGTAATAATTTCGGCAGAACATCCCCGAAACAACAGTGAAACGGGTCGCGAACTGCTGCTCACTCTACGACGAGGCGCAGCCGGATTTGGATTCACTATCGCCGACAGCGTTCACGGACAGAAGGTCAAAAAGGTCAGTTTTATTAGCTTTAAAGTAAAAACACATCTTCTTCGTCCAAACGTGCTTTCCTACTTGCGTCCTCAGCTTACGCTTTTCGAAGCGTCTAGGGTACGCTGTAAGTCTTGGTCCTTGATTTTACGACACTGGTTATTACAATGGAGCGACTGCCGTCTGATCTACGTAACGCTTTTTTACAGGGAAACCAGATCAACTGGAACATGAACCGAGTATTTTCATTTATAACTTTCTAAATACAGCTCTTAATCCGCTTGTGATAGTATTCGGGTACGTGAAAAAATTGTGTTTTGAAATTAATTTCTATTTCGCCAAAAATTACTTAAATATTTTTCTATTTGAAGCGCTCGCCCCGTTAATCAAATATTGATCTATTTGATGTAAGGGGGCGCGCTTTAAAAATTACTAATTCTTTTTCTAAGACAATGGGACTCCATGATTGTACCCTTAGTTGAAAATCTTCTGTTTTTAAATACTTCATTTAATTTGAACAGGTATTAGACAGAAGCCGCTGCGCCGGCCTTCGAGAAGGAGACCTCCTTTTACAAATAGGAGACACCTATGTCCGACATTCACCGCACCAACACGTCGTACAAGTATGATTTATCTGTTCTTCTAACCAACTGTACGAGCTACGTACATAGAAAATGACCCAAAAAGCATTAAGCTGACAGCGCGACAATCTCGCTGTCCACTTGTTCATATATTTAAGTATATAGTTTAGTACCAATAAAGAAGCCGTACAATTAACATCGTCTTATCTTTTACATCATTGCGGTACTCGTTATCATAGCATCTACGGTGTGTGGTCACGGATCATACACCAACTTTTATCATTAACCTCCAAAGGAATTGAACGAAACACAGGGACAAAAACGTCTCAGTATTTCCTTCACAGGAGCAACGAAAGTGACTATTGAGAACAAAGGGCCTTATTCATTTACTTGGGCGCTGTAACTCCAGGACAATTAATATCTAAACCCATTTTTTTTTTTTTGTTTGTTTTAAATACATATGATATCGATCGGGCTACATGGTCGATCGACCCTGCACATTCTGGTGTGAGTTTTTCGTAATGACGATCGAAAAACTTGATTTAAGCTGATGTTTCCCTATTTTATTTATTACATAAGTAAGGGGGCTTCCATACTGTCACACATACAAACATGTTTTTTTTTGCGGTTTTGATTTATAATGGTCGCCTGCGAGTCGGAATTGCACGTGACCTTTTTTATTTCGATTTTTATTAATCGAGTCTTTGGAATATTATTTTCTGGGAAAAGTTTCTTCAATATGTCAATTTAAGTAATGTGTTAATAAACAATTAATTAAAAATTTAGGTGCTAAAAGAATGCCCAGCTATGCACGAGACTACACTACGAGTGTGGCGACGAAACAACGCAATAACCCGAGCGCCGCGGAGCAGATCCGCGACTAGAGTGCAACCCGCGCCAAGTAAGTGTTTATTTACTGCTAGTTCTGTGAACAGTAGACCTCGCGAACGTCCCTCGAATATGAAATTTATTTGGATATTCAACTTTATCACATAACATGTAAAAGGCGAACTTAAAGCTTTTTCTACCAGTCAACGAATTGGTGGTGCAGAAACCTATTCAAATATTATTATTATTTTTAATTTATACTGCTTCCACTGTGAGCAGATGAGTGGTCAAGTACTGCATCGCCTACAGAATATTCCATTCTCTGGTTTAGTTTAAAGACAATTATTATAGATTTGGATCATCAGCTGAACTGCCAATTCATCGGGCTGCGAGGACAGCCGTTTTTGGTAGTTATCAGCAGTAGACCATAAGGTCTACTAAAATCTAAAAGTGATGGAAGAGATAACTCTTCCATCACTATGTTCAATGCTCCATGGATTTCAGAATTCGTCACAAACCACAGGACATTTACCGTACAAGATTTTTGTAGTCTAATGATTTCTTATGTTTTCGCGATTGTTATTCATTAAACTATTTTAATACGGTTTTATCGCGTTTATTACTTATTTATTTATTTATTGCAGACTGCAAGACCCTTAGATACTGTGAGCCAATACTGCGTGAATCGGAATAGTTCCCAATAAAATTTCAGGCGGTAGTTTGTAATCTTATGACATCAAAGACAAATGTTAACTTAGTCTGCCTGCGACCATGAACGCTGTAAAGTGTTTGAAACGTCAGGTGTAAATAAATAAGTAATAAACGCGATAAAACCGTATTAAAATAGTTTAATATTGTAGTCTCTTTAATCTATTTTTTTTTATACATTTAAGTAGGCAAAAAGGCATACGGCCCATCTGATGGTAAGTGGTCACCGTAGCCCATGAACGCCCGCAACACCAGGGGCATCACGTGTGTATTGCCGACCCTTGAGATATCCTTTAACGCCCTTTTTGAAAGTGGTCTTAATCTCTTGGGAAAGAAGCTCATTCCACAGTCTCAAGCATACGTGGGAGAAAATAATATTATATTCTATTCATATAATGCTACAGACTTTCCCTATTTTGTTGTTTTTTTTTTGGGAATGTAACATTCAATATTACGAGTTGGTGATGATTGATTTTTTAGCAATAAGCAACAGCCAACTGGGCAGAAGTAAGACGCCCACTGCTGAACAACTGAAATCGCCCGCGCTCAACCAACAAGACAATTTGAGAGATCGACTTAATGGGGTCAACACAGGTCAGTATGTACATAACTATATATTTTATTCGCACTTTCATCTGCTCTTGGCGAGTATCCATACTAATATTATAAGTGCGAAAGTCTGTCTTTCTGTTACGCTTTTACGGCCAAACCGCTGAACGGATTTCGATGAAGTTTGGTATGCATATAGTTGAAGACCCGGGGTCAAACATAGGCTACTTTTTGAAGCAGGCGGAGCTGCGGGAAACAGCTAGTTTGTAATAAATATCTAAATAGTTCTGATATTTTTATTATCTTCTCTAAATATAATCGACTAATAACAGTTACCACTAATGCGAGAGTAGCATAACGTGTTATTCTTCTGTGATTTCTTTGCCCAACACTATTGACGACCAACTGACAGGTGTCAGGAACGCATTCGAACGCATTCAGCGGTCGAACTATAGCATTAAGTCCGCCAATTGTAAAAGTATTTTTTTTTTACTTGTGGTACAATAAAGATTCATAAATAAATAAATTATAGTTGGATTAAATTAAATCCTAGAATTAGTATGGATATTAATTGTAATCGTTTAAAAAACGAAGTTTAATCAGATTCTGATTCGCTTGAGGTGGTCTTCGTCATCGTCTTCACCGACATGTATAATTATATTATTATAGTATTGATTTAAAACAATTCACAGTGGAAGCGACATACGCAGTGCCGGAGCACAAAAGCCGAGAAAGGGAAAGCCTGATCGACCGGAGAAGAAGAAGCAGCACGCCCGGAGGCCGGCTCACGTTGCCTGCCGTGGCGGCCTGGACAGAGCCTCGCAACCAGCCAGTGAGTTATATAGGGTTAACGTTCAAACATCACGTAGCTGCTCCGAGGAGTTCGATAGTCGAGCGCGACCCGATATTGACGATTGAATTTTGATGCAATTCTTTTTTTTTTGTGGACATATAATGATATCTGTCATTTAAAAATATAAAAAGCTGACTGGAGACGTAAGAACCAAGTCAATTCCAACCTAAGACACAAGTTAGCGCATTCACCGCCCACACATTCAGGCTCCACTGATGACGGTCCACAATAGGCTATTTTACTCAAAAAAAAATTATATTTCACATAACAAATTTGAGTCCCTGTATTCGAAAACATATTTTTTTATTAATCTGTTCAACATTAAATAAGTTATAAGAATTTGGAATTTAGAAATCCTTGGAATCCTGTGGGAGGGGAAACTGTCAAGAAACAAGAAAAGGACGCACTTAATGGTGGAGTGACGTCACTGCCACTTGATTTCGTGTGTACAAAAGAGATAGCAAGATGGTCCCCACCACGCTCCCACTTTTCTTCATTAGAAAACTTTTAATACTAATTACTGCTTTAATTAATTACCAATTTTGTTGTTGATTTCGGAATCGGTTACTTTTTAGTGTATGTATTGTTCCGTATAAAAATCTTATTAAAATTTGAACACAGTCAAGTAGCCTATTCCTCGGCTCGATGTCTTAACCAAACTGGAAACGACTAAACAAAGTATGCCTCCCGTGGGAATCGAACCCACTTACTCTAAGACAAACGACGTTCTACTCGACTACGGAAGCAGTTATTCATAACCATCAATATATTTTATTTCAATGTGTGCAAAGTTAAAAAAAAAAAAAAAATGTTATTTAAACCATAAATTTCTTCCAGGTCGCTCCTTGGTCGGAACAACAGAACGGCAACCAGTGGCGGGAAAGAGAGACGTGGGTGGACAACTCCAACAACATCCGGAACTGGGCCGAAAACGCTCAAAATTGGGACCAGAACAGCCAAAAATGGGATCAGAACGGCCAAAAATGGGACCAGAACGGTCAGAAGTGGGATCACAATGGGCAGAAATGGGACGACGGTAACGGGGTGTCTTGGGAGGGGAATGGGGAGAGGTGGAACGGGAATTGGGGGGAGGTGCCCACCCCCACTGTGCATGTGGATATGAATGCTGCTTTCTGGAGGGGCAACGCTAGCGTGGCAGACAGCAGTGATAACGGAGGTCAGTATCTCTCAGTGTTTTATTGTACCGTTTTCCCAGTTAGTATGTCTCTTTCCCTGGTAGTAAAGAAATTCCGGAAAAACTTTCTTTAACTTAACAAAACTAGCTGTTTTCCGCAACTCCAGCTGCAGCTTAAAACATATTTACTTTCTGTGCAATCCTTTCAATAAAAAAAATACAAAACAATAAGTCGGCCTTTAAATCGTCTTACCTGTGTAATTATTTTATATGTTACTAGCTTTTTCCCCGCGGCTTCGCACGCGTATTCCCACCGGGACTGATAGTTCAGTTACCTGCGACATGGCAACACTTTACAGCGTATATGGTCGCAGGCAGACTAAGTTAACATTTGTTTGTGATGTCATAAGTATACAAAACTACCGCTAATAATTTTATTGAAAACTAACTGTTTCCCGCAGCCTATGTTACTCAGGGTGAATGTAGCTTTCCAATGGTGAAAGAATTTTTGAAATCGGCACAGTAGTTTTTGAGTTTATTCATTACAAACATACACACAAAAATACATATCTTTCCTCTTTATAACATTAGTGTAGTTGTAGATTGGTACACGCAGTATTGGTTCACAGTATCTAAGGGTTTTGCAGACTTCCGTTAAATTTTAGATTTTATTAAATTGATGATTTGTGATTATTATTTTTTTTGTTAGTTAAAAAACAATTATTTTTCGTATCAGGGTTTCCAGAAGACGGACTATTACATTCGCCGACGACAGCGGCGATGGGCGGCCATCACCAGTCACCTTCCACCAGCAGAATGACACACTCCCCATCCAATTCAACAGGTAATAGGGTTGACGAAAAGGTTCAAAAATTTTAAAAAGTAATCATCGTCATTTCGTGTAGGTAACATTGTCAAATAAGTAATCTGATTTCATGATAGCATACATGTATTTAAATTCGTAATTAAATTTTCAGTTTAAAATTTAGCACAGTAGACTTTATATAACAACTAGCTGTTTCCCGCAGCTCCACCTGCGTCAAAGAGTAGCGTATGTTTGACTCCGGGTCTTCAACTATATTCATACCAAATTTCATCAAAATCCGTTCAGCGGTTTGGCCTTGAAAGCGTTACAAACAGACAGACAGACTTTCGCATTTATAAAATTAATATGGATCCAAAAATTGATGTAAAAGTCCATTTGAAAATATAAAATTATATTATAATCGACGAACACATATTTTTTAATTCATCATAATCTTTAATTTATGAGCTACTAGCTGTATCCCGCAGCTTTGCCTGTGTCAAAAAGTAACCCGGTTTGAATCGGATCTGCAACTATATTCATACCAAATTTTATCTTAATCCATTCAACGGTTTGGCCGTGGAAAACGGCATTATTTTATTTTTAACAATGCGTATATTTTTGTAAGGTATTTCATTTAACAATGGAATGTTTAAACGATAATTAGTCGTCATGCCTATTATATATAACCCCAGAATATCTTATTGATATAATGACATGAAGTAGACATAGAAAATTCCATATTGATAGGAGCTAACATTTGGCGATGAACCCTTGTATTAAGATTTCCTAACGATACGTTTCTAATGTATATAATACTAGCTTTTTCTCGCAGCTCCGCCTGCATCAAAAAGTAGCCTATGTTTGACCCCGGGTCTTCAACTACATATATTCATACCAAATTTTATTAAAATCCGTTCAGCGGTTTGGCCGTGAAAGCGTCACAGAAAGACAGACAGAATTTCGCATTTATAATATTAGTATGGATTACGGTGTCGGTGTGTACATTAAATCAATTAATATAATGAATAACATCTGTTGCCAATTAAAATAAAATACTTGTACCTTAAATCAATTAATAAAATGAATAACATAATAATAAACACTTTATTGCACCAGGAAATTACAATTTTGAGACACGTACATGTAGACATAATGGTGTGCAAAGGCGGCCTTATCGCAATAGCAATCTCTTACAGGCAACCCTTTTTGTAGGAAACATTTCAGGATAAGAGACAGGTATGGTGTAGAAACATAAGCTAAGTATAATAGTATAAACTTACACAAAATAAACTAAAATAAACTTACTTAAAGTTACATATCGCAATACACATATAATATACAGAAATAAATAAATAAATATACATCTGTTGCCAATAAAAATAAAATACTTTATTTATTCAAGCAGGTCAAATACACTGTATTATTCATACCAGCCCTACTATATTACCTGTGAAAGTTTTATCAAATTGTTGAAATTAATTTGTTTTTCGTAGGCCGTCTTCGAAGTCATTCTCCTTCTACTGCAAGCGCGACAGAGCGACTGTTAGCCAACTCTCCGTCGACGAGACTGCAGAGCCAGTCACCATCGAATAACTCCTCTAATAGCAGGATAAAGGGGTCTCCTATGAGGTATGCGTAACATATGTTATAAAGGAAATATTTATTTAAAAAAAAACAAATAAAAAATCATAAAAGAACGCATCAAGTCATTTGTATGACGTTCCTTTCTCACGAATCATATTTAAGTTGTATATATTTATTTATATTTATATTTTATATTTTTAAACACACTAGCAGCTTATATTAGCTGATGCGTGTGCATCTTGAAGTTTGGAGAGTTTATAAAATTGTCCAATCTGTTTTTAAAAGCGTTGACTGAGGGTGCGCTGACGACACTCTCAGGGAGTCTGTTCCACTCTGCTACTACACGATTGCATAGAAAATGTTTTTTCGGTTTTCTTCTTGCTCTTGTGTGAAATAGTTTCAATGAAGGTATTCAATCAAGCTATATGTAATGAATACACAAAATTACAATACATTGACAACTGATATCGATACAATTAATATGCCTAGTCTAATTTATAGCCTGGTTCTGAATAAATATGCGGTATACTCAACTCCTCAGCATTAGAAGGATCTTAATAATGTTAGATAGATACGAACGAAGAGTTATGTATGACCGTCTTCTTTTTAATTTTTGATCAATCAAATCATTTACTTGTAAAAACATAGGTAGTACATTAAGGTGTTTGTGTTAGAGCAGCAATTCAGAATCACTATGATTTTGCTGATAGACACAGCTTACAAATATACCTTTATTAAAATGTCAAATTATTGCAAGAAGTAATTTACAGAATAGTAACTTTTGTCAACTAGAAATGAAAATAATACCTCTTTGAATTTCATAAGACACTGCATTTTTATCGCATTTGGTAGCTTATTATTGTAACTTGGGTGCCACACCCATAACACTCTTTTTAATCTGTGTGCAGCCATTATAGATATATTGTGTTCATAGTCGCTGTCGTGCATTCAACAACCTGGCAAACAATTGTGGATTACTTTTGACAAATACAGCACCTACATAAATGTATAGACATGGCATTGTCAGAATTTTCAATGTCTAAAATTTTGTTTTTGTTTATGTCCTCGATATTATTTTTTTTTTAAATTATAAACACAGGTTACGCCCTGGATCGCCGTCGCGTCGAATGCACTCGCCGTCTTCGTGTTTGGACAACGACTCCATAGCACACCAGCCGGGTGTCTATGTACCCAATTATCCACAGGTATTTATGACTACATAGATAATAATATTGTTTGAAAGACCTAACTTAAATAGATAATAATACCTATTCTTTGAAAGACCTCTCTTAAACAAGATGACGGTAATTTTAAAAAAAAAAACCTAAAACTCCGCCATTTTGTTTTTTATTTATTTTAATACCCAGTGTCACTCTCACAGTAATTACGAATCTAACGACACCTCTCAAGCTAAAATCCATCGAGCCGTTCAGGCTGCAGAGCGTGACAAACATACATACATACTCTCGAAAAACATAACCCTCCTTCTGGCGCAGTCGGGTAAAAATATACACGATGGTAAAATAATTACTTTGAGAATCTTTTAGTTTGAATTGTCTGTACCTGCGCGAGCATCGCTGTTGGTTAACATCAAACAGGCAAAGTTATCAATCAATCAATTAAATGACTTTATTTGTAAAAACAGGTTACGAAAGATGTTATATGCAAGTATATCAGAACTCTGTATTATCTGTAACAACTGCATGTTGCATTGCATGGCATTTGACACAGTCAGCCACGACATTTTACTGAAAAAGCTCAGACGGGTTGGTATAACAAGAACAGCTTTAAAAATGTTTGAGTCTTACCTTGAAGATCGCTGTCAAATCGTTAAGATCTGTGAATATGAGAGTACTTCACTCGCGGTCGCGTACGGAATTCCCCAGGGATCTATTTTGGGACCCTTGCTATTCCTCATTTACATCAACGATATACAGGATTTAGGTCTGCAGGGTCATCTTACCCTTTGCGCGGATGATACATGCCTATTTTACTTCGGTTCCTCCATCACAGAAATAATTACGCAGGCCCAACAAGAGCTTGACATTCTCTTTAATTGGCTTCAAACTAACCTTCTCACGATAAATATATCTAAAACCTCATATATAATTTCTAAGGCAAAAAATAAAAAAAATCCTCCTCATAATTCATTAACTATAAATTATATCTCCACACATGAAAAAGCAAATGAAAAATACCTAGGATTGAGAATGGATAACCAACTGACATGGAAAATTCAAATAGATTACGTTAAAAAAAAGTTATCGGCCTTAATGTTCGTTGTTTTCCTCGAAAATTACGTTTATCTATTTATAATGCCATGGTAAAATCTCATCTTATCTATCTAATAGAGATTTGGGGCAGTGCATCAAAAACTAGGATTTCTAAATTACAAATTGCACAAAATAAAATAATCATATTACTTTTTCACTATCCATACACGAGCTCTTGTACTAAAATTTACAAAGAAACAAACCAAATGACTGCAACAATTGTATAGATACCACACTTGCATACTGGTTAGGAATAGTGCATTATTGCAAAGGCAGCGAAATAGGCAATTGCCATTTCGGCCGAGGCATATATAGTGCTTTTCTTAAAAAAGTGCAAGGAAATAAAAAAGGGCCTTTTACATCATAAATTTAATTTATTTTACAGTTTGTGCCGAAAGGTAAACGCATCTGTGGCTATCCAGCCACGAGAACGCAATGTGTACGATAGATAAAAGAGTTCTAAATTCAAACAGCACACCGTTTCATACAAATTTGCCCGCGCGCTCTTCGTTCCAAATTCAAAGAACGCGCCGGGAAGTGAATTTGATTTTCAGTCTACGTAAATATGTTACTTCGCGTGTTCTTTATTCAAAAGTAATGACAATATTTCCGCGCGTGTTTAAGAAAAGTATTGAACAAAGCCATTCACACCTCGGGTAACACTCACACAAATAAAACATGTAGTTAAGCGATCAACACGACGAGCCAGTTATCTCATTCTGCCTAAAGTCAGAACCAACTACGGTAAGCGAATGTTCACGTTTGAGGGAGCACAGATTTATAATAAGCTACCGTCAGATATAAAAAATATAAAATCTATTGGTGTCTTTAAAACTAAACTTCGTGATCACATTCTAAAGTAATACATAATTGGTTGTTTATTAATGGGTAATTTTGTGAAGTATAAGGTTGTATTGTTATTTACGGAGTGGTTTATTTGGGTAATATGAGTGCAAAATGACTCGTTTTTTCTTAAGTGTTTCGGACGTTATTTGTCTACTTATGTATTATTTCTCATGTAAGTGGCATTTGTGTCTTAATGAGAATAAAGTTCTTTAACAATATGTTAATGTATACGTATATTGCACGAATAAATTATTATTATTATTTTTTTTTCATTTCTATTTCATGCCAAAAGGCATACAATAAATAAGTAAATTTTTTAGCGCGGAATGTACATGTGAATAAACTCCATTGCAGGTGGAAGTGGGAGGTTGCCCTGGCGACCCGTTAGCAGACGTGGTCGTCCAGCTGGCGCGGGGTTCCGCCGGGTTCGGGTTCCGCATCGTCGGCGGAACCGAGGACGGCAGCCGGGTGGCGGTCGGGCTGGTGGTGACCGGTGTGTACGAGCGGCAATGTCTTCTTTGTTATTCTAGCGCTTCTTCGGTTGCGTCCCTCGACGACCTGCCGGAGAAATTAACACTTTGATTGCGGCTGTACAGCTGAAAATAGTCCAAGTTCAGCACTATAATGAAAGTCTAAGAAGACTAATCCTGAGTGCATTCCAATCTTACTTTATGCAACGACGAATACCTCTGTTCTTTCAGATCTTAATATGTTTTATTATGACACTCTTAGCCATTCCGATAATATAGGTTAATAAAAAATAATAATTGAATAATGCAAAAAGAGATTAGGTACAAAAAAATGATGTCCACAGATTATGTAAGCTGTATTTATATTATAATACAATTGTCCCTACAAAAGTTGTATCATAATTTAATTGATTAACATTCAAGTTCTGGTTTGAAATTTTTAATTTTTACATTTAATATGAGATTAGTAAAATTATATTTTCCCATACATTTTCCAATTAGTGTATTCAATGTATAAGCTGATACAGCTTTTGTGCAACATCTATCAAAATCACCCCCTTTTTTATACCGTTTTTTCACTTTTGTACCAAAATTTTATGAAGAGCGGATAATGTCTTGTGATTTACTTTAATGATCTGATGATGATGTCGGATTTTTGTGAATATCAGTAACAAATACCTATTTACCTACAGGCGGTCCAGCAGACGGTCTGCTCCGCCCCGGCGATCTGCTAACTTCAGTAGACGGCATACCACTGGCAGGCGCCACTCACGCCAGAGCGGTGTCGTACGTTTGCCAAGCTGCCGCCAGAGGGCACGTGAGTACTGCTATATAACAGTCTTCTTCTTCTTCATCATCCTAGCGTGTGGCATCTCTAGCTACTGTACGCCTTTATTAGACATCTAACGAGGAGGCTATTTCAGCGTGTAGACGGGTCGATTCTGCCTTACATACAGAAGCTGGCCCCGTACCACGCACGTCCTCCCGATCGTAAACAATATATAGAGACCTCTGTATGACATCCACTGTTCCCGACACATAAGTTTGCTTATGCACAGTCCAGTTTGCTAAGTTAGCTCGCCATAGTTCACACGGCTCGAGCAGAGCTCGCGAGCCGCGCGTGTAAGTAAGCAAACCAACGTTCCAGAGCCAGTGCCTGTTTCAAGGACCTTATTTTCCGTGTTTTCCCGTGTCCTTACAGGTATGAGCAGACATTCCAGGGGCAAACTAGTCCTTACTATATTACTATTCCTAGTTGCATCGTCAGCTTACTCTTCGGAGCACATGGTACGCTTTAATCATCGCCCTAGATATTCTAGTTGTAGCTTGGCTTTTTGCGTATGCTATACAGTCAGAATTAAAAGTCTGATACACGTCTGCACTCGGTGGCGTATCGCACGCGACTGCCCTACCATTGCACTTTGATCCCCATTGTCACTTTTGTTATCAAATAATGTGAGTGAGATAACAGTACAGTATCTACTAAGTAGATACACCACGCTAGGTTATTACAATACAATACAAATACTCTTTATTGCACCAAAATACAAATTACACAATTTACGTACATAATTTTTTTTATATTTTTTTGTCCATCTATTTGCAATCAGCCTCCGAGCCTCAATCAGATGTGTTGATTTTATATTCTCTTTTAGATTTGCACATCCAGCGATGTGTCACCTCTCATTTCAGTACAATCGTTAGATTGATGCTGCTAGTCTTGTCCTTTTCAGTCGGAACATGCAATTGTTGGTATTCAACAGTGATGTGGCTAGATGATTATACTGTTACGAGCTCCGGGGTTCGCAATTTGGAGAAAAACACCTGATGACACTTAAAAACGTTTATTCCCACAAGGATGGTCGCCGACGTCACTTCACTTCACTTATCACTAACAATGTCCAAAACACTTGCTAATCACAGTCACTATAACTTGCCGAGGTTGCTTGTATCACTTGTTATTCGCTCCGGATATCGCTTCTTGATCGCACTTGTAGCTCAGTTAAATTAGAACTGCCCTCCTGAGGCACCTTCCGATATTTATATGGCCCGGGAAACCCGCTCCATAAGTTTCTAGAAAGATCACAACTACTCCGGAATAGAGAGAGAGGGATACTCTCTGTCTCGTTCCCTTAGTACATATTAGAAGTGCGAGAGCGAGACAAAGCAATATGTCAGAGCGAGATAATCGATGTACTAGATCGTTCGCGATATTATTCCCGTATAGAAACACGCGACGATTGTACGAGAATTTTCCGCGGACAGCGCTACTCAAACTTCCGCGGGCCGCATTTTATTTTTATTTATTTTTGATTTCGTAACAATACATAAAAATTGAGGTACAAAGGCGGACTTATCGCTAGAGCGATCTCTTCCAGTCAAACCTATTATTACATTTGAACGACTACAGTCTGATCTCCGTACGGTGACTCGCCACTCAGCGAATGGGCCCCCATGTATCCTTGTTGTACAATAAACAGTATTACATTGTCTTTCTGGGTGCAGGTAACACTGGGCGTGCGCCACAATCGCGCCGACATCCAGCCATTAGGATTACCCGCTATGGTGCCGCCTCATTCACACCAACCTCTGCTCGCGTGAGTAACATACTTTATACTACACTTGCTCGGAAAGTACACTCTTACCTGCTATATTTTTTTTTTATGTCACTTTTGACATTGACAGATAAAAATCTTAGAATGAATGTCAGAATTTAAAAAAGTAACAATCCAATTTCAAACAAAATTATACTGCATGCATAGTTCGTTAGCATTTTTACTTTTTAATTTTTGATTAGCGAAATTGATAAGACTCTGTTCCAAGTTTCAATTTACTTATCAGTTGTTGTTTTTCTTTACCTACATTTTTATGGTAAATCAAAGTACTTAATATTGTTAATTACTTACTTATTAGGCTACTTGACTGTATTCATACTTGGGCAATATTTGTATACGAAACAATATGTACACTAAAAAGTAACCGATTCTGAAAACAACAACAAGATCTTAAAGTTTTTTCAAGAAGAAAAGTGGGAGCGTGGTTGATACCTCTTGCTATCTCTTTTGTACGCACGAAACTAAGTAGCAGTCACGTCACTGCACACACATTCCATCCTTTTCTTGTTTTTTGACAGTTTCCCCTTCCACCGATGAATGATAAAAATAAATTGAGTAGAAATACCCAATTTTGACTCTTACAAATGTCCATTTTACAAACATTTTACTATTTTGAACTTAATAAAAATCTAGTGAACTAAACATTTCCTACGACAGTGCGGACCCATCCATCCACCACATGCCGCAGGGCTCCTACAACATTCTGCATCCAGCACCTCTGTATCCGCCTGCCTCTCATGTGCCACCTATGTAAGTATATTTACAAATTGACAACACAAACTTACAATACAATACTAAACTTATTATTGCACAACAAGGAACATTGTCAAATAACTAGTTATCATAAGAAAAAGTTATTTTTTGATCAATGAAATTGTTTTATTCAGTTTTTCAAAGTTTCCTTTAATTGATATACGAAAAAAAGAAATAAATCTTGTCTAATTTGAAATTAACGTGTAAAATTAAATAAAATGATTTTAAAGTTGTACGTTATCTAAATGAAATAAATTACGTACATATAAAAAAAAAAAACTATTTTCATTCGAATTACCGATTTTGTGTGTGTTCAAAAATAGGGCTCCAGTACAAATACATTCGGACAAAATATTATCACATTTTGTTCAACCATTTTTGTAATCTTCCTTCGAGTTTTTACTTTTAAATGTAATTCGATCTGTTCCTCAAATAAATACCTTTTATCTTTGTTCTAAAATAAATGTTATCTAAATCATTTATTTTGTTAGAATTCATATATTACTAGCTGTTTCCCGCAGCTCCGCCTGCGTCAAAAAGTAGCCTATGTTTGACCCCGGGTCTTCAACTATATTCATACCAAAATTCATCAAAATCCGTTCAGCGGTTTGGCCGTGAAAGCGTAACAGACAGACAGACTTTTGCATTTATAATATTAGTATGGAAGTACGGATAGTATGGATTTTTTGTCTCGTAATAGAAATATTTTTAACTTAAGGTGACAATTTCTTATGTGTATCATAATAAAAAATAAATTCATATACTACATATACTGTGCCGACCCCACTAACCAGGCCATGGTACTCTTTGGCGCCTTGATTGCTCATTTGCCAAACGTAGATATATTTTATGATAAGCTGAAATCCTTTGTTCATTCGTGTATAATGTATGAGTCTCACAAACCTGTGTAATATGTCCTGTCCTAACTCACAGCACGCATTGGGAAACTGTAAGTGCTGTCAGTGTTTGTATAAAAAAAAAAAATAAAAAAAATGGGACAAGTGAAATGAGAAGAAGACACAGAAAAGAAATGTTACTATCTCCGTTGGCTCAGCGACCCAAAGTGAATCTTGGCCTCCGAAACGGGAGAACGCCATTTGTGTTCTATTCTACGCGATAAATAATTATTTTCCTTTCAGGTACGGCGTCCCATACAACACAGACAACTCCCGAGGCTGGCCTGTCGTGCCGTATGACGTCACGGTGACTCGCAGCGAAGGCGAGGGGTTCGGGTTTGTCGTCATCTCCTCCACCAACAAGGCCACCAGTACTATTGGTAAGGACATTACTAATTATTTCATTCATACGTCCATCATCATCATTTCAGCCGCAGTCAGTCCACTGCTGGACATAGGCCTCTCCTAGTGATTTCCAAAATGACCGGTTGGCAGCAGCCTGCATCCAGCGTGTGCCTGCGACTTTTTTCAGGTGCTCGTGACCATCTGGTCGGTGGATGTCCAACGCTGCGCTTGTCGGTTCGTGGTCGCCATTCGGGAACCTTTCTACCCCATCGGCCATGATTCATACGTACTCGTATTGATTTCATATGTCAAGCTACAACTAAACGTGACCTGTTTGGATTGGTTGCCATTTGTAGCATTTTCTACCTCGAGCTGGACAAGGAAATAGAATTCTTCTTCCAAGCGTGTTTTTCCTACTTGCGTACTCAGACTTCGCTTTGGAGCTTAGTGTACGCTGCAAGTCATGGTCCTAGATTTGGCGGAACAAGTTAATACGTTGGAGCGACTGCAGGTTTCACCACCGTAACCCTTATTACAGGGAAACCAGACCAACAGGAACATGACCCGAGGTCTGTCAGTGGCCATCAGAAAATGGAGTTTAAACTTTTTCAAATCATTCTATTTTAATGTAAACGTGTGAAAAGAAAGAATTTGTAAATGATTCCATAATATTGTTACCAGGTCAATTAATACCGAACTCTCCCGCGTCGCGCTGCGGTCTCTTACACGTCGGCGACACGATTCTCTCCATCAACGGAACTCCCATCAGAAACCTGCCGCACCCGGAAGTAGTAGCCCTTATCAAACATTCGGGAACCACTGTCACTCTCACTGTACTGCCCCCGACTTCACACTCTGTAGACTGAAATACTTACCAAGAAAAAAACCCCTGTGAGATCAAGGGTGGAAGAACTACTCATCCTAAACCGAAATTGTTACATCCAGACGGGTTTTGACTTTAAAGATTAAGCAGGTTACAGTTTCGTAAGTGAAATTAGTTAGAACAACACTAGTTTGACAGATTAAAAGCGCCGTCATTTTGTCACCAAAATATGCCGCCATCTTGTCTAAAGTGTTCTTTGTACGAATTCGTTCGTAAAACAACTGCAGTTCATAAAACAAATGCATATGATGTTTTTTTTAATAAATTAATGAATTAATTAATTAAAACTATTAAATAATGAAACCTTTTTTAATGGATAGGGTAATAAATAAATAATTTGACTTAATTTTAAATATACATTAAAAATAATTTGTTACGAAAATGAATTGATATGAATTTAATTAATAAAGTCACAATATTAATTCAAGAGCAATTCTTAGTTTGTACTGATTTTAAAATTATAATAATCATGTAATTAATTAGAATAAGGGAAGAATAGCTTTAATATTGATATTAAGATTTGCTTTTTATTTAAAGTTAACTTGTATTTGTAGATAGACACGGTCGAACACTTAAACGCGTTTTGAATCACCTGTACCCAATTTTCATAAGAAAAGACATCGTCTATTTCGGTCCGAAAAGTGAAAAGCCGGCCAGAAAAAAATTGGTATTTTAATAGATGTTCTCTACCTAATAATCGTTTATTTGCAACTAGCTGTTTCCCGCAGCTCCGCCTGCATCAAAAAGTAGCCTATGTTTGACCCCGGGTCTTGAACTATATTTATACCAAATTTCATCAAAATCCGTTCAACGGTTTGGCCGTGAAAGCGTAACAGACAGATAGACAGACAGACAGACTTTCGCATTTATAATATTAGTATGGATATAGGATATAAATATCACTTATTGACGTCAATTTACTTGTATTAAGTTTACCACCGCTTCCAAAGCGCAAGTGGGGAAGAAGCGACGACACAAACTCCACTGTAGCATATTCTTCAAAACGTTAATTTACCAAACTGAACTTTTGAACCTACGCGTTTTCATCCATTGACGTGTTAGAAGTGGGTTCCACTACACGTGTCTTCTATAAAAATAAATAAGATATGAAAAAACACGCCAGGCGGGTGGAATAAGTACTGTCGGGCAAAGAAAACACGCGAATGGTGTTTTCAGTAGACTAAGTTGAAATCATACATTGATTCAAAATCCGTTTGAGTTTTCGGTTGTTATAATGCCGTCCAAATTATATTGGTGATGTGCCTTTGAAATGTCATAAGAATGATAATTTTAAGCTATTCTAAGTATTCCGTGTTTAGATTCAGTGGATTTTAAAAATAGTAAATGTTATTTATCTTAAATATATATAAATAAGTGCTGTTAATATTGACAGCTTCCACAATGTTTGTTAACAGCCGACTTCAAAAATGGAGGAGGTTCTCTGTTTGACTGCTTATATTCTATTGAATATTGGTCAAAAGTAAACCTTGGTAAGTAGCTTTCGCTATCCGGACGCGATTCGAATATACTGCTCGTATACTACAAGTCGTCAGTAGCAGGGCTTAATGATAAGCATGACTTCCACTCATGACTTCCCTGATGATAATTTTAATATTTTATCTTGTCATTATGTAAATGTAGACCACACATGTAGACCTTTTGACACAATATGTTGACCTTATTGTGCACGAATTTAGTCTCATATTTGAACGTTATTTAAATATTTAGGAGTTTCATATTTTGATTCGCCTTACGCCTGATAATAAACGTAATTGGGTCAGTATAAAGTTTTTCAATGAATGTCTATTACTTACGCGTGATGAAAAATAAAAGCGTCTATTTACGATTCCATGGCTCTTTTGCGTCTTAATATATTTTTTAAATATTGCTCAACTAAACTTTAAATAACTCGTTTGGAATTATGAAATACGAAAGTACATTATAATTACTTATTTTTTGTAGTCTAAGTATTAAATTGGTCACAAAAATGTAATTAATGTTTATATCACATCGTTATATGACTTATTCATGATGTAAATGTTTTATTAATTTTAAAAAATCTGCATAATAAGTATTCATTATAACACGATAGAAAAGTGAAGTATGAGGTTATTAACTATACCTATTTTTTATATTAAAGAATCATAAGATTAGTTTAAAAGTTAATTTTAGTAAACTTAGCCTAGTTCCATTTAGTTAAAATAAATCAATATTATGTCATGAACTGATATTGAATTTTTAAGTAAAAAAGTAGAAAATTATCGACTGACTAATTATGGATCCAAACTGATGATTCGACATTTTAAATATTTAATTTCGTGAACGGGACCACCGAGATTAAGCAATCAATGTATTAAATGCTTAGGTTAGTGTTAATATAAATGGAAATGCAATAAACTTGTGCCTTTTTGTAACTGATGTCTTGCCTATTCAAGATGAATGATAATGTAAGAAATATATGTGAAAATGTCGCCTTGTATATAACGTATCCAAAGATAAGAATGATCTAGATTTAACGAAGTGTTGCCCTCTTTAAGCGAAATTGCAGAAAAATGGCAATTATTTTTAATTAGCGTATACATTATGAAATAATTCCACAGATTTACTCAATAAATATTTTTTTATTTAAAACTGTTTTTTATTGCAATTTTTGTAAAGTTCAATTTTATTTAATTCACATTTTTCAGACCCTTTTGCTTTTAAATGACGAGACTTAATTAATTAAATTATGATCTATAATTTCCATTCATTGCTAAAATTTCTTACACTTAAATTTTTATTTTAAATTACTTTAATTTTTGAAACTATATAAGTAACTAATAGTGGTAAAGGTAAAAATTTGTTCCACAAAAAAAAAAGTCAAGTTGGTCCTAAAAGTCCTACAGGCTTCACAATAAAAATTACACCTCTAATAAGTCTCATCAGCGACCCTCACATACTGGACACTTTCATCATCCCCAACCCTAGACGAAGCCACCTCCAAGATCCAGTTGGTGAACCTATCGATCCTGGTGAACACGTCTGGCTTAGCATCGTTACAGCCGTCGTAGTACGAAGACAAGCCGACGAGGGTCTCGCCGATAACCATCGGGGCTCCAGAGTCTCCTATACATATGCTGAGGCCGGGGGCAGCTGCGCAGATCACAGCTGGAAGATGGTTTCAAATAATTTATAATACAGTTTTCTTCTTTTTTAGTTAGTGTGCAGAGAAGAAAGAGCCTTCAAAAACAGGCTGGCAAGCAATGGCGCAGATTAAGGAACTCGTTTCGTAGGCCAAGATCATCTTTGGGTCATCATTCATTATTAAAACAAAATTATTCTACGGTTAATCATGCTGTATACACAGCATTTTACACACATATACACGGGCAGTCGCTCGAAACCTGTTGTGCACCGAGCGCGCGACGACTAGCTATCTCCTGCCTCGCTTGATTAACAAGTTGCCTGATGATTTAAAAAGTATTACTAGTATTACTAACAAAAATATGAAATACTAGCTTTTTCCCGCAGCTCCGCCTGCGTCAAAAAGTAGCTATGTTTGACTCCGGGTCTTCCACTATATCCATACCAAATTTCATCAAAATCCGTTCGGCGGTTTGTCTTGAAAGCGTAACAGACAGACAGACTTTCGCATTTATAATATTAGTATGGATAAACTTAAAAAAATACTTTCTTGACAACATCGATTTTACTCTTTAATAAGTAGGCCTTCATTCCTCGATTTCATACATATTTTCATCATTTCAAAAATTCAGCTATTGTTGGACATGCATGCCTATACCTACCTACTTATGTATGGGCCTAAAGCAATTACAAAGAGGAGATGCCGTAATAAGCGTTTTGTAAGAAATTATTTGTGAGGCTGGCTCAGTTATGTGATCTTTGGCTCCAAACTGCGCCATTTCAAACGGCATCTCCTCTTTGTAATTGCTCCATGGTATGGGCCCATGACTTAGCTTTAATAAGAATGAAATGAGCATTCAGTAGAACTAGCTGTTGTCTGCAGCTTCATCTCTGTGGTTCTTATCAGGATTGATTGCCCGGCTCACTGTTAGGATTTACTTCATTTTTCTTATATTATTATTATATGAGTATCATACATTTTAAATTAGCTTGATTTGAATGTACCTGCTATTTCTAAACAAACCTCAGTGGTTTTTTTGTAATGTATCTTATGTTTATTTGTTTGTATCAATTTTTGGAAAATGTTAAATAGATATATTATAGGGTCGCTGAGTCAATGCAGTAAGTTACTGCTTGATGGTAGGTAATTGTTGGTGTTTTCGTACCACCCCCGAGGTGGTTCAATGTTCACAACGCAACCTGGTTTGTCACCGGTTTGTATTAGTCATGGTACTGAACCATAGATCATAGCGACATAGTATCGGGAGCGACGACTCTACGATTTATAGAGAGTCACCATTTTTAAAAATAGCACTCCTAGTCACCTTTTCAAAATATTGGTTTCCGTTCCAAAAGAGCCAACTACGAAGCGAAATTAGTTATTATGGCCATGCATCTCAATGATTCGTTGAACTTGCCCAGCCCTTCAAGATTTTTATTTTTGTTTTAATTTAAAACTTAATTTTCGTTTTGTTTTACTGTTTCAAATATTGTATGAATTAAATATAACTTAAATTTCGTTTTGTTTTACTGTTTCAAATATTGTATGAATTAAAAGTCGTAGCTAAAATTGTGTACAAACAAATTAAATCTATTGTACACGGTGCTCCTGGTTACCAAAATACATGGATAATAGTAATATAATAGTTTGGGAACCAAGGTGAACGATGTAAATATGTAAAACTTTGTTTTAACAATAAACGATGTTTTATATTTATCTTATTATTTCCCGGTTGCATTATCACTTTTGAGACCAAGAATTCGTATTCCTGCGTTTTCTTCTCTACGTCGGACGGTCTTCCGCATCCTTGACAGTAACTACGTAGACAACGTCAAACCAACACTTTTGAATTTGCCCTTTCTATCGAGCTCTAGTGGAGGATTGCCATGGTCAGGACAATTACGAATGAACTAAATACTCACGGTCATCAATGGTAACATTGTTGTAGCCGGCATAGACAGCCTGACACTCTGCCAGGGGCAGCTTGTTCATGCTCAGTGTCTTAAGCGTGTCTATTTGTGGTCTACTTACCTAAAAGAAAACAATTTTGTAAAAAAATTTGACTTCCTTTATTCATTTCAGAGTGCAGCCTCATGCATTTGTCTTTCTCTGCGATCTTCCTCAACCTCAAAATTTGCCTACACGTCGAGTAACATTGTCAGCAGCTAAATTTCTTGCTAGGTATTTTCTTTATAAACCCAGTCCTGTATAGTCTTCCTCGATTATCTCCTTCATTTCCTTTCTTGCTTTTTGTATGCTTTTATAAATGTTTGGTCGTAAAGCTAATGGTACGGGGAAGGGGCCTAAATTTAGCATCAGTAAGAGAGAATCAGTGAATTTACCGATCTGCTTCAAAACCTACAGGTCCATTCAAACTGATGCGAACTCCGAAATCCGCGCGACTGGCGGGACATAAGAATATATAGAAGTTTCATTAGCAGGCCAGTTAACTTTGGCTACGGCACTTCTGCCGATTCTTATTTCTGTGGGCGTCCCGCCAGTCGCGCGGGAATCGCGTCAATTTGAATGGACCTTACGGCCCTAGGCCACGACTTGACATTCTCACGGTATTTAATTGGTCACGGGACTGCGAAAAATCTAATTTTGGTCCAAAGAATGGAGATAAGATGCTCACAGATTCGAATCCCCAGCTGACTATCTTGACTTCATATCCGTCCGGGATGTAAGTGCCCTGTGGTGGAATGTAAAGCACTACCAAATGGCAGTTCCCCCAGGTTGCATCCTAAGCTTTATGGCTACGGGGCTTTCATCAGAAACCTAGCGTATTTCCTAGTTACATCCGCAGCCTTATCTTCAGATTAGGGTAGGTATCACAAAAGTCTGAGAATAGGTAGTAGGTAGCAAGCAATTTTTAGGGTTCCATCCATACTCAAAGCATAAAACGAGACTCTTTTATTGAGACCATCAAGCTGTATCTCATGAACCATGATAGATAGACAGTTAAAATTATCACAGATGATGTAGGTATTTCTGTTGTCGTTTGTAACAACAGATTAGTTGTGGTTTTTTCAGATAAGGGTATCTACAGAACTCTTCGTTCTTGGCCAGGTATTTCACCTCTAGGATATCCACGGCTTCGCCTGCGTGTTGATGAAATTTGAATATGACGTACGCGGTCGAAGTCACGGGTAGCATGTGTGTGTATGTTCCCACGAAGTTTCACTACATAAGTGCATGGTACATACCAATCGCCAAAAGACCATAAATCACAACCAAATTTAGAGACACCATTTTTAAATGTACTTAATAATTGAATGACTTAACTAGAAATAAATATAAAATTGAACCCAATTTTGGCAAACAAAAATGTTAAACTCTTCAAGCATTCTCGACTACATTAACCATGGAGCAATTACAAAGAGGAGATGCCGTTGGAAATGGCGCAGTGCCCACAGCCTCGCCGACACAAAAGTGGGCGGCGGCGCTTGTCATTGCTCGTGCTCCATGGTTGGAGCCACGGCCGAAACCAAGCACTCCGCACGTCTGCCTTCCGCCCCGTGTAGCCTCACAAATACTTTCTTACAAAACGCTTATTACGGCATCTCCTCTTTGTAATTGCTCCATGCTCCTGCACACCTTAAGCCATTCCACATCGCTCCGTCGTTTGGTCTGCTGTTCTTCTAATTGCCCCCAAAAGCAAAGGAAATATTTGTTTTTTTTTTTTATATATAAAATGTGACAAAACGGCACACGCTATATAAATTCGGCAACTGGATCTTCTGCCGATTACTGTTACCACCAATCTAGCACGTTCGCTTTATCTCAATATAATTGTTCGCAAAATTGATAACAATGGTGATTACTGGATCCTTGTGACGGTGATGGTCAAGCTGTTAAGACGCTTTGTCCTAATACTTAGTAACCGTTCGTTACGTCGACCACGTCAGAGGTCGAGAGACGGTTCCGAACAACTCTGACATCAGGAGCTCGCGCAAAATCGATATTTTTTGTTATATATATCGAAAGGTTTTCATAAATAGGTCTCAATGACTGTATTCTAGGCTCATGGCATGAGTACTATAGCTAAAGAGTATTTGTATTGTATTGTACGGTCCTATCTGGAAGTCTGAAACCAACTTAGTTCATGACGCTGAAAAGCTCTTTCGTAGGTTACTTAGGTAATCCACCCAGGTTTACATGGTCAGTCGGCCCGGTTGGTACACTTATTGTCAGATGGCCGTTCGGCCTCTGACATGGTGTGGCAGCCAGTGCCACTACTTCGAAGCTTATTTGTATGTTAAATATGTAAAGGGCCTCTGGCGGATATAAGGTAAAACAAGTGTAAAGCGGAAGAAGATTGCCTAAGACCGAAAATATCCTAACATCCTGACCAAATAGAGGCCCACAAAGTTAGACTAATCAATCACGCATTAATTGACAAGAGTACCTACTCTTCTTCTACCTATGTCTATGTTTTTACTTTTTACCGGGAACTAAGTAGTTTTTTTTTTTAAATACTTAGGCAAGTAGGTGTTTTATGATATAAAAATCGCTTCTTGAAATCGATAACGTTGGATCTTTTGTGCTACTAGATGTCACTTGATGTGTGTAGTCTATAGGTGCTTCTTTAGACATATATTTCTAATTTCGCTGTAGAGCACACATTGACAGCCGTGGGCAATTATTATTTAGTTTGTCGTGTCAGCAGTAGATGGCAGTATAAACTGACAATTTTATTAACAATGACAACTTTGCGTTGACGTTTCTGTGATTGGACAGCAGTAGTAAGTGTTTACATCTTAAAAAAATATTCTGACGAATGGAATTTTTAATTATTTCGTTCGTAAAACTGCCTCCGGGGTCCAGTGGTTAAGGCGTTCGTTTTTAACCTGGGGGTGGTGGGTTCGATTCCCACCAGAAGCATACTTAGTTTAGTTGTTTCCAGTTTGGTTAGGACTTTGCAGTATTGAATCACCTGATTGTCTGATAAGAAAGGTGATTCCATGCTTCGAAAGGCATGTTAAGCCGTTGGTCCTGAGTGCCATTTGGTAGTCGTTAAAGTAACCACGTCAGAGGCCGAGAGGCGGTTCCGACCAACTCTGACACCAGGGTGTACTTAATCGATGGACAATGTAACCTACGCGAAATGATGATGAATTATTTCGATTCTTATTATTGATTAGGAATTTATTAGGGGAAGATTGGCATTACCTTAATACGTAAAAATAAGGATACGTTTCTTCTTCTCCGTATCTTTATATCATAGCCTACATAAAAGTATTATCCGTTCTAGATTGTAGTGTATGCATTTCAGATCTCTTACAAGTAGATTTTTACTGTGATTTTACTAAAGATTATTGAAACCGAACACGGACAAAGTTCCTTTCTCAATAGTTTTTACTTTTGACGGATTATATTTTTTTTATTTCAATTTGAATTCACAGCAATAAGTACTAAAGTAACAACCTAGTTCTTATCTTTATACAAAAAAGAAAAAAAAGGTATAATAAGTACGCACGGCCAAAGTGGTCACGGAGCTTGCTTGCTTTTGATTGGATTGCTAGGAGCTTGACCTGCGCAAATATGTTTTCTTGTTTGTAGAGTTTGCTAAATTATAGCAGTGCTGCTTCCTATTTTCTGCTCACCTTTTCATTTTTCTGTAGAACTTTTTTTAATTTATACAGTAGGTAGGTAAGTCTTCAGGCAACTAGCACGCCTGGTTGGCCGTCATCCAGATAAATGGAATCAATACACCGAACTCTTACGTAAAAACATTTTCCGCATCTGAATACCTGATGGAGTTGGTAAGCAATCGCAGATCAATTGATGATTATTTCCTATCATATAGGGATCAGAGTACCTAGTTATTATAAAAATTGAAATAATTTCCGTTCTTGAAGCATGTTTACATCAAGACAAACAAAGAAGTTTTCAAATTGATTATTGGCTTTTTTACAACTGAGTAAGGAAACAGGCATACGGCTCACCCTGCCACCAAGAGTGTCACAAGTGCATTGCCGATCCTGAAGTAATTTTTCACACCCTTAGCTTTCTTTCAATTTCATAATTCGTTCACATTATGGGTAGGGTACATAAATAAGCAAGAAATCAGACATAAATTCATTGACAAGTGAATAATTTATTAACAAAAGTCTCTAGTTAGTGGGAGGCATGGCATGTTCCAAAATCCACCCAGTGTGACGGTCGATCCTGGTGAAAACATCTGGTGTTGAGTCATCACAGGTTCCATAATAAGAAGAAAGACCGACAAGAGTCTCGCCAATGACCATTGGGGCTCCAGAATCACCGCTGCACGTACTTGTGTTTTCTGATGTAGCGCAAAGTACGTCTGTCGATAAAAAGAAATTGAATTATTTCACTCATACTCTAAATCGTAATATCTGTTAAAAATTAAATTTCCCAAATATGGAAACCGCTTATGCTGGTCATAAAAAATTGAAAACTGCAGGATTTGAAGAGACCTACTTGATTTATTTTGTAAATCGGTTGAAAATATGTTTCTTTTCAAATGTTCTTCAACAAGAAGTGTTTTGTTGCCGAGAAGTGGACCTAGAACTTCGACGCCATTACCTAACAACGTAACTTAGAAAACGCTGAAATGAGAGAGAGAGACTAATCGTTACGTCACTCAACCCAGCACGGTTCATGACGTAAAGGGCTTTTAATTTGTTTAAATGAAAGATTCTACATACGATCGTAAATAGTGACACTGTCAGAGTCTTCGTATGCAGCTTGGCACTCAGCTTGAGGAATGGTATTCGAGTTGATTTTCTTCAGCTCGCTGATTTGAGGGCCCTCCTCCTGCGATTTGTTAAATCATGCATTCATATTTATTGAAGTGTTTAATTCAATATATTTATGACAAAAAAATCTGTTAAATGTCTTCCGAATTAAATGCTTATATACATATATATACAAATTACTCAGCGAAATTATTAAGCAGTTAGAAAAAAAAAATTAGTACACTTACACTTTCAAAACCCCAGCTTAAAATCTCAACGGGGTATCTGTCAGGGATGTAAGTTTCCTGTGGAGGAATGTAGACAATGTTGACTGAGTCTGTGATGCCAACAGGAGTAGCTAGAACAACTATAGCTGCGTCTCCAGTCCTGGGATCCTCTTGGAAGTCGGGGTGTTTGATCACATTTTGGACAGAGACGACGTTACCACCAGCGAGACTGGTAGTAGAGCCAACTCGTACTCTCACATTTTCTAGATCAGCTCCGCTAAATTGAGAAAAGTTTAAAATGTTTGAAAATAATTCTTTAAAATGTTTATATTTTGATATGATGTCTCATGCCTAATGTCAAATTTATCAAATACTGGTTATTTTAGGCACAAATATAGACATAATTAGTGTTATACAAACTAAGTTTCCACTTTTTAACTATTCAGTGGTAAGAGTCGCATTTCAAACGTAATGATAGACCAATACAACTTACACGAAGCAGTAAGCAGTGGTGAGGACATGCCATGAGGAAATCAATGAGCCAACACATCTTTGTACGTTGATACCGGCAGCCGGGTAGTTGTACTCGACAGAAACGATGAATGGGTAATCGAAGATCGTGGTAGGAGTCCCTCCCACAATGCGGGATTCAGGTGAAGCTGATGCTGTAATTAAAGAAAGGTACTATAAAGATACTACGCTCATTATTTACTACTATAGTTTTCGCTATTAACAATGATGAAGAAGCAGTCAAGACTTAACATTATCAGACGCATTAATAATCTGTTAATTTCGAATTTCCAATATGCCCATGTATGTTTTTGTGTAGAATGTACGTACATTACAAAATATAAAATGTAAAGGCGGATATTTCTTTTGCTTTGTTTCTTTATTTGCTATCGATGTTGAACAATACTGTTCAATTCAATGCAATAACATTTTATTGCACCAACACAAGAAAATTATTAAAGAAACATATCAACAAAAAAAGAGACACAAAGGCGGACTTATTGCTAAAGCAAATTCTTTCTACCAAAAGTTTCCTTTATGTAAGATCGATTTATTAATCACATCAATATTTCAAACTTGTGTGAGATGTAGAGGACATTCCTTTTTGTTTAGACATCGGGATATAAAATAATGCTTTTAGATTCATCAACTGGTTACGAACCATCAGTTACGACGGCGGCCAAAGGGAAGTGATTAAAACTTACCAACTGCTGCAAGAGCAAGAGCCAAGCAAACCAATTTGAACACCATGATCTCCAGTTGAGTCTAGCTACCTGATAGAACTACCGACACGAAAACGAACAATCCAAATTTATTACTTTATGCTTCAGTTTATAAGATAAGTTAGTTTTGTAGATATCGAGCCAAATAATACTTCCAAGCGCAAGTCATATTGCCAATGAAGAAATCCGTACGTTAGAACAAGATTTGATTTCTTAATTAAGTAGGAGTAGGATTTATAATAAAATTATATATAAGAGCATATGCGAGTAGTAACATTTAAAAAACTAGGTTGTACTACAATCTTCTATTAATCCATTTTATATTTTGGTATTACTTACGCATCTACTAACACTAATAAGCATTTAAATTCAAATGTGGTACTTAAAATATAATTTAAAAGCTCATCGCTATTTGTGAATTTATGAACTTTTGGTTTATAATGAAAACTGATTCCTAATGAACTTACAGTTTGTGTATAAATAAGTATACGAAAATATAATTGTATGTAGAGATTATGATAATCTACTCGTTTATTGGATCTTAGCGACAATACGAAACATATCGTAATCGTATGCTTATTCCAATAGGTAAACTACCTTTATTTATCTACTCCTACACAATAGCAGTACAAGTTCATGATCCGGGCGTGTTTGATGATTTAATAATTTGTCATACCTAAAACGTTAGGCTTTTCACGTAATATTTTTTTCGTACAAACAGATACAGGTACTATGCCAGTGGTACACGTACACCTAGTTACGTAATAGATCAGGAGCGCTATTTGGAAATGTATGATACTCACCGATTAAGTTGTATGAAAATCATTTGATAGTGAGTTTAATCATTCGATTCACCGATTTTGTGTAGATCATACATTTCCAGAATAATAGTACTAACGTACCTTGGTAAATTTATTTAGGTTGCTAAATAAGTGATGAAAACCAGGATACGATAAAAAAGAATAAAACCTTCTCCATAATTTGTTTAAATCTATTTAGACAATCCTTATTCTATGCAAAGATCACAACAAGGCTAGGTACTCTATAATTGACATCATACTTCATTCTGAAATTATAATTAGGCATCCTTTTATTATAAAAATTGCAAGTTTTCTGAAATAATGGGCAATCGAAGTACAAGAGGTTTCTTGCAAGATATTTTTAATCAAGATTTTATTTCCGGTGATGCAAAATGTCTTAAAAATAAAAGAAGCAGCTGCAATAAACGTAAGATTAATAGAAAACAAAGACCACTTAGGAAACGCTCCTGCACTTCAAAGGCGGGTAACGATGATTACAAGAAAATAAGGGCTTTGGTAAAAGGAAACACCCCTGTATTGATAGCATTGTTGAACGCTGATTTCGATTGTCCCATACAGATACGCAAACGATCAAGTCGCACGAAGCGATGTTTGTCTGAACAAAACTTAGGAATACCATGCCACCAGCTATGTCAACGAGCTAAATCTAATCCTTGTGCAGCTTATTGTTCTGAATGTGATAAAAATCTATAGTATTATCGAGAGACCAAAAAAAACATTTTTTTATTTCTACAGTGTGTGGTCATTTGTGAGAAGTGACTAGTCTTGTTTCTTTCCCTTATTATGTTATTGTATGTGTTTATATAATACTATGTTTGAATCAGTGTATAATAAAGTACCATCCACAAAACTAAAATTGACGCTTAATTTTGGGTAATTTTAACTAAGCCGCTGGCAACACTGCACAGTGGCGCGCCTTCGAGCGGGGTGAACGTGTTTCGCTCGTGTACCATTGGAAATCAAAGTTTTTATGTTTTTTCTGGAAATATAGCATCAATTTCTTTAATTCTTATATTAGTGACGTTATTGTGATTATGTGCTGTTATCTCATGTGTGGGCGGAGTATACGATAAGGGTAAGATAATGATATAAACATTTTATCTCTTAGTTTTTGCAGCTGACATCGCTGCTGTGTACCTTGTAAAGTATATTTTACGTAGGTATTTTAGAATGTACAACTAACAGTAATAATCTCTTAATTATTTGAAAATATCGTGGTTGCCGTTTTGTGCCGGTGTCATCTATATGTACCTACCTACATAAGTTACTCCAGCAATTAAGTTTTTGCTTGTAATACTTTGACATTGATATCAGTTTGTTTGTTATTTATGCTGTTTCAGGGACTATGATCTGTTGGCAATAATTTTTCATATAAGATTCTGGTTGGAATCTTAAAAATATATATTTTATACACTTTCTAAGTAGAAAGTAGTATTTTTTTTTTTTAGTTTGGAAGGTATTTTAGAGTTATGCTTACCTTCTTGTTACTTAAAATTAAGGTAGGTAGTTATCATTAAAATGCCTTTTTTTTGTGAATATGTTATCCCTAAGTTGTAGTCTCAAAAAGTATAATGCTAACTATAACTTTTATATTGAAGTTAAAATAATATTTTGTTTATTTATAAAATCCTTGCATAAGTGTATTTTCTTTACGTGATAATGAAGACCATATTCCATGAATGAGTAGATTGAATGACACTTAAGAGTGTATTCCAAAAAACTTTTACGCCCTTATGTGGCGTCCGAAGCAAGAAATCATCATTATAACCCAAACAGGTGATTTTAGCCTGCAATTTCCTAACCAAACTGGTAACAACTAAAAAAGTATGCTTCGTGTGGGAAGTGAATGTACAACCTCCAGGTCTAAGAGCTTTCTTTGTGTATTTGTCATGGAAAATCTAAGGCAAAATATTTTTTTTTTAAACGCAGTTTGTAATAATGTCACCAGATGGTGATCATCCAACTCCCAACAGGGCATTCTGGAAATCATTGGGGGAGTCCTATATCCAGCAGTGTATTTACTGATTGGGGGTGAAATGATAATGATACCGAATATAACACCCTCTCAAACTATGTCTTGTCTGTCTGTGATATATTTATGTGACACTATGTGGATATCATACTATTTTGAATGGGGCTTCAAAATTGTTATTGAACTCATTTATATATGGTGAAACATAGTATCTATTTTTTGAATGAAATAAACTTTCCAATTCATTTTTATTTTCACTTTTTGCTCATGACAATTTATTTGTGCATAGCTTATTTCAAACTGTGTAGTTTAGGTATGTACCTAAATTTTAATACAATAAAGTCAGAAGAGTTTGTTTGAACTCTTCGGCTGCTCTCACATTGCATCCGTTTTTGCACGAATTTCACTCGTGAGTGTTAATTCCTATTCCAACTTTAGGAGTACTATGGGAGTGCTCACACTGTGCACAAATTAGTTGGACGTTCATATCTGAAGGAAATTTGTATCCAATGTGAGCATTTTCTTATGATTTAAAAACTAATAACTTCGGGTTTGATAAATTATTTTTACACAATAGATAAGTAACCTATACAAAATGATGACGAGATAAAATAAATATAAGCTTAATTTACTAACTTTTATGTGCACCAACCATTGAAAAAGGAATGTTTTACTTTGTACTCAGTTTCGATATTTTTTGGTACTAACTGTTAATGGAATTAACTAAATTGATACACTTAGCACATCCTAGTTGAGATGAAAAAATGTTAGTATGCACATAAAATACTAGGAATTTGCATGATTACTCAAGAAATGCCATAAAATGGGTGATGTTATTGTTAGAAGATTATTGACAAAACAGACGCTGGCTTTGGGCCAATCTACCTGTAAGTGCTGTTAGGTAACATGAGCATATGAAGCGGTCCTGTATTGTGGTATTGTAGAATAGACTAGTCCCTCATTTATTTATTTATTCACAGCTACTCACTACAATTACAGTTTCCCAAGACGTGTTGTGAGCCTCGGCTGCGAAAGTCGCTGAAGTAGAAAAAAAGCGGAAATCATATCAATATACCTTTACTTTCCCCATGAGGCTGGCATTTTTTTCACAAAAAAAGAGATTAAAAAAAAAAAAAAAGTTATACCTTTATACCCTTCGCAGTGGAAACTTTGGGTCCTTGGGGCTCAGAAGCCAAGCTGTTCTTTAAAGAATATTAAATCGCCTCATCGAGGCTACTGGAGATCCCAGGTCTGGCAGCTTTTTCCTCCAACATATAAGTTTTACCGTGGGGAAATGCTGCCAGTAAACTGGGTATGTTGCCTCGATGGGGTTCATTGGAAGATTCTTTTTATATTTATTGGTTTTTACGTTTATACATAACAGACCATTAAATATAAAAAAAAACCTTTGTTAAAAATGTTATATCAATAAAATCCTAGTTCTATTGTCAGACTTTTGTTGTGAGTTAAGTACAATTTGTTTGTATTTGACAAAAACAAATACATGCAGAAATAAAACAATTTAAATTTACAATGAATACCTATGTCTAAGCTGTTGTTACCCAGTTACCATCAGGTGGCCATTAAAAGAACCACGAGGCAGTTCCAATGAACTCGGACACCAGGGTGTACAGGGTCGTTAGTTCCTGTACTTCTTCCTATATAATTATGAGTAACTAAAAGCAAAGATATGAATAACTAAGTACCAGAATATTTTTTTGGATTTTTTTTTTTAAATGTGCTTAAAGAAATATTTATCTTGTTTTAAAACTAACAACCTGCATTGTTAATTTTGAGATTTCGTTAAATTGTTCATTAGCGATTTTTGCTTTTACAATGGCGAGACAAATCTGTTAGGAGTTTGAAGGTCAAAGGAGTACAAACACTGCTTAAATAAACCGTGCAATAGGTTGAGACCATGTTGAGAAATAAAGATAGTATGTAACTAATAAAATAGAGAGTATAGTTTATTCTGTCTGTCAATCAACTATATCTCTTGAACTTGGCAGGTAAGACTCTTGAAATGTCCATCATCATCATCCGCGTGTATTCCTAGTTGTTTCGTCAGCTTACGCTTCGGAGCCTAGGGTACGCTGTAAGTCATACTCTGTAGGCCCTAAATTTGGCGGAACTGGTAATTACAATGGAGCGACTGCCGTCTGACCTCCATAACCCTTTTTACATGGAAACCAGACCAACAGGAACATGACCTGAGGTGTGTTAGTGGCCAACACTGTCAGAATTTTTCAGGCTGCCCTAAGGCATCTGACACAGCCTCACGACTGCTATCTATCGATGACAACCGGGACCAACGGCTAAACGTGCCTTCCGAAGCACGGAGGAGCTCAAGATAGAAAATTCCACAAAAATGGCGACCAAAGAGCTCCTCCTTTGAACTTATATATTTCTATTGTCGTTTTAAAGCACATAAGTTATACATTACTTAAGTATAATAAAAGTATTATAAGGACATTGATTATCTAAATCTCATAACTACTACAGGGCTATTTTAATTTTTTATCATCTTAGCGCATTCCCGGTTATGTCTTTAGTTGGTTGCTTCATTGCTTCAGTGTCTTACTACTATTATTGAGGCTATTCATTTGCTAGATATGGGCAGTAGATGTCAACTAAGAATTTCCGAAATTCTCAAGAACCCAGGGATGCCCTTAATGTCAGTTGTACGTTGCCTGGTACCATTGATGGTACAAGCGAACAACATTGTATCCTTAGTACCATTAAAGAAATGTAAAAAAAACAATGATCCTACCAATGATACAACAACGCAAAGAAAAAACAATATAATCAATTACCTATACGAAAATAAATAAAGCCATCATCTACAACTCCAATTGTTTGTTTATCCGAAACCAATTCCCCCTAACCATTTAGGGCGCCAACAAACTGTAGACAAGTGAATCTAACTGTAATTGTGCTAACTGCCCGTCTGTACGCATTGTGTTCAGTGCCTCATCGTCCAGTGTTCACAAATTAATTGTTGGCTAGCGTTAACAAGCAGTGGTCTAGGGAAGGTGGACTTTTATTAACCTATTTAAATGGTGCAATAAAGTGTTATTTCATTCATTCATGTCGATTGGGTCGTATCGATAATGAGGAGGTGTACAACCTTCTCGCGAGAAGCGAGATGTCGCCTTACAGCTTGTATTGCGCCATCTTGCTTACTCGCTCGTTTCGGCCTTGCTATAAGAGATGGTGGTAAGGCTTGAGGTCATAGATATTATCGATATAAATCACTATGTAAAATTCATTGCAGTTTCTCTTTTCATTAATCCATCCCTGTACATGTTTATCTCTTGGGAGTCCCGAGACACGAAGCAGTTAGACCAAATAGTATTAGTATACGTGGATCATACCATACATCTCAAAAATAGCACCCCTGAAGGCCTATTTTTGAATTTTCGTTCGACATAATCGGTGACTCTGAAGGATTTTGTTTGATTCGACTCGCCTGTTTTGTGTAAGTCATACATTTCAAAAATAGATCTCCTGAGGGTAAATCTTGTCGAAATGGGACAAATATGTATTAGAACTAATGGGAATGATTGATTTTGAATGCATGGAATTAGTAATTTCGCTAGAACAATAAACAATTTTTGTCTGTCTCTTGGACTATTTGACATTGCACAAATGTGTTGTGTTGTCAACAAGGCAAGGCATGGTTCTTTTAATAATGATAATGTATTCATTTTAGGAATATACAGCTATGCTAATGACTTTACAGTGCAGTATTGGTACTCTCTCCGAATGTTTGTCTGAGGACTGTCGTCAGGCAGGAGGCTAAACATAGAATTATCGCTCTATTTTAAATGTTCTAAAGTAAATCAAAACCCATTATTTAACTTTATTGCATAACATGTCAATGGCGGACTTCAAGCCGTAACCTTTTTCTCAACCGGTGGCGCAGTTTATTGCACACTAGCTTTTGCCCGCGGCATCTCTCGCGTGAATAAATCCCACGCGGACACCGGACCGTCCATTTTTCCATGTCCTGCCTGCTCCGTACTCTAAATGAGTATGCGAAATTCCAAGGGTGCTATTTTTAAAGGTATAACTCATATCGGTGAGTCGAATTATTTCCGTTCGATATCAAATGATTGTTAAAGCTCGCTCGAATGATAACGTTCTTGTAGTACAATATTGTACTTAGTATACTTATGTTTTCTGGGTTTTATTTCGGTTCGATATCGAATGATTTCATTCGCTCTAATCGGTGTGTCGAACGATTTTCATTCGACATTAAGTCAAACTTTTCAAAAATAGTGTTCCAGCTTTTCAAAAACACGCAGATTTGAATTACAAACAAACACACAACCCGAACTTGGTCTACAACATTCAATACAGCATCGTTTTAGCCTGTGTTTATCTTACAATACATTAACCATACTGTAAACTATAATAAACTGCGGCAGGTGGACTAGAACATTCCATAGTTTCTATGAAAGATTTGATATAATGTTTCAACTATCAGTCATCGTCATTTCAGCGTTTTTCCTGTTGCATTACGACACCTGGAAAAAGCCAGATGTGATATTTATAAACTTACGATTCATATGTCGAATGAAAATCGTTTGACACACCGATTAGAGCGAATGAAATCATTCGATATCGAACCGAACTAAAACCCAGAAAACACTAGGTATTCTTAGTCAATATGGTACTACAAGAACGCTATTATTTGAGCATTAACTCTGGTTTTAATAAGCATGATCACAGCGGCCATTTTGATTAAATTTTAATTGGATCGCGACCTATAGGTAAGGCAAGTCTTCTCTAGTTAATGATTCAAATAGACTTGGATTAGACCCGGTCCCGGTCGGTACGAATACGTCTCTACGTTTAGATGTCTGTTTGCCGAAAACCCCCGATAGACATATGTACAGGACGCTTATTTTTGGAAGTGTGAGTCTCGCAAAATCGGCGTGTTTAAAGATTTTTATTCGATTTCGAACAATTTTCAATCGACATACATTTAAAAAATAGGGTTCTAGGTCTCCGTGTGACTTTACAAAATCAGCTTTCAAACAAAAATAAAATACCGCCTCAAAATCGGCTCATCGGTCAGATCACGTAAAACACCCATTTTATCGACATCCAGTACTTATATGGCAATGGCACCACATGGCATCTTAGGCCATGGGTTAAAAATGCGTGATGAATTTTTGGAAATCAAAAACTATAGCCCAACTAATAATAGTCAAATCACGGTTAAAAGCAAATAAATATGAATGAATGAATAGGCTTATAGTGCTTCCTTACAACATAAAAATACCATGCATGATTTTTGAGCCATCTAAGCAGTTTTCTCTTTTTGTAAGTCATGTAAAAGTATGTTGTTTTGCAATCTGTCTGTGTTATCTGCATTTCCAAACTCACGGGTATGTCTTTACTAATGTATAATAGTTACTGGGTGTTTGTCATGGGTACGCTAGTACGCACTATTTATTTATTCTTACAGATAATGTAAGTACAAAAGGTATTACTAAATGCTAAGCATTGTCTGCCAGTTAACCTTAGGGACATTAAGAGAAGGTGGTAGATGGGGTGCTGATAAACTTACACAATATATAAAAATAAAATAAATAAGAATAGATACTATTACATACACACCTTACACAAAATTATTGCTATTCTATCATCGATGTCCTACTACCAATGCCAAACACACAGATTCGATCTATTCTAAATTAAAGCATTTTATTCCCGCTTGAGTTTATCTTCAAGTTGATCCAATAAAGGAATGGAAGTCGGTTTTTCGTTTTTGGTAAACAATATTACAAAAACGTTGTGTGTATGTATAAAATGAGTAAACTGCAATCTTCAGTCGCAGCCGTTGAAAAAGGATCTTTTGACTGTGTGTCCAGTTTCGATGGTTTTTGTCTTCAGCCCACTGTTCTGAATCTCTGTATAAAGCAAAAAGTTAATTGGGTGTCGGGTGTCGAACGCGGAAGCTCCAGATTGGGCTGGTATAGGCTAGTTTCCTAAAAAATATAATTAGTCCGTCAGTTAGATAATCAAAAAATATTAGAGACGTATTTTTTCTTTAGAAAATTAAACAAATAATGGTAAAGATCTCGCAGTTACGGAAGCAAATCTAGGCAGTTCGTGAGTAAATTTTGAGTTGCTGCTATTATTTCGTTGATATAACTTAAAATTAACTGTATTTTGATTATTATTTCATTGTATATATGTAAGTAATATTATGTAAGTACCATAAGTAAGTTTATTATCATTCCAACTTTTTGTATTTATAGCTATATATTTTTAATACCCACACGACGATATCTGTTTAACCCAAAGGTTGACTGTTAGATAATGCTTAAGTTCGCCTATTGTGCTATACAATTGTATTATGTACAATAAAGTTTGAATAAATAAATAAAGATATGGCACGTTAAAGTAAAGACGTAACAGTGTGCTACACTTATACAAAAATACGTCACTAATATATATTTTGATTCCCTAAATGACGGTATAATTTTAATGATCGTTTGACCCTGGAAACTAGCCTATTGTTTATTTTTACTGGGGTGGAATGAGAAAGAACAATATAATATGTTGCGTGAGATTACTTTACTATTATGTTATGACTATGATATAAACACTAATCTTCGCCTGCGTGACTCATCTTTATCAAAGATCAACGCTGCCTTGTAATAGCAATTGTTACTCGGATTAAAATAGTTTTTGAAACCATACATTTCAAATGAATGTCTCATCAAAAATCGGTTAGTCGACTCACCGATTATGATGAATGAAAAAAAAGAATGAAAATCATTCGGTATATTCGCTAACGTATATTACTCTCAACGGTTTTGAGTGAGTCATATTTAAAAAGAACCGGCCAAGTGCGAGTCGGACTAGCGCACCGAGGGTCCCGTACAAAGTTATCGGTATCGCGAATTAAAAAGAATTAAAAAAAGAAAATCCCGTAATTTTTAGAAAGCGCTTATCTTCCTTTTTAATGGGAAAAGCCTATTATACCATACATGATTTTCTAAAAGATACAATTAAATTTGAAATATTCCAAACCAGTACTACCAATTCTACCACTAGTTAAGTATCTGACAATGATTAGACGTCTGCTGCTTATGAAAATTATGAAATGACGTTATTATAACTGTATTTAATTGATAATAATAGAACAGACAGAGCATAGCGATTTGTGTCTTTTACTTTGTTCGATCTGCATTATTATGTACTAACCTATGTCTCACAAATAAAGTTTCTATTCTATTCTATTCTAACGCGTTCACTAAGTAAGTTGTAGTAAGTTTAAAATTAATCAAATTTCTGAGTTCACGGGAAGTACGCTGTAGGTTTTGATACCCTTGCGAGTGTCGAAAATTTGCCGAAATTTGCGGCATAAACGGCTCTATTTTTTGATTGCGTTGGTTTAGAAGTTTTATTTTTTCACAGCACCAAGGGACAGTAGTATTTGATATAAATTTCAACTTGATACCTCCACGCGTTGAATGAATGAATGAACACTTTATTGCACGATTTACAAACAAAAGAAACACATAGTTAAATCCAATAAAACTAAATGGAATCATGAATTAATTGCGTTTTTGAGAAAAATGTCTTGACAGACAGACAGTTCCGTTTTTACTATTGAGGTACGGAACCCTGAAAAAGGGCTCCAATAGTATGCGGGAAAGTAACAACTAAGAAGGTAGAGAGTGAAAAATAATGGTTTTTGATATAATATATGTTTTATGATCAAAGGTACACAGTTTTCCTAATGTTAAGTTTTCTATGTATATTTACAGCGTGTACATGAAATAAATAAATAAAATAGAGGTCTCAATTTATTGTACCTCTGCCCTCTGTGCTGTGGCGGATTAAAACATAAAGATTTTTTAACATGTCCGGAACAACATCGAAACTTTCCCGTTCATAATTAAACCATGATTATTTCGATACAATTGCCATGAATAATCTCGCCAAGGACTCTGTGTAGTCGCTTATCACACAGGGGGCACAGATAACATATATCTAAACCCGAAAAGTCCACAGAATTCTATATACATCAAGGTCGTTTTGTAATGACTAACCCGTATCCCGTGGAGGGCTCTCGTGCAAATGTGTAAGGCCCTTTATCTCGTGTTGACAGTGACAGGTACCTTACACCTATATCCTTTTGTGATATTTTTATACAACACATATTCCTTGTAAATTGGATTTTTACCCGATTTTAATTTAATTTTGCGAAACGTTTTAGATCACACCATCCACCGACTGTGGAAATTTATCATTGGATGGTACTCTCAACGCAATTTCAACTCTCATTTCCCGTTTGATTTAAATTCTAGTAACCAAAAACCCACAAAATGTGACACAAAAATGGGATGAAATGAAGATCGGTGGAATTTAAAAACCTCCAGAAGTGCTATTTTTGAAATGTATGACATGTATGTCGAATGGAAACCTTTCGACTCACCGATTATGTCGTAAGGAAATCGTACATCTCAAAAATAGAGCGAAGTAGTGTTACATCTAACACCGAAATGATACATACTGCTCTCACGAATGGTACTCAAACTAGGTAGATATAATTTGTGTGTATATTTCTCAATTAATCCACACGGAGCCGGCAAAATAAACAGACTACAAAGACAAGGTCTTTGCTAACGTTAATCATGTACGGACGGACAAACAGACACGCAATGAGAATACAGTTTAGTGTTATAAAATCTCCGTTCAGTTGACCCGGGGTTCTTGCAGCGAAATGTGGAAAGTGCGTCGTTATAAAAAAAATTGTGATCGGATTTCGGTGGGGCGGTGTCGGCAAAATGTCGGTGAACGTGTAATCTATCAGAGGGTTCTGACTAAAATTTCTACGATTTTGCTATATGAAATATTTAATTAAGATCTCTCGTTTACCCTATTTTATACGAATAAATTATTTTTTATTATAAAAAAAAAAACAAAATATATAAAATGTAAAAGTGATGGCACCTTTGCCTTGGGTAGGACAAGGGGTAGGATCTGGTGGGTGGCGTTATCAAAATTTTTGAACGAGTCCCCCCAAAATATTTTACTTAATTCTTTTTAAAAAAGAAGAACTCTTAGAAATACCACGAAATAGTTAAAAATACTTACAAAACATAAAGTTTCAAATACCTCAAAATTCAAATCAAGCTTCGGAATCCAGGTAAAGCCACATTTTTACCGGCATTAGTGTTTTCTGATGGCGAATAAACATGGTGCCGAATAGTATTCGGTTGTCGATGGTTCACTTTAACACAGAATAGTTAATAGTACTAAAGTAGTCGTACGTTGATTTTACCCAACAGCCCGAAGGAAGGTTTTTCGAGCATGTAGATAGGTGTGTCTATATCTTTGTCGCTTTCAGTAGCATAATTTTTGAAAAGATTACAACATACGCGTACTTTTTCCAAAACAATAGTTTCCGGGACGTAAGGTACCCAGTACTCTTAGACACGGAAGTAGAAAACACTCCCAATTATGTGCATGTGAAATTTCAGAAACATAGATTCAGTAGAAGCGTGAACAGGTAGCAAACAAATATGCAAACTCTAATCTTCATATTATTTACAGAACAAGTAGCTGATAATAGCATTATTTAGCAAATATTTAATCCATAAAAATACGTTAAAACCTATATTAGTTAGATTAGGATTATCAAAAGTCGGATTGAGCCACAGTACAAGCTTTGCCCTGCGGGTCCTCCCGCCGGTCGTGTTTTTGCGTGAGCGAGCAAAGAGAGCGAAAGTCTCCATTTCGTGACTGGCCAATTTTGCGTCGGTTGGTCTTGTTTATAGATAGGTCACAAGGGAATGAAATCTCGTTCTCGCAGGATCTCTTTTTCGCGGGATCTCGGCCTTTTTTAGCGAGATTGATCTCGGACGAAGAAAGGGCGAGATCTCACGTGACTTTAGCATAAAAACGTCTTATTCGAAGCGCGGAGTGGCGCGGACTGACACGTATACTTTGTTAATTAATCTGTAATATGTAATGGATCTACTGAGTAGATATTGTTTTATTGTTATTCATTAACTCGCGGGATCCCAACTGCATTGGCTCAGCGACCCAAAGCGGATTTTGGCCTCCGATACAGGCTAATATCACCGCTAATAGCGAGTGAGTGAACGAGATGGCGGAATACAAGGTGTAAGGCGACATTTTGCTTACGCACTTGTTTCTCCCTGCTATTAGAGGTGATAGTAAAGCACCTATTCTCAAATCATCCCTTGCTTACCAGTCTGTCTTTTCACTTCATTCCTTCAGTCGTAGTGGGTACGCGTTACAAGTGTTCCTCGATTTATTTTCACAATCAATCAATCAAATAATTTATTTGTATATTACTAGTATTAGTCCTATTTTATTTATCAAAGTACTACCTAAATTACCCTTTTCCAGAATTCGGCTATCAAATTAAGTTGAACGAATAAAAAACGCTTTAATTGTACCATTTACAAACTCAATGAGTACAAAGGTGGAATTATCGCCAATAAATTACCTACCCTTAGAGTAAAAGAGCAGAAAAAAATTGAGATATAGTGGTCCCTAAAATTGTATCTAGTAAAATAAAATTAAAGCATTAATTTATCCATACAACTAGTTGATGAAATCGGCTTATTGATTTGTGCAATAGAGTAAGTATCAATTTAACTGTAGAGCGCGCTAATATAATTTTAATAATAAGCTAGACTTTTTTTTGTATGATGTAAATATTAGATGGATCTTGTGGGTGAAATTATGATGATCTTTCAGAAAAATACACCTAATAAAAATACAATCTGGTCTTGTGTGTGATAAATAATAATCAGGCGTGTAATTGTCCTTCACATGTTATAAATATGTAACGTGTGAAAAGTAAAACTAAACAAATAGTTTTCACCCTTATTTTCATGCCATAAATAAAGAATAGTAAATACCTGTTTCACGCCTCCTCATCTGAAACAGGTCAGCAGATTTGCAAAAAGAAAGCCACGGTCGAAAGCCTTCAGGCTTCACTATATATAGACACCCCTGTGCTACCTGATTAGGCTTCATACCACGCAATGTATCGATTGGCTTATCTCCGTGCTGAATATGTTAGTCTCAGATTATATTTATTACACAATGGCCGAGTTGCCGTTGATTTAAAAAAACAAAATTAAAAAATCTGACTGTTTGGGCGCCAGTCTCTTCCAAATTTAATTTTGTAAAAACTAAACTGTGATTTACAAGCACTGTTCAACGAATAAATAATATCATAATATCTTCTATAGTTTAAAATAATCTGTGGAAGTGAATTTCTGTATACAAAAACAGCCCCCTGTATAAAGTTTTGAGTTTGTGTTAGATAACTAGTCTATTGCCTTAGCAAAGGTTCAGGTACGTCCACATAATACTTGCCTCTGGTCTATAGATGACGTAAATTATATAAATGCCTCCGAAATGAAGCAGTTCCCAAATGCTCTCACATTACAACAGGGTTGCTACTAGAGCTTATTGTCTGTATTTATTCCAAATTTGGTTAATAATTTTGGGAAAAATAAAAAATATCCAAACCCTTTCATCCAAACATCTCTCATCCCTTGCGTTGTGTGCGGGTACGTCAAAAAGTCAGTTGACAATGTTGACATACTTAGATGCAGATACGGTTAGATAATGGTCATGAACAAATCGATAGTTGGTGATATATATTAGGTTAATAGGTAGGTGGATCTAGATGATAAAAAATTTAAAATAGTCAGTTAGGTTGATAAATTGACAATCCTAACCCGCCGCATTAGAAGCCTAGGCTATTTAAATAAAATAACATTTTGATAAAACTACGCTAGCAGTCATGCTCATGCATACCGCGAAAGGTGGCGAGCATTTACCGTAGCCTATTTACGCTTTAGAATCTGCAAGATCACCTGATCTCTCCAATACCAATGTCTGAATGATAGATCCCATACTCGACCTTGTAATAATAGCGATACTAAATGGCTACAATTAGATCAGTGTTGTGAATATCATGAACCACTCTCGGTAGCTCAATTAATAAACATACAAAACGTCTGTCTGCCTGTTAATAAATAATTACATATTGTGGTATAGATTAAGTCTATTTAAAGATTTTTAGACTATTAGGCGCCTGGAAGTTTGACGTTGGTTATTAGCACATTTGTATATAGCTTGTTTTGGTTTATTTAGTACTGGCGGGTAGATACTTTTAGGGCTAAATTATCTGACAAAACCTTTTCTGTTATAGATTTAGCTATAGATTTTATTTTAGGCACATACAGTTAAATTGTTATAGAAACTCTGACGAAATAATAAATACATATTTATCACATTGACAAGTGAAACTATTTTTTTTAAATTAAATTTCATCTTGGGTAGTATTATTTTGTTACAAAACGTGTAATATTTAGCTTGAATTTACTATGGAATGTTCATGTCATTTAACTTGTATGCCATGCCATACTACATTTCAATGTAAATTGACATGAATTGAAAACTTAGTCTTGTTCGCGGTGTGTTTCCTATACAAAGCCAATTCAAAACTTGCTAATTAGCTGAAAGTTCCTCATTAAACGCCTCTTGATAAAATTATGCTTTAGATACGAAGTTGTAGAGTTCAGTATTCTTTGACGTTGAGAGATATTATTTTCTTTGTTTTGAAACTGACATGTTTAAAAATTAGATATTGTGATTGTATCTTTTATTTTTAAATCATACTGTATTTAGATTCTTATTCACTTGAGATCGTGTACAAAGCAGATTATCACTACACTTTGAAGAACTTGGGTAAAATTATCAGTAATTATAAAAATAATTTTATTCTGCAAAATATCGAAGCGCTCTATAGTTTTCAATTCATCATTATTCTGAGAGTTTTGATAAAAATTACAGATTTTATATTCGAATTGTAAAAACAAGTACATAAACTGCTATATTACCTAATCTGAAATTGATGTAGGTGTTGTGTCAAGCACTTTAAAATTAGCATTTCGCGGCATACGTTCTAATAGTAGATTGAAGATTTATTATTTACGTATGTTTACCACCCTTACCCTACCTACCTCAATATCAAAACTTCATGCAGAGGGGCTTAAATTTCACAAACAGTCATGCCAATTTAAATCCTAGAAACAAAATGCGCAAGGCACAAAATCGGGTGTTCTAAACCGACCGTCGACGACAAAGATTCAGATGGTGATATCTGAAAATCGTAAGATATGTTACTCAGTGGCGCTGGTTGTGGGAATCATTCTGATTTGCTACCTTGTTGACGTGAAGCGCGCGTGGTATAAGATTATACTGCATACTTTTTACATCGCGTGTGATATGCTGACACTTCTTATAAAATTGGTTGAGCTGTATTGATGGATCACGTAGGTAAGTTCACTACAAAGTTTTACATGTCTCTCTCTCGTATCCGAGTGTTTTTCTTATACTTTCACATTTTTTCTAAACTTTGCATTCTGTGTTTGCAAAATACACTCCTGTTTGCTCGCACAATTTCCATTTATTTTCCATCTACCTACATAGTGATTTTGTGTAATATCTTGGCGTTGCGGCTGGGAGAACCAAACCTTAAGGATAAAACCTTGCCATTAATATCATAGTTAATCACGTTTAACATGACAATGCATTATAAATTATATTCTCACTAATCAGTCGTTGTCACATGATCAACGAGAACACTGTTACTGACGCGAATCCCGCTGGCACAGAAATAAGAATATATAGAAGTGTCCTTAGCAGTTAACTTTTTCATACGCTACGGCACTTCTACCGATTCTTATTTCTATGGGCGCCCCGCCAGTCGCGCGGGATGGAGTCGCATCAGTTTGAACGGTCCTTTAAGGTTTAGTTCTTTGCTAACGTAAAGCTCTATATAAACTGACGCGAATCCCGCGCGACTGGCGGGACGCCCTCAGAAATAAGAACATATATAAGCGCCTTTAGCAGGCCAGTTAACTTTGACATACGCTACGGCACTTTTAGAATAGAATAGAATTTATTGAACCGTTTATCAATTTACAAAAAATGCATGACAGACGTCTCAATAGGTGGCGGCTCAATATTACGCTAGAAATCCCAGCTTGACAGCAGTGGTTTTCAGCCGCCGCCTTCTGAGGAGTCACGGTGCCGCAACATATTAGGTGCACGCACCAAAAAATCTCAATCTATGGATAAGCGATCTTAACTTTACAAGAACTAAAATAGGTACGTAGATTTATACCTTTAGTTTTTAGGATAGGATACAGAAAAGAGAAAGCAAATGTTTTAAGGCTTTCTGCCACTAGTTACAGCACAAACAAAACTCTAAACATCTCAGACAACCAGGTAGGTACATCATCCATCCTCTCAATCCCGCGCCGCTTGTGATAGCCAGTCGCGGTACATAGTCGCCGGGGCGGTGCGCGGCGCGAACTCGCGGCAAGTAATGATTGACAGCTGCCACCTAATCCGCTCTATTCTATTGCGGTTGCCACTTCGGTTCGGTTCTACCAATTTTCGCTTCAGTTTGAATGGACCTTAATGGTGCCTTGTCTCTCACATCTCGGGGAGTCAAGGCCACAAAGTTACCTGGGAGCAAACAAGTCCAATAACGAAATAATCCTGCTTCTTCTTCAACACAGGCTAATAATATAAAGCATTCTATACCTCACTGATCACTGCCTAATGTATTCCATAGATGGTGGTGGCATTCTGAAGATTCATTAAGCCGACCACGAGGTTGTAAAATGCATTAACAGCATCCCTTTCTTTATTTGACTTTGCCTGCAATCCACCATTCGCAAATAACAGCGTGATTCCCAATTCCATCCTCAACTCGCTCTTCAGGGCGCCGATTCTCGCGCCTGTCTGATGCGAGTTTTGTCGACATAAATGTTTGTTTCTCCACATTATCTTCAAAATCAACCAGGCTGTACCACTTTCATTGCAAATAACTGTTTCTTTCTTTCTTTTCTTTCTAAAACGTTTGATGCAACATGTGATCAAGTCTCAAGATCACCACTCTAATGAAAGTCATTGGACTCACCGATTTGTTTCGAGTGACATTTTTCAAAAACAGTGAAACAGAAGTTTTACAGGAAGATATCTGTCTCCTAGTACATAGGGCGCACTGTAAGTTTCCGGAACTGGCCACTTACATAAACAATATTTAAAAATTTATTGCAACATTTGAAAATAGAACTCTTTGGCTGTAGAATGCAGTTTGTTTCATCTGACTGTCTTTTGTTTTTACCTTGTGGCGCCATTTAAAAAATTGTGTGTCTGCATCAACATGGATTTAACTCGGGAAAATTTTCGTAGTATGATTTTCTACGATTTTAAGTGTAATTTGACAGCTCAACAGAGCATCGCTCGGCTTGAAACAGCTTTTGGCAATGAAGCACCATGCAAGACAACTGTTTATAGCTGATTTGCAGAATTCAAGCGTGGTCATATCAATCTGAGTGACGAATCTCGCGATGGTCGGCCGTCCACCGCTGTGACCAACAAAAACATCAATGCTGTGCGCCGTATGATTGAAACAGACAGGCATGTGACCTACCATGAAATTCGCGCATCCTTAGAAATAGGCATGAGTCAAATACAATTAATCCTACACAAACATTTGGGTGTGAGAAAGCTGTGCTCGCGGTGGATCCCACACAACTTGACCGAGGCTCAAAAAACGGACCGCGTCACTTGGTGCAGTGCCATGCTTACCAGATTCAACAAATGTGCGTCAAATTTGGTGTAGGACATAGTAACAGGTGACGAAACATGGATTTATTGCTACGATCCCAAAACAAAGCAGCAATCGAGCGTATGGGTCTTTCAAGATGAGCCGAAACCAACCAAAGTGGCGCGCGTGAAAAGTGCATCTAAGCGGATGATTGCTTCTTTTTTTAATAAAACTGGACACGTGGCTACTGTTGCTTTAGAGAATCGTCGTACAGTGAATAGTGACTGGTACACGACCATTTGTTTGCCGGAAGTTATTGACGAACTCCGTAAAAATAACCGTAAACGCCGTATCATCCTGCACCACGACAATGCTAGTTCTCACACGGCCAGACAGACAAACGACTTTTTGAAGGCGAAAAATGTAGAACTCATGAGTCATCCTGCATACAGTCCCGACCTGGCACCTAGTGACTTTTTTCTGTTCCCAAAAATTAAGAACCAATTACGCGGTCAACGATTTTCATCACCAGAAGAGGCTGTCGAGGAGTATGAAAAACACGTTTCAGAGGTCACCACAGAGGAGTGGCACAAAAGTTTTCAAAACTGGTTTCATCGAATGAAAAAGTGCATAGACGCCAAGGGAGATTATTTTGAAAAACAATAAATTAATTTTGTACCTTTAATAGTATTTTTTCATATTCATTCCGGAAACTTATAGTGCGCCCCACGTAACTTCGCTAATTTTACTTATGAAATAGAACTAGGCTTCCGTGATCATAAAATATCTTGACAAATGTGGCGCCTCGTCTTCTCAGAAGTCGAACGATTCTGAAAAATTAAGGCTCTAATTAATATTAAAATTGCATTGATTATGACTATGTCATTGCAATCTGTCGTTTCCCGAGGGAATATAAGGAATAGCTACGATATGGAATGAAGTGATTTGATTATAAGGCAGTTAATTATAGTAATGCATAAACTGCGATAAGGGTGAACGTTCATATTAAATTAATGTACACATTATCCGTATGACATTTAGCCATTAACTATTTTCATACATCATTTTTATAATTTCTAACGTTTAGATGAACGATCGATTATAGTGCTAAGGGAATAACATTCTATTATAACACGTGTAACGTGTGTTGTGGTGACGAGTTTAAAAAAAATCTAAACTGAATACCATCTTTTCAGCCATACGAAGTACACTGCTCTCTATTGCCTCTTTGTCGCCATCGTTTTATTTGCAGCAGTTGGATCTTAATTAGTGATACTACTACGACTACTTTAGTGAGAAATATTGTGCGAATGTCTTCAAGAAATTCTAATTATAGGCCGTTTGTGACCGGCATCCAGCGTCTTCATGTGATCTTAGACATATTGGACTTTTTTAAATTGTTACTCGCTCAAAATCCTAGCTTAAAAGAAGAAATTGCAGAATTTAGCTGCATTGAGCTTTTGCAATGTTCGAACTTCGAACACAGGTTACACAGGTATTAGTGCAAATGTAAATCATCAGATAGATTTCAAAATGAAGCTTTTTACTGGTGAATATCCTGAACCTCGCTTGCTTTGAGCCCTATTTTTGAAATGTATGCACATATATGTCGAATGAAAATCGATATCAAACAAAACTTATAAAACTCGCCGATATTTAAGTCACACTTTCTTAAATAGCACTCCTGTACTTCGTGGCAATTTTTTTTTAAATATGTTTTCTTAATCACTGATTTGTGTTTGTCGGCAGGTGTCGTTGCATGGTGGGGGTAAGGAGAAGGTGCCAACATGGGGGACAGCTTCCTGCACCTCGGGGACATCGTGTCCCTGTATGCGGAGGGCTCGGTATCAGGTTTCCTCAGTACCTTAGGGTAAGATTTGAATGTCCTAATTAATATTAAAATTTATTAAATTATTAAAAAGCGAAAATGAGTTTGTCTATTTGTTTGTTACTTCTTCACACTTTAGCTACTGAAGTGCTTTGTTGAATCAGTGCAGTGCTGTAGTGTTTTGTTTGAATCAAGCAATTTTTAGGCTCTTTTTAGGCCCAATCAATCGTGATAAACAATTTTACTTATAGTCGACAATTTAAGTTACTTTCTCCGGGACAATTTAGAACAAGATAACAGCAATTTAAAAAACTAAAACACCCGACTGCTTTTCTATGTAATTTGGAAACGAAAAAATCCAAAAAAAATCCGCCACTTTCACTGTAAATACGAATCTAACGACATCTCTCAAGCTAAAATCCATCGAGCCGTTCAGGCTACAGGGTGTGCCAAACAATTGTACATACAAACATACATACTCTTCAAAAAACATAATCCTCATTCTGGCGCAGTCGGGTAAAAAGGGCTGTCCCTTTTTCTGTCTACTATTCATCATACTGACAGTAGCACGATAAATATATGTAGGTACTATGTACTAATGTAGATTTTCTTTCACCGAAAAATCAATCCAAAGAAAGGAAAACATGAAATGGAAATCTACAATAAATCAATAAGCATTGTTACTTGTTGTATACAAATTTCGCAGCGTTTTCATAACAATGGGTGAATAAAATTAAATGGGCCAGGAAGTGAGACGACGTCTCGGGCGCTCTATTTCCAAGTCGATAAAAAAGTATTTTGTAAATCGAAGTAAACCAAATTGTTATAGTATAGACGTCTATAGAGCTGGCAATAAGTTGAATTAATTGTGTATACTGACTGTTCAACTATGTATGCTCAAAGAATAATAGTTGCGCAGTGTCGGAACACCCCAATGTTCCCCACAGCTCAACCAAAATGTAAAAGCCGAGTAAAGTAAAAACACTTTATTACTCCATAGAAAATTACATAGAAAGATAACATAGAGATGTACAGTACGAGTACAATAGGCGGCTTTATCCCTTGAGCAATGTTTTCCAGGCTACCTTTAGGATAGAAAAAAGACTTTTAAAATTCTCAACTTATTTTTAATTGATAAGCTGGATGGATAATTTACCCTTTGTTGTCCTTGAGTCATACATTTCAAAAATAGATCCCCTAGTTCTACATACTGTTGGTACTGTTCAGACTGATCTTCTAACTGATGCTCAGGTAGCATTTGTAAAGCATGGCAACTTGTCCCCAGGTTGGTAGATGACAGGTGCGTGGTCTGTCCAGAGGCCGGCGACCTGACTGATCCGCCCAAAAAGTTCAGGGGTGAGTATTTTCGCATACCTACACACACAGGCTTATAAACTTAGCTGACTACTTGTCAGATTTAATTTAAGTATATGTATTATGTTATTTTTTAACTATCTATCTGTTGATGGTGAGGCGCGATGGTAGAAAACTTTTTTTATAATAAATATTTTTTATCATTTTGTACTGGCATTGAATTAATCGACATTTTTACGATATCTGTTGACCTTCGAACTTGTTATGTAATAATGTATTGCACATCGATTATTGAATAATTAAATTACTAACTTGAAGACTCATATATTTGTGAGAAACATATTTTTAGTTATTTGAACAGATAAAGGCTATTTTTACTCACATAATTAGTTCGCCTATCTACACTAATATTATAAAGAGGAAAGATTTGTATTTTTGTGTGTATGTTTGTAATGAATAAACTCAAAAACTACAGTGCCGATTTTAAAAATTCTTTCACCATTGGAAAGCTACATTCACCCTGAGTAACATAGGCTATATACCGTAGGCGGAGCTGCGGGAAACAGCTAGTTTGATAATAAAGGCGCTTCAAAAAGCAAATATTCAAATATCGCAAATTTTTGGCGTAATAAAAAAAAATACAATTTTTTTTTTTGTACCAACAGTATATATAACAATTTGGTTTAGTGCCGTATTCAAAAAGTTATGAATTCGGAAAAACAATGTCTAAAGTTTTCGATAGATGGCGTAACAATGATTTTGTATGAGAGCGATAGGAGTAAGAAGAAAAAGAAAGTCGGTTCGCTTACATGTATGGCGGTTGGACATCTGTATAGCATTATATTTTGTAATCTGTGGAGTAACTAAGCAGGACTAATATATTTAGATTAAATAATGAATAACTTCCAGACTGCCTGTTCAAGATATGCCCTATGAACCGCTACTCCGCTCAAAAGCAGTTCTGGAATACTGCCAAGCAGTCGGTCAACTCCAACACAGACACTGGCCTGCTGAAGAGGTTGCACGTAAGTACTCTTCTTTTTAGGACTTTTTTATTTTCAATATGGCTTTTACTTTCCTATTTAGCCATTAACAAGTAAAAGTTATTTAACATAGTTGTTTTGTCAAGCAAGTCTAAAGTCAAGTCAGTAATAGATAATTTAAGTCTAGTTAGAACGTGTTTGAAGTGAAGTGGTAGGAAAACTGCACTTAGCGATATCCAGGAGCTTTTGGTAACAAGCAAGCAAATCACATAAATTGAACACTGTATCATTTCCGAACACCCACGCTTGTTCTCGAACACTTTGCGAATAATAATCTACCATTATTAAGCACCATAAAAAAAACACACACATTAATTTAGGAAAAATAAAATACAACGCCGAAACTGCTCTTCACAGCTTCCCGCCAAAAGTCCCTTTAAGTATATAAATAATTATACTTGTTATGTCAGTATCATAAGTTGAGTAATAAATATATTTTATTTAAAAATAAAATAGACTTTCAAAAATCTCTCTTTAAGACGTTAGTGTCTTTAAGAAGTCATTATATCTACATATAAGAAGGGTCTATAACCTTCTTCGTTTTTACAACTAAGTAGGCAAACAGGCGTACAGCCCACCTGATGGTAAGTGGTTATCGTAGCCTATGAACGCCTGCAACACAGGAGATGTCACGAGCGCTTTGCCGACCCTGAAGGAATTTTTTCACTCCCTTTTAAACGAAACACGGACTATACCTTAAACACGGTTATAGAACCTATGAAGCAATTATGACTAGAAGTGGATAAGAAGCCATTATTTCCAAATCACATACCTTAAGATGATTCCTTGCTGCGGAATTCCTGTCAGTGTTTTGCCCTTGGTCTCGGCTGCCAGTCTCCAATTTGGTTGCTAAAGAAACCACCATCAATCTTTTAACATCAATTCGTAAATGTATTATTGGTGGCAATTCAGGCCTAGCCAGTGAGACTAGTTTCATGTTTGCCATCGAAATTTATTTAACTTCACGTCACATCACCATCAAAAAGAATTATTGAAAATTAATAAAAAGAATGATTGACTCAAATACTCGTAATTTCGCAGTTTCCTGTTTGTTTTTACCTTTCATCTTACCGGCGTTTAATATTACTATCGACGACCTTTCTTTTTATCAATATTGGGATTTTGGCATGCTTGCAAGATACACACACAGTAATCACAATATAGCAAACAAAAAAAAAAAAGAATCTTTAGAAAAACTCAATCTCTTTTTGTTGTATTTCTCTACCCTAAAGTACAGTATTGTACATTTTGTCATTTTGTTTCAAACATTATATATTTAGTTTGTATTTTATTTGGTGCAATAAAGAGGTTTTACTTACTTACATTTCGATAAAATTGGAGTCCTCGACGAAGCCTGAAGCTAAAGATTATTGTAAACTTGTAAATGACAGCTCAACGCTCAACAGTCTGCGTTAAATTTCGCTCAAACGCACGGAAGGCATATTTTGCCGAATGGCAATAAAGATCAAAGAACACAGATATTTGTATGTCATACAATTACAGCTTCCAAGATGATTCCGCAAATGTTAGGTTGTTAGCGATTTATGAATGACACAATACACAATGGTTAAATCAGAATACTGTTACCGATGCCAAGATTCAAAAACCAATGTGATTGAGATTCTGGGACTGGCAGACCATTAACACTTTCACGGACAGTCAAGAAAATAATCAATTGTTATCTACGTCAAGAGAGATTACTGTCCGCGAAAGTGTTAAGTTGGATATTCTAAAATATTCATAATTAGGTATTCTACAAATTTTTATTTTTTCTTTCATATCAATATTTTTATTTCCAGAAACAGAATTATGAAAGATTTTTTGTAATCCGCTCAAAAATAAATAAGTTATAAGCCTTTGAAATTCGGTGGAAGGGGAAACTGTCAAAAAACAAGAAAAGGATGCACTGTGTGAGCTGTGACGTCACTGCCACTCGGTTTCGTGCATACAAAAGAGATAGCAAGACGTCCCCACCACGCTCCCACTTTTCTTTTAGAGAAAACTTTAAAATCGAATTACGGCCATAATTAACAACCAATTTTGTTGTTGTTTCCAGAATCGGTTACTTTTTAGTGTATATTTTGTTTAGTATAACAATATTAACCAAGTATGAATACAGTCAAGTAGCCTATTGTTATGTAATACCTAAACTGTTATTGAAACATTAGGCTTATGAAATGCAAAGAAAAAATCCAAGCAGTCGTTTCACGCAAACATACAAAGTGATATAGTTTTTTTAAGGTCTTTGACATAACCTTTCGTATCTTCAAGCCCTTTACCACAGATTACAAAATATATAAGAATGCATATGCATAATTTGTCTGCGTCTCCAAATTAATATTTATAAATAACATAATTTCACTATAATAATCAGTTGCTACACAACAGAATATTATAATAGGACTAATAATTACAAACCAACCGTATTTTTTTAAGTACTAATGCGTTTTACGGCCATGGATACAAGTCCTTTATTGCCCTTCTTAATGTTTCAATCTTCTTCAGTCCTACAGTGTGGCTTCATAAAGTCCTAGTCAAGTCGGTAGTCAAGTCTAGTCAGAAGAATCAGGCTAAGTGAAGTGGTAGAAAAACTGCACTTAGCGATTACTAGAAGCTTTTGGCAACAAGCATGAATATCACACAAATCAAATACAGACCGTATATTGTATACTGATTGTCCGATAATAAAGATATCAAAGAACGCAATGTGCTGGTCGTTAAAGGAACCACGTCCAAGGCTGAGAGGTGGTTCCGAACAACTCTGACACCAGGGTGTACATGGTCGATTGACAATGTAACCTACACGAAATGACGATGATGACCGTATATTGGAAGAAGTCCCGCGGCAATTAGTTGAAATACATATTTTTAAAAGGATAATTTCCGTTGGGTAATGACTAACGCCACGTCCAGTCACTTCCTACGTGAAACTGTTCAAACGGTCTCTACACATCATCAATTTGACTGATTTACATCCTCTTTTGAGGTTTTCTTTGTTGTGAAAAGTAATATTTTGTGTTTCAAAATTAGCTTGTCTCCTTTACTGCGGAATTCGTTTCGGCCGTATTAAAACTTTTTAAATTAAATGCGAATTGCATGTCGGTTTTAACGAAGTTTGTAACGAATTGTGGAACTGTGCTGGCAGGCAAAAAGGTATTGTACAAAATACCTTTTTTATCTTGTTGGTAAAGCATTTACACGCTACCTCATTAAATATACCTATGAACTGTCTAGCAGTGTTGATAAAATTAGAAAAATTGTACTTGGGACTATTTTTGGCCTGATTAAACAGTACATTACTATAAAATTGTTTTTAAGTTACATTAGCCCGATTTTGAAAAAAGTTTATTTTATAACTATATATGCCACGGGCGATTCCCAAGAGAAGCATACTTTGGTTAGTCGTTTCTAGTTCGGCTAGAACATTGCAGGCTTGAATCTCATTATTGTCTAATAATAATGATGATTCCGTGCTAAGTAAGGCACGGTAAGACGGTTCTGAAAAACTCTGGCATCAGGGACTGCACTACCACGTAACGCACTCGATATGATTTTCTTAAATAATCCAGATAACGGTAAAAGGCAAGGATAATGATAAATGATGACACCAGCCCTAGATACAAAGAGTCGATTTATAGAACGCTCAGACTTAATGGAGCCATGCGTCAAAATAATTGGCTCCACGCTTCGGGAATAATGTAAAAATTTCCTCCGTGACAGATATATTATTCTCTTGGATTTTGTAATAAGTATAATGTAGTTCAGTTTGTGCAATAATCCCATGCTTAAAATGCTTCTTTGTTTTTTTTTATGCAATAAAAGTGAAATATGATAATGTTCTTTGTTAAAATATTTAGAGAACCCCAATAATAAATGCAGTTTATAATGAAATTAATTAAGAAGGTCTGACTTATCCCAGTTTGTTTCAGTTTTTGAGAAAGAAGGAACAATATAATATCAATTTATATCCTATGTATTGTATGTATATATTTTATATACTTATTTTATGTATAAAATGTAATCTTATGTATTATTACTTTTGTAAGTTGATTTTATCATATTTTATCTTTCTTGTGTGTTCGTGATTTCGTCTTTATCGCCAACGTTTCTTTCTCTGTTTGGTCTCATGGTTGACTGGTAGAGAATGCCACTTGGCATTAAGTCCACCATTTGTACAAATTTTTGTATTGTGCAATAAAGCTTAAATAAATAAATAAATAAACCGACTAAAAACGTGTCTGTGGAGTTTCTGCCTTCTTATTTTTTATATGTATGATTGGTTTGTTCATTTCGGTTGAATTTTTGCGAGTTTCATTACAATACGACGCGACGTCTACTTTCGCCTTTATTTGCTTCATGTAGCTATTTGGTACATAGGGCGCACTGTAAGTTTCCGGAACTGGCCACTTACATAAACAATATTTAAAAATTTATTGCAACATTTGAAAATAGAACTCTTTGGCTGTAGAATGCAGTTTGTTTCATCTGACTGTCTTTTGTTTTTACCTTGTGGCGCCATTTAAAAAATTGTGTGTCTGCATCAACATGGATTTAACTCGGGAAAATTTTCGTAGTATGATTTTCTACGATTTTAAGTGTAATTTGACAGCTCAACGGAGCATCGCTCGGCTTGAAACAGCTTTTGGCAATGAAGCACCATGCAAGACAACTGTTTATAGCTGGTTTGCAAAATTCAAGCGTGGTCGTATCAATCTCAGTGACGAATCTCGCGATGGTCGGCCGTCCACCGCTGTGACCAACAAAAACATCAATGCTGTGCGCCGTATGATTGAAACAGACAGGCATGTGACCTACCATGAAATTCGCGCATCCTTAGAAATAGGCATGAGTCAAATACAATTAATCCTACACAAACATTTGGGTGTGAGAAAGCTGTGCTCGCGGTGGATCCCACACAACTTGACCGAGGCTCAAAAAACGGACCGCGTCACTTGGTGCAGTGCCATGCTTACCAGATTCAACGAAGGTACGTCAAATTTGGTGTGGGACATAGTAACAGGTGACGAAACATGGATTTATTGCTACGATCCCAAAACAAAGCAGCAATCGAGCGTATGGGTCTTTCAAGATGAGCCGAAACCAACCAAAGTGGCGCGCGTGAAAAGTGCATCTAAGCGGATGATTGCTTCTTTTTTTAATAAAACTGGACACGTGGCTACTGTTGCTTTAGAGAATCGTCGTACAGTGAATAGTGACTGGTACACGACCATTTGTTTGCCGGAAGCTATTGACGAACTCCGTAAAAATAACCGTAAACGCCGTATCATCCTGCACCACGACAATGCTAGTTCTCACACGGCCAGACAGACAAACGACTTTTTGAAGGCGAAAAATGTAGAACTCATGAGTCATCCTGCATACAGTCCCGACCTGGCACCTTGTGACTTTTTTCTGTTCCCAAAAATTAAGAACCAATTACGCGGTCAACGATTTTCATCACCAGAAGAGGCTGTCGAGGAGTATGAAAAACACGTTTCAGAGGTTACCACAGAGGAGTGGCACAAAAGTTTTCAAAACTGGTTTCATCGAATGAAAAAGTGCATAGACGCCAAGGGAGATTATTTTGAAAAACAATAAATTAATTTTGTACCTTTAATAGTATTTTTTCATGTTCATTCGGGAAACTTATAGTGCGCCCCACGTATCTCATAAAATCATCTAGTCGTATTACATGCCTATTATCGTCTCCTCCTCAATCACACTGAAAATATTCTTTTAGTCCTTCTACTCTTGTAACCTAGATTTTATTTTAATGTTTTTCTATGATATAGTGAACTGAGAAGTGAGATCTGTCTGTAAGGCATCAAGACAGAAACAATTGTGTGAATTAGTCCAGATCAGAGTCTGTGGGCGAGTAATCAACGAGCGTGAATTAGATATCTAAACAACTAGCTCTAGCTTAGCCAGACTAGGATCCTAGGTACAAAATAGTTTCTCGATAGATTTTATATAATTTATGATTAAGTGCATTTTTTCCAACTTAACAATGTGCTTGTTTTTTTTTGGATTCAACCGACACTTAACAAGAGCGCGATATTTCGTAAGTCGAATGAAAATCGGTCGATTTACCGAATATATCGAACGAAAATCATTTGAATCACCTTTGACTTCGTCTCTCCAAGCGGTACCCGGGCCGGCCGACTTTTTGGCTTTCCACTTGAAAAATGTACTCCTGACAGATATTTTTATTTATTACTAGCGGTAGCCTTATTTGACCCCGGGTCCTCAACTATATTCATACCAAATTTCATCAAAATCCGTTCAGCGGTTTGGCTGTGAGAGCGTAACAGACAGACAGAAAGACTTTCGCATTTATAATATTAGTATGGATCATTACAATCATGCCACTTTATAGATTTCTGCAATTGATAAAATGAGGACTTAAATCTTTGTTAATTTTATAATTTTTGTTTACTATACCGGGTGTAACATATAAGTGTAGTCATATTTACAAGATCGATAGGGTCCGTACCTGGATATTATATTAATTTGTTTTGAATATGACGTCACCAAAAAAAAATATTTCATTAAATTTGCATATTTAAATTAAAGTAATTAATAATGTCTTTTTGATATTGTATACGGAGTATATATCGAGTACACATATGATTGCTTAAATATGACTACACTTATATGTTACATTCTGTATAGTTTACATCTCATAATCTTAATCTTATTCTATTAAACTTTTCTAACATGCTCTACATAACAAATCTAGTGTTGCTTGTTCGAATTCCGCCAATGAACGATTCAATATATCGATGCCTCGCGACACTTCGTTAATAATACTTATCGCTCGTGATATCGGCGCCTGTTTAAGAACATTAGTCCGTACCACGGAGCATTTACTAAGAGATGCCGTTTGAAATAGCGCAGTGATGTGATCATTGGCGCCTCGCCGTTCACTAAAGTGGGCGGAGCTTGTCACTACTCGTTCAAAAGCGTACCGAGAAACAGATAGCGGTTCCTAAATGCGCCACGACTTTCCACGGCTTTTTTACAAATCTAGCATTGAATAATTGTTTTCTATTAAATAAGATATATTTACGGCTCTAAAAGTTATGCCTAATACTTAAAACGTTCATAATTTATGAAATATCGCCATGTTTTTTAGATTGGAACTTCTACGTACTAGTGGCATCTATTGAAAGTACTTGATAATTTGTAAATAACGTAGTACTGCTACTTTCCGTAAGACTGATATCATTATGGTTGGAGTCACGGCCGAAACCAAGCACCCCGCACGTCTGTCTGCCTTCCGCCCCGTGTAGCCTCACAAATACTTTATACAAAACGCTTATTACGGCATCTCCTCTTTGTAATTGCTCCGTGGTCCGAACAGTGGGAACCTCGACCATCTTTGTTCTTGGACCACGCCTAAGTCTTGTATTCGGTACCACACATTTTAACATTTTCAGTACCGCTGTATTTATCTACAAACTACTATACTGACGACAAATGTTTAATTTATGTTTTTTTTTTTGCAGCATGCCGCTGAAATCGAGAAAAAGCAGAACGAGTTGGAGAACAAGAAGCTTCTGGGGACTGTCGTGCAGTATGGAAGCGTCATACAACTGCTGCACGTCAAGTCCAACAAGTACCTCACTGTGAGTACCTTTTTCTACCGAGCATATTCCATCTTAAACATACATTTCAAAGACAAGCTTACGCATAGCCCTCGTATTAAAAATAATAGGCTAGTTTCCTAAAAAAATATAATTAGTTCGTCAGTTAGATATTCAAAAAAATATTGGAGACGTATTTTTTCTTTCGAAAATTAAACAAAGAATGGTAAAGATATGGGCTCGTTAAAGTTCTGTGTGACGTCACAGTGTGCTACACTTTTTCGCAATATGTGACGTCACGAACCCCCACTTCTAAACTTTGATACGTTATATCTTTATAATTTATCGCTCAATTGACAAAAGAAAAAATACGTCACTAATACGATCAGACACGGGCTCTCGTATAACTTGAACAAAACTGAGTATATGGTGTTTAAGGCCTCTGGTAAATATCCTGCTCACCCACAAGTCACCCTCAACGGGGTGCCGGTCAAACTAGTGACAAAATTTAAATATCTAGGGCATATACTTACTGACGAACTTCGGGATGATTGTGACATAGACAGAGAACGTAGGGCTCTGGCGATTAGGGGAAACATGCTGGCTCGCAGATTTTCGCGTTGCACCGAACAAGTGAAAATCACTCTTTTTAAGGCATACTGCCAAAACATGTACGCCGGAAATCTGTGGGTTAGTTATTCCAAACGTGCACTGAATACTTTAAGGATTCAGTATAACAGTGTCTTCAGGATGTTGGTGGGACTACCTCGTTTCTGTAGCGCTTCGGCAATGTTTGCCGAATTTCTTACCGACAGCTTCGCGACTATCATTCGCAAAAAAACATCATCGCTCATTTTCAGAGTACGGGGCAGTTGCAACAGCATCCTGAGCACGCTAGCGGACAGATACACGTCCCCGTTATGGCGATGTCTGGTTAGAAGGGTGATAATGGAGGCTCACACACCTCTGTGATCACCTTTGTAATCAATATTTTAATTTTATTTTAATATTGCTGTGGTCATTCTTGTGGTCACAAATCTTACTAACATAGATTAAGTATGTACTAACAAATATGGACCCATATTGTCTGAAAATAAAGGATTTTTTTTTTTATTTTTTTTTAAATATATTTTGATTCCCTAAAAGACGGACTAATTTTAATGTGTCTTTTGACCCTGGAAACTAGCCTATTTGTTAACCTTATTTTAGCTTAAACATCTCGCTTATAATAGAGAAGAATGGAAGAAGCTCTACCGACAATAACCCAGCTATTAAATTTATGATGATGATTTCAAAATGCCTCAACCGCCTCCTAATCACTACTTACTCCCCCTTTCTTCTATTGCTGGTTTAGTAATTTTGGAATGTTTGTTTTTGTATTAGAAAAAGTTGTTTTTACCTTTTAATTGGTTGCATGCTACCAGTTGATAAATAATGATTCAACATGCATCATGCATCTTTTGACGTGACCTATAAAAGTATACTGACATGAAAATAAGGAAGAAAGCATCTTAAACTGAAAAATTGCATTCATACACATAATTTTGCTGTAGTGATCGACTGGCTAATATGAATCAGATTGATACAATACAATTTACACACTTGTATATTTGCAGGTGAACAAAAGACTGCCAGCATTGCTAGAAAAAAACGCAATGCGCGTCCACTTGGACGCTAACGGCAATGAGGGCTCTTGGTTTTACGTTATGCCCTTCTACAAACTACGTTCGACCGGTAAGGTTTTATTTGCTTACAAACACGTCAAGATTTAAGTTTAATACACAGCCATTTTATGCACAGTGGCGCCACCTGCTTTATAAAGCAACATTGACTGTCAGACTTTTGACCAAATCCTACGGGAATCGCGTAATTTTCGGGATGAAAACTACCTTATGTGTTCTTTCAAGGCTCAGCCGTTTGAGCTACAAAAAGTAGCAAACATACTCACAAACATTCGCCTTTAAGGACCGTTCAAACTGACGCCAATACCGCGCGACTGGCGGGACGCGCATGGAAATAAGAATCGGTAGAAGTGCCGTAGCGTATGTAAAAGTTTACTGGCTCGCTAATGACACTTCTATCTATTCTTATTTCTATGGGCGTCCCGCCAGGCGACCGGAATTCGCGTCAGTGTGAACGGTCCTTTTATAATATTAATAATGATAACGGAATTTACACTTTAATGAACAGTAGAATACAAGATTGTTGGAAATGGCAATATATTTCTATTTATAAATTGTTATCACGCATTTTAATCATTGTATGTCAATTCCTTGAAGTACTTCTGTCTTGAAAACAGCAAGCTTTTAAATAACTAATTGGGAAAATTAAGAGAATCCGTTACAAATTTCTCTTTGGAATCAGATAGAACTACTTTCATATTTATAATATAAGTATAGGTATTCTCTTGATAGTTTAATTGGAATAGATTTCGAATGATTTTCATTCAACATAATCGATGAGTCATAAACGAGTTTCAACCGAGTCGCCGGTTTTAATCACACAAAAATACGTTAACATCATTTGCAATTAGCGCCATTAGGTATCTGTCAAAAGATTATAAAAAAATTGCGCCATTTGACAGTATAATTTTTGAATTTGGAATATCGAAAACCCTAACTATAACTATTATCCGTAGGGGACAATGTGGTGGTTGGAGATAAAGTAATAATGAATCCCGTGAACGCCGGCCAACAAGTGTTACACGTGTCGTCCAACCACGAGCTACCGGACAATGTTGGCTCTATGGAGGTAAGCACAGAATTATTTATAGTACTAACGTACAGAACGGACACTCACACCCCCTTCCACACGAAACAAATGCCGCACCGAGCCAAGCAGATTTAGGGTGAACATCTAGAGCAAAATAATGCAAGGATGACGCTTCGGTCTCCCGGCCGCTGCGACGACTATGACGCAGATACGGTAATTAACCAACCCTACGAGTAACACACACATTGACGCGACCAAATTGTAGTCAATAATAAGAGGTATCGAGGTCGCCACTGTATACAGTGTACAGTGTATTGTATACAGTGTATTGTAAAGATATAAACTACTATTCGCATTATTGTTTAGGTTTAGGACTGCCTAAATGTGCTAGATATGTTTTCAATTCTTTTGTGGTCCGAGCATGTTGTCTCAGTTGCGTCACGTGCTCATGCTTCAAAATAAAAACAAGTAAAAAGCATGCTACCCGTGGAATCTAAACCTCGACCTACGGGTCATTAGGCAACCATTTTAAAGACGACCACAGAGGCAGTCAGTGATGAAATCTATCTTGATACAATTATATAATACTAGCTGTTTCCCGCAGCTCCGCCTGCGTCAAAAAGTAGCCTATGTTTGACCCCAGGCCTTTAACTATATTCATACCAAATTTCATCATAATCCGTTCAGCGGTTTGGCCGTGAAAGCGTAATAGACAGACAGACAAACAAACGGGCAGACAGACTTTCGCATTTATAATATTAGTATGGAAGTATGGATGAACGAACATCCCATCCGTAGTGGGAGTCTGCTTTTTAGAACGATAATACAATAAGGCTAGTTTCCTAAAAAATATAACTAGTCCGTCAGTTAGATAACCAAAAATAATTGGAGACGTAATTTTTCTTTTGAAAATTAAACAAAGAATGGTAAAGATATGGAGCGTTAAAATTCCGTGTGACGTCACAGTGTGCTACACTTTTTCGCAATATGTGACGTCACGAGCCACCACTCCTAAACTTTGATGCGTTATATCTTTATAATTTGTCGCTCAATTGACAAAAGAAAAAATAACTTACTAATATATTTTGTTTCCCTAAATGACGGACTAATTTTAAAGTTAGCCTTTTGACCCTGGAAACTAGCCTATTCATTTAAGTTTTATATGAAAATGAACTAAATTACAACTCTTTACATGATAGTTTTATTTGTGTTCTGTCTAAAGTAATAACGAAAATAGCTGAAATTGAACCTAAGAATCTAAACTAAAACATGTTTCAGGTGAATGTTGTGAATTCGTCAACATCATGGAAAGTCACTCTCTTTCTCGAACACAAAGAGAACCAGGAAGAGATATTGAAAGGTGGAGATGTCGTGCGTCTGTTCCACGCGGAACAGGAGAAGTTCCTTACCATGGACGAGTACCGTAAACGGTACCATGTGTTTTTGCGGACCACGGGGAGGTCTAGTGCTACGGCTGCTACCAGCAGTAAAGCGCTATGGGAGTGTGAGGTAAGATTTAGGGCTAGAGAAGTAGAAAAATGTATAAATAGTCGGACCTCATGTAATACCTTGGGATACGCTTTTTATTTTTTACACGTATGAATATCGTATAGACATCATTTGTTTTTCGGGCAAAGGGTAATCCAGTGCTACAGCTGTTAAAGATTTAGGACTAGAGTAGAAAAAAAAATACAAATAGAAATCTTTGTCTCTTTCTTTCGTAGTTCCTGTCGTGGGTCTGCTGGAAGAAATTTCTTTAGAAATAAGTAGAACCCTTGTACACAGTTTTCCTAATGTTAAGTTTCCAATGTATAATTACAGCGTGTACATGAAATAAATAAATAGTAAGTAGTAGCGGTCCTAATGTGAAGCCTTGGGGAACACCATGAATTTTCTTCACGTAAGAAGTGTCGGAGGTACTTATCATTGTTTTGCGGACCATGGGGAGCATCACTATTGTATACACTATCGCTACTATTGATACTATCGATAGTAGACTATCGAGCGGTACTGCAGTATCTCTAAGTCACGTTAGCGGCTACAAATACTACTGGCACCCTTTAAAATTCTACTGAAACTGTTAAAAATGCTTATGGACCGTTTGGTATCGTCCAAAGTGCACGTGAGTTTAACGTCATGGTATCTCAGTTAGTCTGTTTCATTGGCGTGTTTTTTTTACCACAGTCTTATAGTGAGATGTTTTATTTTAACATTAAATCGAAAATTAGTCATGTCTTTCTACCTAAATTGTTAAAAGTACTTGTTATTTGGTCAATAGGTGGTCCAACACGACCCGTGCCGCGGCGGTGCCGGCCACTGGAACTCGATATTCCGGTTCAAACATCTCGCGACCGGGCATTATTTAGCGGCCGAAGCGTGTAACAGACCACCGTAAGTACCAATAATTTAACTGTAGACTTAGTATATTAAACAGGACTGTGTACTTCTGCAAATTTGCATAGAGGCAAGGCTGAACCAAGCGAGATAGCAATAGTGTAGGAACCTATCTCTTTCTAGCAAAGACAAGCTTTATCATGTTGGTACTTGTACAAAATAGGGCGACCACGCACTTCTGGAAAAAAAGGGGAAAGGTGGTACATACTTTATGCAGATTTTTTTTCAGACGCAATCAAATGTTCCGATTGAAGAGGTGCTAACCTCCTCCCAAGTAGTTCTGTGCACACTCTAAGTAAGTTGGGAGTCTAGTCGAAAATAACGTTTCGTAGACATGTCTCCCCTATCGACCCCTTCGGGAAAGACAAGGAAACTTTACTAGTGGCCATGGCTCCACTAGACAAGCAGGACTAACGGCTGAACGTAATACGCCAAGTGTTGTCCACTCCAAGTTAGCTCGCACCTGCTGTTACTTAACTCGCATAATCGTCACCAACATTCACGTCCCGCTAAGCAATTTAGCTATCTACTTATATGCAGTATTTACGAAGCTTAAAATATTTGTCCCAATCAAAAACATTATCATGGTTACCGTATAAAAAAGAGATAGTTTCCTCCACTATTTCTATCTTTTTCTGTTCGGGTTTTAGGTCAAAGAGCTCAGTCGTGTTTAATATACTAAGTCCATGAATTTAACTAACTGCGTACGAAATACCAAGAAGATTCGTCTAGTAGATAAAGCGTGCTGAAGTTACAAATATATGTATATACAAATTCATTTGCTCTTTAATAATGTTAGTTATGATCAGGAAGAGTACTTTCTTATGTTTCCGCGATTGTAACACATTAAATTTAACTATTTGAATACGATTGTAATCGCGTTTATAACTCATTTATTTAAACGTTTTGTTTCAAAAACTTTAAAGCTTTTATGTTTATTTATTTTACCAAAAATATAAATGGCGGACTTAAAGCTGTGGGCTTTTTCTACCAGTCAACCAACAAGTGGTGTTGAGTGACAAAAATAAGTGCAAAGATGGAATAATTACCTAATTATACATTTGAACAAATGAAACATCCAATATTAATAATACATAGATTACATATATATAAAATAAACCTACATACTAACTACTTAAAAAAATATAATTATATATTCTCTGTAAGCGTGTGAAGATATAATGTGCGCGCGCGCAGTAAACGTTTAAATGACGCACGGGTGCGGACTTTACCAAAATCGATTGGTAGGGCATTATTAGGGATATGTACGCAGGTAACGCGATAAAAACCGTATTAAAATAGTTTATTTTAGTTTACTTTGGTTATATTAAGATTTTTCTATATTGTTTGAATTAATCTAATTTAGTACGTTCGTTATTTTGTGTTTTCTCAGCGACGCGGTGATAGAAGCAGGCGAGCCAGCTTACCAGGTGGTGTCAGTTCCGCACTCGTCGGATATAGCCACCCTCTTCGAGCTCGACCCGACTACCATGACGCATTCCGACGCGCCTGTGCCACAGAGCAGCTACGTCAGGTAACGAGTTGGCAGCGCGGTAGTGACACTTCATATTGTCAAGTGCATTGGCAATACGTTTGATCGAAGTGGGAGCTATAATCTTAGATCATTTATTTATTTATTTAAACTTTATTGTACATAATACAATTGTATAGCACATATTGTTTTTTGTCCCATATAATGGAGTTAACTGGGTATTTATTAAAAACTAGCTGTTTCCCGCAGCTCCGCCTGCGTCAAAAAGTAGCCCATGTTTGACCCCGGTTCTTCAACTATATTCATACCAAATTTCATCAAAATCCGTTCAGCGGTTTGGCCGTGAAAGCGTAACAGACGGACAGACAGACTTTCGCATTTATAATATTAGTAAGTATGGATTGCTGTAAAAAGTTTGGGCCGATTTGGCTGTGGCTTCCGACTCGGCTGTGGGTGTTGCTTTCTATTAGGTCGAATGTTTTTAGGTTTAGCAATAGACACGAAAGAAGAAGATCGGTTATTTTACTTATTATTATATAGTACGAAAGTTTGTTAGTATCTGTGAATGGACCGATGTTTCACGGCTAAACTATATTCCATGCCAAATTTCATGATAATCAGCTCGGTGGTTTAGCCGTGAAAGCGTAACAGACATATGTCTATAATATATAGACATATGTCTGTATAAATGCGAAATTATTTATATTTTTGTAAATATCTATTTATTACTTGAGTTATTTATGTATTGTTTATCACTTACATATTATTGTATCTATGTATGAATTCTTTAAAATTGTATATGTTATTCTTGTCTAAGTATATTATATACACATACTATTAATGTTACTATAGAAGGTAGTTTATCTAAGTACTTAGTTACAATTTGTTTTTTTTATGGCACCACCCTCTATTTCCTTCTCTTTTTGGTCCTAAGGTTTGACTGGCAGAGAATGCCTTAAGGCATTAAGTCCACCTGTTAGTGTTGTGGCGTCCAGCTTCTTCATTGACAAGACTATGACAATAAATACTAGACTGACTGACAGGGTTATTTTAACTTCCCTATTAAAGAGAATATAATCACTAACGTTTTTCACTTTACTAATGAAGACGAAAGACACCCATTACATTACAAATCTTGAATTTAATTAGATATTCTCAAATCTGGGCCCTTACCATCAACTCTAAACGCAGGGCAGAAACGAGTGAGTGAACGAGACGGCGCAATACAAGCTGTAAGGCGACATCTCGCTTGCTCACTCGTTTCTGCCCTGCTATTAGATGTGATGGTGAGGCACCTGTTTTCTCACTGCAGGTTTTTAAGAACAACACTTCTTTTTACAATCCTCTTACCCGCATGCGTCGATTAAACAATGAGTGTGCATTGACGTTTTTGGTTCAAGTTTTGGCACTTTCAGGGCTACCGCCCGCGTAATTATACATTAAGTTGCATTTCTTTTCTTTTTTTTTTTATAAATTAAATTTATTTTATAATCTTTCTTTTTAATTCAAATATTTCATTATTGTTAATAATGTATAACATTTTATTTTATACATAAATTTATTGTGTATTTAATATAGCGATTCTGTGATTTAATATCAATTTAATATGTTTTCTCTATTCAATTTAAAATGTATTTTAATTGTCAATCATTAATATTATTATTTCAGTTGTAAGTATAGGTACTAATAATATATATTTTTGTCATCAACCTAACTAAAGCGCATGTATGCATATGTTTTGAGTTGCAGTCGGACATGTAATTTTTTATTCGATAATGTACCTTGCATAATTGTAACATGTTTTAGGCATCTAAATAAATAAATATAAATAGATCCGCACCAACAATTGTGAATGAATTCTGCTCTTTAAACAACTTCGATTAATATTAATCATTTTGATTAATCAAGTGGTACCCACACTGCTAAATGTTAGTTCTCATTTCAGGTTACAACACCTTTGTACGCATACGTGGGTACATTCAACATCCATACCCATCGACAAGGACGAAGAGAAACCCGTTATGTCTAAAGTATGTACGCTACAATCATATCAAACCATTAGCCTTCATTTAGTTTTTGGTTATAAGTTTTGACTGGCAGAGAATGCCTGAACGCTTAAACAACAATATATACATACATACCATCACGTATTTTTCCCGTAGGGGTAGGCAGAGACTACGGATTTCCATTTACTACGATCCTTACAGACTTCCCTCGCTTCTTCAACGCTCATCGCTCTCGTTATACACGGTCGTCGATTACGGGTACTCCTGACATCTCCCTTTTTTAATGTCTGCGATTTGGTCGCAGTATGTTCTCCGAGGCCGGCCCTTACCGACTTTTCCTGTCACCTTTAGCGGTTAATTAACATATTATCCACGTCTATAATGAGAAGCGTAACTGCCTCTGTGGTCTTGTGGTTGGACGTTTGCATGCAGATAGATCGATCGGGTTCGATTCCCATGAGAAGCATACTTTGTTGGCATTATGGTTGTTTCTAGTTTGGTTAGGACATTGCAGGCTTGAATCACCTGAATATATGATAATAATGATGTTTCCGTGCTTCGGAAGTCCTTCCCAACTGCCTTGGTGGTCGTTAAAGCAAACCATGGTCTTATTGGTCTGGTTCTGTAAAAAGGGTTACCGAAATCAGTCGGCAGTCGCTCTATTGTGATGACTCGGTGCCGCCAAATCTAGGGCTGTAATGAACAGCAGAAGTGAAGCAGGCCAATAAGACCATAAATAAAAATATTTAAGAATTTTCCAGCACACCAATGTCCACTGTAAACGAATACCTTAATTTCGCAGGTGGGTTGCTCCATAGTGAAAGAGGACAAGGAGGCATTTGCGCTGATATCCGTGTCCCCCAGCGAAGTGAGGGACTTGGATTTCGCCAATGACGCCTGCAAGGTCCTGTCTGCCTTGTCCAGCAAGCTGTCCCACGGGAATATTGAGCATAATGAGAGGAAGTAAGTGTCACACACACAGTTCTATCTCACTCTCCGACAATAATTTTATAAATGTCGTTATTCTCACATACAGAATTTAATAATTGTACAATAACAATAGCTTACACTTAATTTTCAAACGTGTACTTATTGCTAAGCAATAAAAAAGTCAAAGTGAGAGAGTAATAACTTACAGAACGGCCACTCACACCCTACCACCCGAAACAGATACCGCACCAAGCCAATCAGATTCAGGGTAAAAATGGAGAGCAAAATAATGCAAAAAATGCAATACGTCACCGACGACTATGACGCTAATTGTAGGTAAAACTAGTAATACACACATTGACCCGTGTGCGTACGCGGCGAAATCGTAGTAGTCGTAATAGGTATCGCGCTCGCCACTGCTGTATATGTGCTCTCGGCTTCATTTTTTTTTTTTTGGGTTTATTAAAGTAATATTTTTTACAGGGCACTAACGTGCCTCCTTCAAGACATCGTGTACTTCATAGCGGGCTTCGAGAACGAGCCCAACAAGTCTGAAGCCCTGGAGCTGGTGGTGGAGAACCCCAACCGCGACAGGCAAAAGCTGCTGCGGGAACAGTACATCCTGCGGCAGCTGTTCAAGATATTACAGGTACTGGTCTGCTGGAACCAGCCCAACAAGTGGAAGCCCTGGAGCTAGTGGTCTGCTGTTTTTTTAGTAGAGAAAGAGTACAGCATTGTGTTTGGTATTTTTTGTGTGAGAATCGTTTAAAAACTTCCTTCTGAACCTTGGTCCGACAGCTCAGTCCGATTGATCGGACGTTAAACCTCTTTTTCTAATACCGATAAAGGACGCCGACCAAAAGAACCAACTCTTTTAGGCCGCGCTCACATTGCATCCGTTTTAGTACGAATTTCACTCTTGCGTGTACGTACGAACACGCACGAACAATCCCGACCTTAGGAATACTATATGAACGTTCACACTGCGCACGAATTAGTCGTACGTATACATACGTGTTGGGATTTTGTAATCTGTTCGTACGAACTTTAAGCAGATAATGAAGTTTGCAGGTGGTTGCGGTAAAAGTTAATTAATTTACTTTTATAAATATTTGTGGGATCAGAGTGATCAAATTATCACTTATGTCAGAATAAAAATTGAAAATGTCAAAAAATTATATTTAAATTATAATAATGAGAATTGTCTTGAAGGTAAAAATTATTCATCATACTTGTACCAAAATGAAATTTACGAATGCAATATCACTGAAACACTGCAGGCGAGACGGATGAAAACGAATTCGTACGAGCAGTTTCGTGCGTTCACGTACGAAGGATTCGTATCCAAAATGAGCGCGGCCTTAGAGTATGGCGACTAATCCAATATGGGTCTCGTTTCGCAGTCCCTTGACACGCGCAATCGTCACTAATACGCACATCGCGCTAGATTGTCGCGCTCTTCATCTACTCTTTTATTTATTTGTGTACACAAAATAAAAGTAGGATACAAAGTGTTGAAAGAAAGAAAGAAATAGTTTATTTGCAATGAAAGTGGTACAGTCTGGTGTTAACAATATGGCCCCACAATCAACCTTATTAGGTATGCAAAGAAAATTAAAACAATCAATCTACATTACACATTAACATTTAAATTAATTCATTTCATAATCAAATAATTCTTATAATATTATTAACCAGTCAAATATTACCATTATATCTAAATAGAGATTTTGACAGCATAATTTCCACTATGTCAATTTTACTGTCTAAAAATTCTTTAACACTATAAAAAAACAACAACAAAATAAGTTACAAATTAATTTTAAAGTATCTATTTCTAGGGCCCTTTCCAAGAGACTTCAGAGGGCGAGCCATTCTTGAAGATCGAGGAGTTGTACGACCCTCGCTACGCCCCCTATAAGTACATGTTCAGACTCTGCTACCGGATATTGAGACTTAGTCAACAAGACTATCGGAAGAATCAAGTGAGTATGATCTTTCTACCACCAAATGATAATGCTTTTAGCATTAAGTTCGCCTATTGTGCTATACAACTGTATTTTGTACAGTACAATAAAGTTTAAATAAATAAATAAATATCTCGTAAAAACGTACTATTGTCCAATTGATTAATTCTGACATTTCTGACTGAAAAAACGGGGTTCACACTCTGGTGTGAGAGTTTTTTTGAACCGACTCTCGGATATCTTTTAACAGCCAGCAAATTACAGCCCGGACTAGCGACCATGAACACTGATAGTGTTTGAAACGTCAGGTGTTAATTAATACTTTAAATACAGTATTATTTTTTTTTCAATTTAACGAAAAATTGTATTATTCACAGGAATACATAGCCAAGCACTTTGGCTTCATGCAGAAGCAGATTGGCTACGACATCCTAGCCGAGGACACCATCACAGCACTACTGCACAACAACAGGAAGCTTCTGGAGAAGCACATAACTGCTTCGGAGATAGAAACCTTTGTCGGTCAGTGTTTCATTCATTCATTGGCTGATATTGATCAGCCAGAGTATTGCCCCCGTATTAAATATGACGCGGTTTAAAGTACATCAGGGAAGACATTCAAGATTAGTCGTTCATTCATTCATTTGGTTTTCACCTCCGAATTAGGGTTACCTATCATAAAGTCGATTTTTTCTTTTTAGATTTTCATTTTACCTTCAACCTTTTTTTTCTTTTTTTACTTCGTCGAAATACCATTGGTCATTTTTGCCCCCCGACCCCTCTTCCCACTAAACAAAGTTGTTTCGGTGATGTGATAGTAGTATAAATAAAACATCTGGCAAACAAAAAAGTTTCAAAAGAAACTTCGGCCATTAGCAGAAAGTTTTTTTTAAAATCGGTAAAACATAGTTAAATAAAATTAAAAAAAAAATACGTGTCATATTATGCTTCTATAATATAAATATATATCAAACAATACATACAGCAAACAACACGTTAACACGTAAAGAATAAAGTTCCTTGTTACCTGGAAAAATATCAAATTGTTTAATTCAACTATTTTTTAAAGGTTTTACAATGTGTACAAAGTCGATTGGGATTATTCCACTTTAGACACATGGGTGATTTACATGAGTTATCAAGTTACACATTTTTGCACCTTTCAATATGTATGAACTATTTGTTTATTTATTAACTAATTCTTTGCACACAGTACAATAAAACATGAACATAGTTTGTATACAAAAGGGTTTACGTTTACTAACGTATTATCCTTACGATTTAGACTGAAATGTACTGAACAATAATATTTAAGTAAATATGACGAATACGACATTCGTGTTCGCGTTCTTTTGGAATTAGTATGAAAATCGACCACGTGATTTAGCGCGGCTAATGTCAATCCCATACATTTTTTGTTTTCGAATGTCGGTATTGTTTTCAAATTGTGACTTTGTCTACGGGTCGAAGCTTCTGGAGAAGATCTTCTGACGCGGTTTAAAATACGTTCCGAAACTCCATCTCCTTTTTGTCTGAAATATCAAAATAGGGCAGTAGTGAGATTAAGACCTTTGCAGGTCAGTCTTTTACTTCAATCTGATCATTTTCATTAGTTCCACCGTGATATAGTGTTTTTTTTTTTCTCAAATTAGTCATACTTTACGAAGCGCGAATTTGCGCATACTTTTAAATTATTCAGTGAATTGGTCTCTGTCTCTGTTTTGTGTGTTAATTAATGAATAAATAAATTGATCAATACCATAGCAATAGCCGGCTGTCGATGTTATGGGTTATATTGATCTCTTCGGTAACTAAAAGCATTGAACTTTGTATTTTTTGGACAGGTCTAGTCCGCAAAAACATGAAGACGTGGCAGTCCCGTTTCCTGGACTACCTGAGCGACCTGTGCATATCTAACAAGAAGGCCATCGCTGTTACACAGGAGTTGATCTGCAAGAGTGTGCTGTGTGCCAACAACTCAGACATACTCATAGAGACCAGGTAACTACACTACCCTAGAGGAGAGACGCCACCGTGGCGACCTCATAGAGATCTATAAGATACTCACGGGCGCTTACAATCAACCTGACCTTCAGTTGATATTCAACCTAAATGAGAGTATCAAATCATTAAGAGGACACGATTGCAAGATAATCCGCACTAAAGCAAACACGAATACTGCTCACCACTTTCTCAGTAGCCGAGTGGGTTACAACAAGAACAGATTGCCTGAGGAAATGGTCTTAGCGCCATCAGTGATCTCCTTTAAAAATCGCTAAGACAAATTAATGCAAACAATTGATGATTAAACGTAAAACTTACCTGTAAGTGAAGTTCTATTACAATTATGTGAGTACGTTTCATTCTTTGATATAATTTAAAACACCTGTAGTCCTCTTATTGCAGTGGCAACCCTATCGCACATATTTATAGCATGTAGGTAGATGGCAAGTTTGAAAAAACACTTCTACCCCACAACTCCCTTGTAAGTTGCGTTCGACCCAGGCGTTGGCTCATCTTCATTTTTTTTAGAGATTAACAAAATTTTCTGCTTATCAGGGACCTGGGATGGGAGGGTAATTATATCTTCGAATGAAACGTACTCACATAATTGTGATAGAACTTCACTTACAGGTAAGTTCGTTTAATCATCAATTATGTTTCATACGTTTCATTCTTTGATATAATTTAAAACACCTGTAGATGTTCAGAGATGAAAATTTTGTTATTTATGTTATTTAAAATAGAATAAATATGAATTATTTTTTTTATATTTTATTTTATAATAATTACAACAAAAAGAAAATTTTTACTTAACAGATATAAACAAAAAATATATTTCTTCATTTGGAAAAAAAGACAGATCTAGCAACCATCGTCGCTCATTGGACGATTATAGAATTTAGCGAATGTTTCCGATTGTTGCGACCAACCGGCTATCCTCCTGATGACATCCAAGGAAACACCCTGGGCGCGAGCCGTGGTGGTGGCGGAGTGGCGCGTGCTATGTGCGCTCCACATTGACACGTCGATGCCGCTCTCTGCCAACATCTGTTTGACCCATCGACTGATGGTTTGTGAGCTGGCTGCTTTAAAGGGTCGCTTAAATGTGATCAGGAGGTTTTCTAGTGAATTCTTACGTAAATTTTTAGTAGCCAGTAAATAATATTTTAAAGTAGTAGATGGACAAATATTCACGTTATTAGAAATGTAAGGCAAAAACAAAATTGGTTGATCACGTCCTGCAGCTGATGTTTTGATTATCTCAGTAATTACAATTTTTATACCGTTAGGACATACATGTATATTTTTTGTCTTGATAGATGATAAAGTTTGAGCTCTGTGAGCAGTACATAAAGCTAGAAGAATAACAAGTTTCTTAGTAATTTGCTGCAATGATAGTTCATTATTAGGGCCCAGTTGACTGATATAATTTAGAACTATTTGTGGGTCCCATGTCGATATATACTTAGGTATATTCGGTCTAAGCTTATACACTCCTTTTAATAGTCTTTTTATTTGTTCATGAGACCCCATGTCATTGCCAAAAAGTAAACTTAAGGCAGAGCGGTGGCTATTTAGTGTTCCATAGGAAGCACCATTATGAAATTGCCTTGTAAGAAAAGATAAAACCGAAGATATACATGGATTATATGGGTCTAAATTATTTGTACCGCAATACTGCCACCAACACTTATATGTAACGCTGTACTGTTGCAAGGTGCTCTTGGATAAGGACGCCATCATGAGATCCAGCGATGATGTTGGAGCTCCTCTTTTTAAGAATGCGCTCCTGAGAGCCTGGCTGCACCCAGAGTAAGTCCTTTGAGTTGTCGATTCCTACAAGAAGGCCCAAGGTCATTATCTGAATTTAAAAATATAATGTCTGATACCAATATTCTCTGTAACAAAGGAAACCACGCCTGAGAGGGCCAATAAGGAAATATGAATATACCTTCGGCCTTATCGGATATTATTTTTTCTAAACATTTTAATATCAATGGAAATGGAGGAAATGCATAAAACAAAACACTATCCCATGGAATTGTGAACGCATCTATTGCAATTGCATCTGGGTCTGATTTCCATGACACATATGTTGGGCATTTGGCATTAGTGCGAGAAGCGAATAAGTCAATGTCAGGTTCTCCTAACTTTGTTGCAAGTCTATTGAATGTCTTCTTATCTATAGTTAATTTAATATCATCATTAATTTTTCGCGATTCTATGTCCGCTTCCATGTTGTTCACCTCTAATATATGAAGCAGTAAGCCAAATACGTCGCTCCTCACACCATTGCCAAATCTCCCGTGTTAACTCATTTAAATGGGGAAATTTCACTCCGCCCATGCGGTTAATGTAACACACAGCGGTAGTATTGTCGATACGCAGCAATATAGAACAATCGAAAACATTTCGTGCAAAACATTTGAGCCCAAAAAATACAGCCGTTAGCTCCAAATAATTGATATGAAAGTCTTTCTCATCCACTCTCCATTCACCGTTTGCTCTTTGATCATTACAAAAGGCGCCCCATCCAGATCTAGAAGCATCTGTAAAAATTTCTAACTTAAATTTTTCTTGTCTTAAAGGCCTGTTTGCTTGGAAGATGTTACGCGACCACCAATCTAGGTCGGGTAATATTGAGGGTGATAAAGGAAATTTTGCATTATATGAATTATGTGTTTGTAACGCTAAAAACTTTTGCCTCTCGAAACGTTTCGTATAAATCCAGCCGTATCTAACAGCTGGACATGCTGCTGTTAGAATTCCTATTAAACGAGCAAACTCTTTGATAGTACAACGTGACATTGATTTAAAATTTTTAGTTAAATCTGATATTTGTACTCGTTTATCATTAGGAAGTGACAAGGTCATATCAATAGTATCATAAATAAATCCTAAATATTTGACTCTCTGAGAGGGTTCTAGAGAGCTTTTTTCAAAATTTATTACAAAGCCAAGATGTTGAAGTAATTTTACTGTTTCTCTAACATTATATAAACATTCTGTGTATGTTTGTTCTACGCATAAAATATCATCTAGATAAATAACAGATAAGAATCCGCGATATCTGAGGTAAGTTATAACTTCCCTCATTATTTTAGTAAAGGTTCTAGGCGCTGATGATAGGCCATAAGGCCTACTACGCATTAAACTCATAGATAAAATTTTCTCCACTTTCGTTTTGAAACTGAAATCTTAGATACTTACGTTGTGATTTTTTAATCGGTACCAACAGATAAGATTCTTTTAAGTCTATAGTCGCCATATAGCCATTTTGAGGTATTATTTTACTAGCTGACCTATAATCCTCCATTTTAAAATGACTTGGAATAACGAACATATTTAATTGTATTAAATTTAAAATGAATCTCTTACTACCGTTAGCTTTCGTTATAAGAAAAATTTTAGATATAAACTGATCTTTCTGTGGCTTACATTCTGAAATGGCCCCTAAATGTAATAAATTTTGAATAGCTAATGACATATCACGAGTTTCGTTGCTACTAAAAGTGTTAGAGGGAACAACGTCCTGAAAAATATCATCTGAGAACTGTATCTCGTAACCATCTCGAATCCAGTTCAAAATAGTCGTATTCGTAGTGACCTCCTTCCAGCGATTATAAAAATGTTGTAAGCGTCCCGCATGTACCTGATCAGCTGCCGGCGTGTGTGGGCTCGCTGGCTGCCGTGGCTGGAGCGGCTCCGCGCAGACGCCGTCACTGTGGCCGGACGACGGGTGGAGCCCGCCGTCGTCGTCGCTGTCCGGGAACTCGCTCCTCGCCCCCCCCCCCCCCCTGTTTCCCGAGTAGTAACGAAGGGGCCGCGACTCGTTTCCCTGAAACCGAGTCCTCGTCGTCGCCGATGCACCAGCTGTATTTGCGGGTGTAGTTTTTTGCGGTGGTCTCTTTATCTGGAGACCTTGACGCTCGATGGCTTTTGAGGCTTTTATAGTCTCTGATAACGTTTCACCAAATAATGTCCCATCTCTTTGGTGCTCCTTAATCAAAGGAAGGAATGATTTTTCTAGGCAAGGAACGATAAAATTTGTTCTTATTTTGGTGTCAGAATAATGCAGATCAGTTAAGATCCTACACCCATCTGACAGTGTTTTTATGGCTTGGACTTTGTCCCCGCCCAGCAGAAGTATGGTGATCGCTTTATTGATTGCCGTTATTCCTAATCCCAGTTGATCCTGTTTAACCATGATATTTTTATCACGATTAAGAGTGTTTTCCGGAACCGCCGCTTTAATCTCCGGGTTTAAAGTAGGCGCCTTAAGTAAGGGGCAATTTGTAGGTACTTGGTATTTTTTTTTAATAAATTTTCTTTTTCATCCTTACTCAAACCCTTTTTTAAGATTGGCATCCATCTTTGAGCTAGGCTGTGGTGAATATTTTCACCGTAGACCGGCTGTTCGTCCATGGGGTCTCCTAGAGCCATTAATATTTCCGGATCTATTCAACAGGCAATTCATCTCGCGTGGTTCCTCCTGGAACGAGTACATATTCGTTGTTAAAATATGCAGTGTTAAGCGATTTTTAATACCCTCGTGTTAACCCTCCGTTAACCTCCAGGTTGTTTATACGAATACGCATCATGCTAAACCTTCGTGTTAACCCTCCGTTAACCTCCAGGTTGTATATACGCATCATGCTAAACCTTCGTGTTAACCCTCCGTTAACCTCCAGGTTGTATATACGCATCATGCTAAACCTTTGTGTTAACCCTCCGTTAACCTCCAGGTTGTATATACGCATCATGCTAAACCTTCGTGTTAACCCTCCGTTAACCTCCAGGTTTGCTTAGAGATGCTTATGTAATCTATCTACAAAATTGGGGTAGAAGCAATTCTTAAGTTTGAAATTAAACAGTGAAAAAATAAAATAAACTTACCATAATTTTCTTCGGAATCAGACGACGAAGAATAAACTATTAAACGCTTGCGTTTTTTGTTTGAATGTTCTTTTAATTTTCGTATTTTATTTTCATAATATTCTACACTGCGCTTAGGCATGATGAGAGTTTTTTTTTTTTTTTAAACAAAATAGTTAATAACAAAGTGCTCGTTGCCGCGCACAATAAAAGAATGAAGATGAGCCAACGCCCGGGTCGAACGCAACTTACAAGGGAGTTGTGGGGAAGAAGTGTTTTTTCAAACTTGCCATCTACCTACATGCTATAAATATGTGCGATAGGGTTGCCACTGCAATAAGAGGACTACAGGTGTTTTAAATTATATCAAAGAATGAAACGTATGAAACATAACTAAAGTAACATTGCTGATGGACTTGAAGTGAAAGACTTTTTGTGAAATTACAAAACACTGCTTGATATAGACGCATCAGCTGTAACAGCTGCCTGTCTATAATTAAATAAATAAATAAAAAAACTACAGCATCTCCTAGAAAAAAGCACCCAGAACACGGAATTAATAATAGTACTAACGTATAGAACATACACTCACACCTTCCCACCCGAAACAGATACCCGCACCGAGCTGCACAGATTTAGGGGAAACATATCTCTATGTTTCCCCTAAATAAATGCAAGGATGACGCTTCAGCCGCCCGGCCGCTGCGACGACTATGACGCAAATACGGTGAATGACCAACCTTACGAGTAACGCACACATTGACGCGTGTGCATACACGACTGAATAGCAGTAGTCGTGATAGGTATCGCTCGTCGCTGTTGTATGGAGTGTCCGGGGTTGTTACTCGCAGCCAACTTCACAGACGCAAAGTTACTTCGCACGGATTGTACGCAATTTGATAAAACGAGGTTGTGTTATCGTCTGGTTGGTTACCGTGGACTATTAAATCCATCCAAATTCGAGTGAGTAAGAGACACGTCGCCTTACATTCCGTATTGCGCCATCTCGCTTACTCGCAATTGGGTGGAATTTGAAGACCATAGTAATATTTCTCTTACTTTTCTGAAAAAGTACAATGACCCGGTGCATTTTCCTTATATCTAAAATCAAGTAAAATACTCAACAATTCAACATCCCCAGGAATATATCATTTCCAAGTGCAACAAACAATCGTTTCATTACAGATTGGTGTCGACAAAATATGAAACGGGAAAATCAAAAGATGGCGACGAAGAAGACAAATATACTGTTGAGGATGAGGTTATATTATTATGGAACAATAAAAAGGTAAATATCACGAAATAAGGTTTTAGTTTTTTGTCTGTTTCAATCTTTTTAAAATTTTTCTCTATGCGCCGAGACGATTTTCAATCATGTAAATTTTGAAAGTCAAAATCCTCTTTACTTTTCTGACATTTTTAACAAGGGTTTTGGCCTATTTAGATATAGAATAATTGTTCGCGCCCGCATCGAAATGGCGATCGAATTTGTAACATCTCTAGTGAGGACCAGTACGGGGTTCGAGACGCCGCACGGGAGGGACATGGCAAGCAGCGCGTGGTCGCTCTCTCTCCTTCTCTCCCTCTCTCTCTATCTCCCTCTCTCCCTTCCCCCTCTCTCCTCTCTCCTCTCCTCTCCCTCTCTCCCTCCCTCCCTCTCTCTCTCCCTCTCTCTCTCTCTCTCTCTCTCTCCCTCTCTCTCCCTCTCTCTCCCTCTCTCCTCTCTTCCTCTCTCCTCTTTCCTCTCTCCTCGCCCAGCTATCGCTCTGTGCGCACGCGTCCCGTCAACTTACGTGTGTCACCGCGTGCCTTACATAACCTAGTTCACATACATTTAGTTCGATATAAAATTTATTTGTAATTCTAAAGTAACCTGCGAATAAAAGGTTTATCTTATCACAATCTTGTGTTTGCATTAACAATAATATTATATTTTTTTTAACATTAGCTATATTATTAAATGATTTATTTTATTTAATACTTATCGTATTTATCTATTAGAATTATGATTTGTAATGACTACTTTGGCGAGGTGTGGTTTGCTGTCGTGCTTCATCTGCCCCTTCTCATGCACATTGGCCGATTTGATTGTGGCTTCTGACTCGGCTGTGGGTGTTGCGTTCTATAAGGTCGACTGTATTTAGGTTTAGCAATTGATACGAAAGAGGAGCTCAATAGCCTAGTATGACGCGCGAATCCGTAGCGAATGCGCGTGTCAGGCGACAGCGAGACTCGACCCGTGCTAGATTGGTCGCCATTAAGTCGCTTTTTTTATCTCGAGCCCTTCTGTGCTTCTGAAGTAGAGATGGGCGCCTTCAAAGAAAATTTCCCATTTACTCCCGGAATTTATAAAATTCTCAGGTATAAATGAGAATTAATTATTTTTTGCCGTTTTCTTCCCCTTGCATTACATTTCTTCCCCTTTACAATTTCTTTCCGCTGCTAATCTCTATATGAAGGCACGTTAAGCCTTTAGTCCCGGTTGTTATCGATAGATGGCAGTCGTTAGGCTGTGTCAGGTGCCTTTACCTTTAGGCAGCCTGAAAAAATATGACGGTGTTGGCCACTAACACACCTCGGGTCATGTTCCTGAAAGGATTACGGAGGTCAGGCGGCAGTCGATCCATTGTAATAACCAGTGCCGCCAAATCTAGGACCATGACTTACAGCGTATCATATGCTCCGAAGCGTAAGCTGAAGACGCAACTAAGAAAGCACGCTTGGGTGAAGATGAAGCCTTGACACAAAAGAGGAAGACCCTATTAACTTGATATAACTTTTCAGAAATCCCGCCTTCTATCAGAGCTCGCAGCTGAAGCGCGTGTGAATCCAAACAGTGAGTCGGCGGCCATCTTGGATTACTACCGCCACCAATTGGATCTCTTCTCCAATATGTGTCTGAATAGGCAGTACCTGGCTTTGAATAGTCTATCGCCGCAGTTGCATATACACCTTATATTGAAGTGAGTATGATATGCTGATAAAAACTATGTTCTAATTTTTTTTCTTTAATTGTCTTTTTAAAACATTTCCAGGTCATATTTATTCAAATAATATTGTACATTTCAGTCTAAATCGTAAGGATAATACGTTAGTAAACGTAAACCCTTTTGTATACAAGCTGTGCTCATGTTTTATTATACTGTGTGCAAACGATTGGTTAATAAATAAACAAATAATTCATACATATTGAAAGGTACAAATAGGGTAATTTGATAACCTATGTGTCTCAAGTGGAATAAACCCAATCGACTTTGTACACATTGTAAAACCTTTAAAAAATAGTTAAATAAAAAAAAAATGATATTTTTTCAGGTAACAAGGAACTTTATTCTTTACTTTACAAGCAGAAAACTGCCTCCGTGGTCCAGTGGTTAAGGCCACTTCCTTAGACCCGGGCGTCATGAGGTCGATTCTTATGGGCGGAAAGCATACTTTGTTTAGTCGTTTCCCGTTTGGTTAGCATATTGCAGGCTTCAATCACCTGATCGTCTGATAATAATGATAATTCAATGCTTCGGAAGGCACGTGGTCGTTAAAGGAACCAACGTCAGAAGCTGAAAGGCGGTTCCGAATATCTGACACCCTGTACAGGGTCGATTGACCACGTAACTTACTCGAAATTAACGATGAAACAGCAGAAAATAAATTAAGCGTTTTTGATAGTTCTCTTTTAGCTGTTCCCTATTATAAATTCAATAGGCTAGTTTCCTAGAAAAATATAATTAGTCCGTTAGTTAGATAATCAAAAAATAATGGAGATGTATATTTATTCTTTTGAAAATTAAACAAAGAATGGTAAAGATATGGCGCGTTAAAGTTCCGTGTGACGTCACAGTGTGCTACACTTTTCGCAATATGTGACGTCACGAGCCCCCACTCCTAAACTTTGATGCGTTATATCTTTATCATTTATCGCCCAATTGACAAAAGAAAAAATACTTCACCAATATATTTTGATTCCCTAAATGACGGACTAATTTTAATGATAGTCTTTTGACCCTCGAAACTAGCCTATTCCTGATGTACAATTTTACCTTCCAGGTGCATGTCAAACGAGCAACTGCCTTACGAAGTGCGCGCAGCGTTCTGTCGTCTCATGCTGCACGTGCACGCCGACCGAGACCCGCAGGAGCCCGTCACTCCTGTCAAGTATGCCCGGCTGTGGACGGAAGTGTGCGACCGCATACACATACACGAGTGAGTGTGTAGTGGTGCCCGTGGTGACGTCACTATAGGATAGCTCATCAATACACAAATACAGCAAAAACTTCATTCTCCTATACCATTTGGCTTAATTTTCTTAGGAGGTCTAAAAAATGTGTTTTTTTGCACTACGGAAGATTACGGTGGGGATGCCTGAAAAACGGCGTTACTCCAGTCGAGACTAGGGTAACACAAGCTGAGGCATTCCTTTGCTATACTTTGTTATTTTCCTGTATTATTATTTTCTTTCCTCTTTTGCATGTTTATTGTAAAATCTTGTTATTGTGTGGCAATAAACAACATTTTTATTTTTTTATTTTATTTTAATTTTTTACATACAAAGATATGTTGGCTGTAACAAAGATGTACACTTACTTTTACTGAATGTTAGTTAGGGCCGATTTCACCAACATCGTTCATATCCAAAACTAATCTTATACTATTTTATACTACATATATTTTTACTAGCTCTTTCCCGCAACTCCGCCTGCGTCAAAAAGTAGCCTATGTTTGACCCCGGGTCTTCAACTATATTCATACCAAATTTCATCAGAATCCGTTCAGTTCTCTGGTTAACTGTGTGGTTAAATGTAAACTTCATTATATTACAGTAAATTGCGTTATTCACCTTGGAATAAAACTTATCCAACTTTGGTGAAATCGGCCGTTAGTAATGCAACTTTAGTAACCGCGTATGTGAATTAATAACATAATCACAAAGCTTTCTTTTTCCTTTTTACAGTTACCAATGCGTAAAAGGCGGTCCGGATGCGAACAGAGAGAAAGTTAAAGAACAATTCGCGTCAACAATTCGCTTCGTGGAAAACTACCTGTGCAACGTGGTGACGAGGACCTGGTACTTCAGCGACCACGACCAGAACAAGCTGACCTTCGAGGTGGTCAAGTTGGCCAGGGAACTTATATACTTTGGATTCTACAGGTGAGTTGGGAATCAGATACTTTAGGGTTCTAGGGGTCCTGGGTAGATGAGAAAAAGGTGGGAAGGTAGACCTAGGGTTCTGAAACAACAAGGTGAGGATGAAACCAAGAAAACATTATCTCTGGAGTTTTTATAGCCAACTCTTGGCTTCTTTACAGAAGTTTCTAAAGTTTAGGGTTCTAAAGGTGAGTTAGCTTAGACTAGAATAGGCATAGGATGCTGGGGTCATGTTCCTGTTGGTCTGGTTTCCCTGTAAAAAGGGTCACGGAGGTCAAACGGGACAGCTCCATTGTAATAACAAGTGCCGCCAAATTTAGGGCCATGACTTACAGCGTACCCTAGGCTCCGAGCGTAAGCTGACGACGTAACTAGGAATACATGCTAGGATGAAGAAGGCAAGGATGATGAAGATCTTGCTAGAAAGAGGAGAAAAAAAAATGATAGAATAGAATAGAATAATAGATAGACCTCGCGCTCTCTAGAATCTAAGGTAAGGAAAAACGGATGATGGTTTAGTGCTCATATATTTAGTGGTCACCAAGTTATATTTACTAATAAGACTACTGAACGGAATCTTGTCAGATCGATTCGATTGTGCCAGAATCGAAGCATAATCGAATGAAAATCTGACTAAATTTATAACGCATTATGTGACATTTCAAATAACTTAAGCTTCAAAATGTATTTTTGTTACAGTTTTAGCGACCTGCTTCGTCTGACGAAGACCCTTCTAAGTATTCTGGACTGCGTCACCGCCATGGACCTGCTTAACGAGACCAACGCTCTGTCGAACGAGGTGGAATGTAAGACATCACCTTACTATTTTACCCTCGTATACTTCTATACTAATATTATAAATGCGAAAGTCTGTCTGTCTGTCTGTTACGCTTTCACAGTTAAACCGCTGAACGGATTTTGATGAAATTTTATATGAATATAGTTGGAAGACCCTGGGTCAAACATAGGCTACTTTTTGACGCAGACGGAGCTGCGAGAAACAGCTAGTATATTATAAATGTGAAAGCCTGTCTGTCTGTCTGTTACGCTTCCACGGCCAAACCGCTGGACGGATTTTGATGAAATTTGGTATGAATATAGTAGACGGAGTCAAACATAGGCTACATTTTGACGCGGGCGGAGCTGCGGGAAAAAGCTAGTATTATATACAAAGTTATATATTGATCTTTTTACATTTTCAAGCGAATCAAGAGAAGGAGATACAGAAACGTGAGTAAAGCTATGAAAAGCATGACGTGTGTGAGAAGTTTGTTCTAGATTTGTACAAATCAAATTCGATCGTTCTGTCTTACTCACTCACTCTGAGTGTTGGCACAGAGTAAATAAATGACCTACAGAAATAGATGTTCGTACAACGCGTCGCGCCGTAAACAATACACTCACATAAGCGTAGCATCCTAGTCTTACTTTGAAAACTAGCGGGCAGTTTATGCAGGCTTCGCTAGTTGTCGGTCAAAGAAACGCGCTACGCTTGTGTGAGTGCATATTTCACTGTATGTTGTATGGAAACTTATCTTCTGTGTGTTATTTATTCATTCTGTGGTATTGGACGTCTGTTCGTGCCAAATTGGTATTTACATTCGATACATCGTTATTCCAAGTCAGTTTGCTTCATGTGTGTGCAAAACTGTAAAATAATTTAATTAGGTATTTGAGGGAACACCATAGGAATCACAAATATAACTTTAAGCAGCATGAGACAGAAACTTCATTCTCTCCCTTACAAATATATTATCATTTCTTAATCCTTGTTTTGTAGAAAATAACCCTGTGAAAAGGGTCAGACTTACTCTGCTGCTTACTCTGATTGATCGGATGACGTTAAAATGAATTGTATTAAATAATGCTAAAGCATGTGTGTGTGTATTTTAAAATGAACGTTCTCAACGTGTGTGTTATTAAATGTTTTGCTGTTGATGTTTTGCAATTCGTGACTATGAAATGTAAGAGAAAATGGAATGTAAGTTTATATCGCCGAATTTACGACCATGATTTAAGCGTAGCCACGAGTCTGATATTTAATGTGAGAATGTAACTGTGTAAAAGTCACTTTGTGATATTAATTGAAGATGATTTATTTATTGAACTAAAAATACAAAAGGTGGACTTAACGCATTATCTGCCAGTCAAATTTTAAGACCAAAAAGAGAAGGAAACAAGAGAGGATCCGAGCGATCGTGATTTTGTTGCCCGTCACAAATAAAAGATAATCTGCACATAAGAGGATATCAGTGCGATCATTTATTGGTCAAATGAAATTTGACGAGTTGGTCACTCGAAAAAGATAGTGATATTTTTTTTAAATGTTCGATTTATACCATCTTTTTATGTCCATCATTTTCTACAATTTTCATTCATTTCACTTGTTTTTTTACAGCGGAAGGCGGCGTGTTAAGAAGTATAGGCGACATGGGCGCCGTTATGACCTCTATCACGCTCGGCTCTGTTCCAAGAAATGTGAGTTTTCAATCGATAATTTTTCCCAGTAATTGGGTATTCTACTAATTTTTATATTTTTTCTTTCATATCAATATTTTTATTTTCAGAAACAGAATTATGAAAGAAATTTTGTAATCCGTTCAAAAATAAATAAGTTATAAGCTTTTGAAATTCGGTGGAAGGGGAAACTGTCAAAAAACAAGTAAAGGATGCACTGTGTGAGCTGTGACGTCACTGCCACTCGGTTTCGTGCATACAAAAGAGATAGCAAGACGTCCCCACCACGCTCCCATTTTAGTGTATATTTTGTTTAGTATAACAATATTAACTAAGTATGAATACAGTCAAGTAGCCTATTAAGAAAGTGATATAAAATTATATTATTTAAATACAACAAACAATTTGAAAGCAAATAAAATAATTTCCCTATTAACGCACACAGTATCCGGGGATCGTGCAGTCTTCTGACGGGACTCTGTGTAGTTTTCAATAAGACTAGGCGGTGGTTTTGTATTTTTATGATATTACAGATAAATTCATCAATCTACCTGCGACCATAAACACTGCAAACTGTTTGAAACGTTAAGTGTAAATTAATCCATACCAATATCCATACATTCATAATACTTCCATACTATTCATACTAATATTATAAATTCGAAAGTCTGTCTGTCTCTCTGTCCGCCTTTCTGTCTGTCTGTTACGCTTTCACAGCCAAACCGCTGAGCAGATTTTGGTAAAATTTGTCATGAATATAGTTGAAGACCCGGGGTCAAAAATCGTCTGCTTTTTGACGCAGGCGGAGCTGCGGGAAACTGGTAATATTTGACAGATATAATGTTGATCACAGCAAGCGTCGGGCTCGACAGGCGCCGGCACTGGCATGCAGCGATCCGCATCGGCGCTGATGCTGGCCAGGGAGCACCCGCTGGTCATGGACACCAAGCTCAAAATCATCGAGATACTGCAGGTGATATGACGAGAGTGATGAGCATGGAAGAAGCGAGCGAGGTCTGTAAGGATTGTAGCAAATGGAAAGTGGCCTACCACGCAGGGAAACAGGCGTGATGATATGTATTTACAAGATGTGGGTTTTCAAAAAATCGTGATACGATATCTTTAAGGTTGACAACGCGGCTGTGATATTGGTGTTGCAGGTATAAGCGGCAACCACTTCAGGTGGGCTGTAGGCTTGTTTGCCTAGTCTGGATAGTACAAGTTTTTTTTTCAACTGCTCTGTTCACATGCTTTTGTAAAGGTGATGTTTGACTATATCACTGTCGAAGACCTAACTAACTTCAAAGGTCCATTCAAACTGACGCGTGTCCCGCGAGGAACGCGGTACGCCTGCAGAAATAAAATTTGGTAGAAGTGCCATTTCATGTGCCAAAGTTAACTAGGACAAGTCACAATTTGAACAACGACATTCGAAAAATAAATGTATGCGACTGACATAAGACTCGTTAAATCTCGTGGTTAGTTTTCATACTAATTGCGACGGATCACTAAAACTTAGCAAATTCCTACGTATTCTTATTTCTGTGGGCGTCCCGCGCCGGATTCGGGTCAGTATGAATGGAGCTCAACTCGGACGTAAGAATTTCTACTGTGACACATTATTTCTTTATTGAAACTTTATTGTACCACAAACATACTTAAACAATAGGCGGGCTTAAGACTAAAAGCATATTCTACCAGTCAACCATTTCGAGAAACAGAAAATTTGTGTGTGCATTGTATTGCGATAACCTTTTGCATCGTATATTTCCAGTTTATCTTAGACGTGCGGTTAGACTACCGCATAAGCTGCTTACTCTCGATCTTCAAAAAGGAGTTCGAGCAGGGCGGGGACAAGGCAGCAGACAGCCTCGCCAGGGCTGATGTGGAGGCTATAGGGCTCCAAGCTGAGGGCATCTTCAGCTGTCGGTGAGTGGCATCAACACATCTTTAGGAGATGTGATGGCGTTATTTAGCATTTATAGAGTAAGAAGCAACTTTAAATCAAATAATTTATTTTGCATAAGTGTACACTTAGCTTACTCCGAATCAGTTGAGGACGTGACGACGCCCATGTTCTAAATCATGGTACTCCAAGAAAAAGGCATTTTCGGTCTCGTTGGGTGTTTCGTCATCATCAGACCTTTTCACACCAAAAAGCCCCAGCTGGTTGCTGTTCATCTTCAAGAAGTTTGAGCAGGGCGGGGACAAGGCAGCAGACATCCTCGCCAGGGCTGATGTTGAGGATATAGGGCTCCAAGCTCAAGGCATCTTCAGCTGTCGGTGAGTAGCGTCATCATATAGCGATAGGATTTAACTGTAAGTGGCGTATTTAACATATATAGAGTAGGAAGCGACTTCAAATCATTAATTTCGCATAAGTGTGCAGTTAGCCTACTTCAGATTAGTTGGGGATGTGACAACGTCCACGACCTCTAATAAAGTGTTCCAAGAAAAGGCATCTTGGCTCTCGGTGAGTTTTTTGTCATAATCAGACATTTTCGGGCCCAAACTTCAAGTAATTTAGCATACATGGACTAAAGAACACGTAGCTACCAGCTGCTTAGTATTGATCTTCAAGGAGTTCGAGAAGGGCGGGGAGAATGCAGACAGCCTCGCCAGTGATGTTGAAGGCTCAGGGTTCCAGGCTGAGGGCATCTTCAGCTGTCGGTGAGTGGCATCATTATACATTTTTTAGGATTTGGAGGAGGCTAACGAGAGAGCAACGAAGGTGTCCAAATACTGGTCTAAACACAAAAAAGGAGAAGGACAGAACTTAACATGGCGGCATATATCGATAGGATTACTTTTTAAACACCAGCCAAATTAGTACAGTGTGTTTAGTCACCACCTTCAACATAAAAAAAAGTAAAAACCATACAAACCTCCCATACAAATCTGATGGTCAGCAGACGGGATTTGTATGGTAGAATATTTTTTCTATGTATTTGCATTGTATTTTTATTTAAAGGTTTAGTTTTACTACTATCAAACATTTTTTGGTGTTTTCAAAAGTAACCCTTCGAAGAGTAAGAAATGACTAGGGATCGGTTGGAGAAGTGACGACTCGCATGGCATCATTTAGGCTCTAGGGAGAAGACTGTGCGTGGTGAAGAAAGATAAAACTGAAAATGCAACCGGCAAAAGAATGTGCGAATGTGGACGGAATGTAAGCTAAGCGCCGCCTTTGGTCTTCACGATGGTATCGACAGACTAGATTTTAAACTACATTTATAAGATTTATTTCAGGCTATCTCATGTGCATTTGTCATACAAATAAATTACATTATTAAAAACATTTAGCGTATGAAATGCTACCCTGTAGATGACAAAGGTAGTGACTAACGCATGTAACCATGGTGGTGGAGTCATGGGTAATGGTGAACTTATGGAAATGTACTGGGAGCTTACTATCATCTCTTATTTCCGGGTGAGTAAGCGAGACGCCTTACACACCGTATTCCATCTCGCTTACTCACTCTCATTGGGATAGATTACTTATTAGAGTATAGACTATCTCATTACATAAAAATTAAAAAGTATAATTACGAATTGAGCACGTTTCAGTTGATTAAAAAATGAGGAAACACCTAAATATTTAATATTAAAAAATTGTTATCTGCATCTTTATCTATAGTAGCAGAAATCTCTATATCATGTTGGATACATATTTGGCCTAGATTTATGATAAAACATCCAGTTTTAAATGGTTAAAGCTACACCTTTTTGAAATCAGGAGCGCTATGTTTGAAATCTATGACTCATACATATGTAGATTAAATATTATTCGTCTCACCGGTTTTGAGTGAGTCAGAAAAAAGCACTCCAGGTTAGCCAACTTTTAGGAACGAATCATACATCAAAGCCATCTTTAGTATCTAAACTAAGGCTCCGTTTCCACTGACGCTAAGCTGGGCGGAGCGGTGGCAATAGAAGCTAAATGGTTTCCAATCATAAATCTTGGACAAAAAATCAAAAATTATGACTGTACTATTCTCAGTCCACTCCCCACCAGTGGAAATACAACCTTACTACACAGACTTAAAATAAATACAGACGGATCGTCAAATTAAAAGTAAAGCTCGGAAATATTAGCCTATGCGTGTGTGTCGCCGCTAAGCTTAACAGTGATTGGTGTCAGTGTCACAGAGGTGTATTTGTGTAAGTGAAACCCGTAATAAATAATAATAATACTATTTGGGGGGCCCATTCACTGAGTGGCGAGTCACCGCCTGCCACTAATAGTCAGTAATCATGATTATGGCAGGCGTCCGATTTCTATTGCAATAGCCCAGTTTAAATCCATCCAAACTTTATCACCATAACCCATTTATTCTTTTCACCTATTAGAAATAGTTCCTCCTCCTGCCGAGACCTGTTCATGGAAATGTCAACTATTGATATAGCCGAGAACGGGTTTTGGCAGGAGCACCACGTGACATCAACTTCTCCAAATGGCCTCTACGTGTTGGATCCATATCCCCGCGCAAGCCTCTCAAAGGACCGGGGTAACCCGTGAATCCCAAGCGGAGATACATAATAAATAACTCTTTATTGCACCAAATTGTAGAAAGTACATAATTATTATTATTATCTATGGTACTGTTGAGTTACTCTTGTGTGTGTATGTGGTAGGAGTTGTAGGTAAATTAATAAGTCGTTGCACTGTATATCATGATATATTTTCTGAACTCATACACTAATTTAGTTGAAGCTAAAATTGCAGCGTTGCATTAATTATAATGTAAACGTGACGTTACAGTACAAAGGCGGCTTTATCGCTAGAGCAATTTCTTCCTGGCAACCAACAGTAACCGTACGTAATAGACAAAGTTTGGATGCTTTTCGCGTTGTATGTATGTCAAAACTTTATTGTACAGAAAGTAAATTGATACAGCAAAAGGCGGGTTTTTTTATTGTTGTATAGAAGATTACGTCTGTAGTTATTTTAAGTCTGTGCCTTACTATTTGGTTAAACTATGATGTAGCTTATAGTGACTAATGTACCTGGTTTCAGAGCGATTCAAACAGTGCCCGACAGCTGCCTGCCAAAAAATGTAGATTTGTTAGTAAGGACTTATATACTGCATGGTGGACCCTAACGCAATAACCCGTTGATGCGAGTGAAAATATCGGTTGAGGGTTAATTTTGATAATGAGACGCTTTTAAACTTTTATTATGACATATACTAGGTCATGTGCCAAGCCTCGCATAACTGAAGAGTGGAATGTTTCTCGTTCGACATCGAATGATTTTTACTCGACATAATCATTTTTGTGTGACATATATGTCTAGTAAAATCGTCCGATATTCAACAAAAATTATTCGACTCACCAATTTTGCGTGAGCTACTGCACATTTCAAAAATAGGGATTGTAGACGATTTTATCCACGGCTATTTTGACGTCTCTGTTTATTACTCGAGTAAAACATGACAGCATTGGTCAATAAAAGTACGCTTGTCGAATAAAAGCTTGGAATGACTCTGAACTATATTTTCATTCTCAAAATCGCAAGCAATGTTGCAAGTAACACATTAAGCCAACGCAGTTCTTTTTTTATAACCGGATAAAAAATAAAGTGTGCAAAACAAGAAGTGTTGTTTATCTAGCACGTTAAGCACGAAGAATTTGTTTTCTCCCTATTTGAAAGACCTTTGTTTCCTTTTTATGAGCCAGCCCGCTCCATAGACCATATTTGCATATAACTTCAGGTGAGATCGTGATCAATCGCTGGACCAAAAAAAAAGACTGTGTATTTTGCAAATATATAAGAGATTTCACCCGATTATACCCGCATGCGAAATCCCGATAATTTGGGCGACCATAGGCTAAACTAATTACTTGATAGCTGACTATTGAATGCAAATTAAACAAATATTTTAGTTTTAAGTGCCTAGAAAATCTGCATTAACAGTTTAAGGCCCACGACATGCTTTCTGATGTACTAACATTATTGCGCCCATGTTATTATGTATAGATGTGTGCAGTCAATAAAACTCATAGATAACTGTGTGAAATTATGGCCCATCTTGGTGCGCAAGAGTACGATAAATATTTACAAATATGAGATCAGAACTAGTGGGACAGACAGAGTAATATAATTATGAAATACTCATTAGTGGTCTTAGACCCAAATCTTTAACCAATTCTTAGTCCACGTCTGTAATGTGGTAAATTAATTGATATTATTCTATTTTAATACATATATCAGACTTGCCGCGTATGTCATGATCAGTAGAATATTAAACTTTAACTAGGCCAAGTAAATATAAGTAATATATTTTATAAAGCATTTTTCCCGCTTATTCAATAATCTATGATTTTGATGGCTGCACCACATCTCATAGTGCGCAATGCACTGCACTAGTTGCAACGATTAGTGACCGAACGATAGAATTTAAAAACGTTAATTTTGGAAATGTATTTAATTACAGGCAGCCTTGAAAACTGATTTTCTTAGAAAATTTTCTTATTACCTAAGAATTAAGAATTTTCCAAGATAGATTTTTTATAATACCTAAGTATTATGAAAATTTTCGGAGGAAATGTATATTTAGTTTACTAGTTCACGGTAAAACGATATTTCCGCATATTATCTGTTTTAAATTCTTTCGTGGTCTTATTACTTATTCCTATAGGAATTCCTAAGTACCTATGTGAAGTGTTGTTTAGAATGAACTTGTGAAATATATTTAAATGTTTGTTCAGAATAACTTGAGCTTCTTTCGCTTTCCATCCATTAGTTAATAGAGTAAATGTTTAGATTGTATTGGTACTGTTTGTATAAATTACACCAATAGTAGTAGATTTTGTGAAAAGTCACTTAATGGTGTAGAACAATGTGTACACTGTCCACTTTCCATCTGGTTGAACATAAAACTATTTCCCTACTAAATAGTAAAAAAAAAACAAAAGAAAATAAAACGTGATAAGAAAAAGTATTTAAATCTGTTATCACGACCCAAGCAGCAGCCGGCTGCCCCGTTTTGTTATGATTTCTATTGTTCCCTCCGATAGGATAAAACGGAAATAATTTATACATAATTATGAGCGGTTTGAAAAGCGAGGATATACTGAAAGAAGCTCATGAGATCTACCATAAGAGAAATAGACAAGAATCCATACTTCCAACAGGGACGGGCTGGATTTGGACGAGTGTGGGGGCCGTATGGTTCTTCGAGTGCTTCTTCAGTTGTGCTCGCAAGGTGCCTCCCCCGCGCTCGTGTCCGGAGCCCTGGCGCTCCTGTTCCGACACTTCAGCCAGCGGCAGGAGGTTCTGGCCGCCTTTAAACAGGTAATCTATTTGTCAGAAATTTTGATGATAACTCACTTATGGGAGTCTTTAAGCTTATCAACGACGAATATGCTAACGGATGACTGCAAGGCCCTTGGATACTTTGAGCCAATACTGCCTGAATCGGAATAATCTTCACTTCTACACTAATATTATAAATAGGAAAGATTTGTATTTTGTAATGAATAAACTCAAAAACTACTGTGCCGATTTCAAAAATTCTTTCACCATTGGAAAGCTACATTCACCCTGAGTAGCATAGGCTATATACAGCAGGAGGAGCTGCGGAAAACAGCTAGTTTTCAATAAAATTATAGGCGGTAGTTTTGTATCTTATGCCATCACAGACAAATGTTGACTTAGTCTACCTGCTACTATGAACGCTGTAAAGTGTTTAAAACGTTAGGTGTAAATAAATAAGTAATAAACGCGATAATAACCATATTAAAATAGTTTAATTTAATGCCGAATAAGGCTTGAATCTTAAAATTTAAATAAGGGTGTCGCTAATGCCATTCGCATCGCTCGGCATCATTCGGCAAAGATATTTCCATATTCCTTGGAAAGGACTTTTCATCAACTTGCTCGGCAATACTATTTTAAAAGAGACTATTTTCAATTGACTAATTGTAGGCCAACAATGTTCTCAAAAATCGATTCATTGCCGGCCGCTATAGAAGGTTCTATATGTGTATATTTTCATACATAGTTTCAAAATGGCCGGCTTATAAAAACAACTTAACATCAGTATTCGAATTTGGAATAAAAAATTCGAGAACGTTCTTACCGTGAACAAGCAAGTATCATGAATCATTAACCAAATTCTATGCCTTTCCCAATCAGGTACAACTACTAGTATCGGACGCAGACGTGGAATCATACAAACAGATTAAAGCGGACTTAGATTTATTGAGACAAAGCGTTGAGAAGTCTGAGTTATGGGTGTTCAATAAGGGTCGCGCTGGCTTACTGGACGAACATTCAGGTGTGTATGGTTATATTTTTAGGGGGGAAATCCAATAAAGGGCATATATTAATTTTTCTTGAGGGCGATGCTCGGTGTTCCCTACGAGATCGAATCAGAAATAAAGAGATCCGTAGGAGAACAAAAGTCACCGCCACATCCCAGCGGATTAGTTCTTTGAAGTGGCAGTGGGCGGGGCACATAGCGCGGAGAACCGATGGCCGATGGGGCAGAAAGGTTCTCGAATGGCGACCACGTACCGGTAAACGCAGCGTTGGACATCCACCGACCAGATGGTCAGATGACCTGAAAAAGGTCGCAGGCAAACGCTGGATGCAGACTGCTGCCAATCGATCATTTTGGAAATCATTGGGAGAGGCCTATGTCCAGCAGCGGACTGACTGCGGCTGAAATGATGATGATGATTGATTTTTTGTTCCGTTGTATAAAACATGTGTTTTATACAACGGAACAAAAAATCAATCAATTATACGAGTATCTCAAAGAAACCACTAATGAATTAATAAATGGATTTTATTACAAGAGGCGTGCGACACCTTGACAGGGCCCAACCAGAGAGAAAGAGCGAGCACACGGTGTGAGAAAGATATCACTAGCATAGTGATGTGATCGTTCTCACAATGTGGATATAAGACAAATACATTGAGTACATGCTAAGCTTATTAATTTATGCTTATTAGTTAAGCTTAAGATTTGATCATCTGGCTGGATAACATTTGTAATATTTATTAGTTGCAATTCATAACTAAGGATTTTCGGTAAATAAAACATTGAGTTTTATGGTCCTTCGGGCCGGATTTTTTATTTAGTGTATAATTTAAAAAAAATAAATATTTGTCTTTATGTAGGCCTGACGGGCACAGTGGGCCCGGGCGGCGCGGTGTTGGAACGGAACGCGTCACTCGACAACGTCCTGGACACGTCCAGAACTGCCAAGCACGACCATATGAACGAGTATAAGAAGATCAAAGAGGTTAGAGATTTTTGTCAAAATTAGCCACAGTTTTTCGCACAATTCGCTTTATAGTTTAATAAATAGCTTATGCCCGCGGCACAGATTAAAGAAATTACTACAGATTGAGTTACCGCTTATTGATCGAGAAGATTTTTGTGTGTCGCCGTGTGTCCAGAAACAAACTGAAGCGCAAAATTTTCCAAAAAGTTCAAAATTGAAGATTATAATGAAAATTCCTTAAAAAATCAAAAGACTTGTGAATGTTTTGTTTAGATGTGAACTGTGAACGATGTCATCCTGTTTTTTGACTTGCCCAGTGAAATTATTATATACATATAGAAATACATAGGAAAAAATATGGGATTTTTTTTACAGGAAGTCTGAATACTATATCAGACTGACCATAGATAACAAGTAACTGCGGGTTAGAATATTAGTTTTGCCCCACTTTCATACTAAAGACTACTCTAGATACTTCATCAAAAAATAAGGACTTTAACAAGCTAATCGCTAACCTTCAATACCACCTAATAGAGACGCACTTAAAAGAAGAATCAATTTTATCGATTTATCCTTTTTTCCCAGCAGTGACTTAAATATCTGGTTAAAGAAAAACAATTTTTTTTTTCACAGATATTACAACGCATGATAAAGTACTGCACACAGGGCAACAGCGGCGGCGGAGAAACAGGACGTCCGCGGAGACACGAGCAACGGCTTTTACGAAACATCGGCGTTCACAACATTGTTTTGGATTTACTGCAGGTACGGTCGCAAAAATGTGATAGAAGTGCACGTGCTAATCTTATTTTTGTGAGTACGGTTAGCATAAAAAGTGCATGCATAATCTGATGTGTTAAATTTTGTTCTGGAAATAATGCATACAGTTTTGAGGCTGACTGTACCTCTGCTTCACTAATGTTCTGTTACTCTGTTTGTTTTGTCTAAAATAACAACACAATGCAGGGTGAATGAACACCATCCAAATTGTTTACAGTATATCAAATCTGAGAAAAAAAATCACAATTTAATTAGGCATGTGACTTATTCAAAAGCAGCACACCAGGACTTTTTCGGTGTTGCAATGTTAAAGTAGATAATCTACTCGAAATTTTAGTCTTACTTATAAATTTTCTATTACTACAATCGGTTGCGCCTATGTCAATTAAATCTCATGGTAAAGGCAAAAAGTCAAAAGAGGATTAATTTATATGACTCAAAAATAGTTTAGTTTCTTCTTTGTTTAAGCGTGTTTTTCCTAGTTGCGTCCTCAGCTTACACTTCGGAGCCTAGGGTACGCTGTAAGTCATGGTCCTAGATTTGGCATCACAGCCCAACGACTGCCATCTATCAATAACAACCGGGACCAACGGCTTTGAGTGCCTTTCGAATCACCGAGGAACTCGAGATAGAAAATGCCACTAAAAGGCGACCAATCCAATACTGGTCGTGTCTTGCCGTCGTTTGACACGCGCATTCACTATGGGTACGCGCGTCGCGATCAGCTATTTAGCAATTTCAAATGAAAAGTTTTATAATTTGAATAAATGACAGGTCCCACACGACGAAGACGACGCCGCCATGGATGAACTGCTGGCTCTCGCACACGAGTTCCTGCAACACTTCTGTCTCGGCAACCAGCAGAACCAGGCCATCTTACACAAGCATTTGGACCTGTTCCTCAACGCTGGGGTAAGTCTAATGCTCTAAGCATCAAGTCCGCATATAGTGCTTAACAGTTTGTAATTTGTACAATACAGGTTAAAATATTGGGTATCCAAAAACTAGAGTTCGTTCTTGGCAACCATCAGAACCAGGCCATATTGCACAAATATCTGAACTGGACCTGTGATGTAGTAAATTTTGTGTAAAATAATGTAAAAAAAAAACATATTGTCTCTCTCATACATCTTAAAAACCTCTATCTGTTTTGCCACTTTCAAGCACTTACTCTTTTCAGAAGCATTGGGCAATGTCTGTGCTTTTCTATGGTCGTGATTGTGAATAAACCAAGCTAATTTAAGCGAAATTGCCAAAAACCTAACTCCCGCTACGGTTTGCCATATTCTAAACGGTACTGACGCAATCTATATTTTCAGATTCGCGAAGCGGAAACAGTTTGCGCGATATTCAAAGACAACGCAACTCTATGCGCGCACGAGGGCAATGAGAAAGTCGTCGCTCATTTCGTGCACTGCATGGAGTCCCGAGGCCGCAGACCAGCCTACTTGAGGTTCTTGCAGACCATCGTGCACGCGGACGGACAGTACATCCGGCGCAGTCAGGACCTGGTCATGCAAGAGGCAAGTCTCACATCCTTCCAGCTTTAAGGTCCATTCTACTGACGCGAATCCCGCGCGACAGGCCGGACACCCATACAAATAAGAATCGACAGAAGCGCCGTAGCGTATGAAAAAGTTAACTGGCCTGCTAATGACACTTCTATAATTCTGTGGACCAGCTTAGTTGAGGTTCCTGCAGACCATCGTGTAGTCAGGACCTCGTGATGTAAGAGGTAAGTCTTACATTCACCTAACTAAATAGCTTAAGAACGCAGGCTATCGGTAGGGGAAACCGGCCAGCATTGGACTGCCTTAGGCTGAAATAACGATGATCCTGCACGCCAACGGACATCCGAGTTCATTCGGTCCTGTTGGGACCTTATTACACAAAAATTTACTGTCTACCTACACTAAAATATAATACGAACGTTTTCAATCTTACGTAATTCTGCCTCCAAATGATAGCTTGTGTATAAGTTTGAAAGCAGTGAAATTATTGGATACTGACTGGGTCGGATGTTTCATCACAGTTACGACGCAAAAGTGGCCAGTTATTTTTGTGCCATATTTTTGTTGTTAACAAAACGTTACCCTCCTTCTCATATATTTTCCACAATGCAATGCTTGAATTATTGTGTTCCTGTTTGAAGGGCGATAAAGTGAGAAAGGTAGTGTGATTTCTTTGAAGGAATATCCTTGGCTACGAGTTTTTAGCGTGCTAGTGACACTCTTAAGTTATCTCGAGCGCTAATAGACTACGATGACCACGCGCCCATCTTTCGCAGGCCGTAAGATTGATGTCAACGTAATATATGTATCTTTATAGATGGTGAACGCTGGAGAAGACGTGCTGATATTCTACAACGACAAAGTGTCCTTCAACTACTTCATATCGATGATGAAGATGTACAAGCAGACCAACGAGATGCCCGAGCCTTTGACGTAAGTACATTGGAGCAAAAAAATATACTTAAGTGAAACACCTTACCCTTAGGCCGCATTTCCAACTGCATGATAACTTTGTTTGTAATATATTTATTGTACATAAAAAGAAATATTTACAGAATATACACTAATACTATATGTGACGTTGCTAAACCAAAAAGAAACTGGTGTTAGACCGAGCGGGAGCGGTTGTAATTTAGATTCCCCTTATATAAAATAGCTTTTGCAAGAAATGTCAGACTATTAACTAATTGTAACCGACAGCAACTGAACTGTTACAACGTTTTTTTGCAAGCTGCTGCCAGACTAGCAGACATTAATTGTAGGTTTTTCCTCAAGAAACACTGTTTTTTTCCTATATACTTACAGTCTACTTTTCCACAATACCTCTAATTCTAACGAATACGACGTAAAATTATTAATAAGAGGATAACTAAACTGAGACGAATAATGATATTATTAGGAGTACCCGTAATCGACTAGCGTGTATGACGAGAGTGATAAGCGTAGAAGAAGCGAGGGATGTCTGTAAGGATCGTAGCAAATGGAAATCCGTAGTCTCTGCCTACCCCGCAGGGAAACAGGCGTGATGATATGTATGTACTCATATGTATGATCTGTGTAATCCCTTTAGGGGTTGAAAACGATACTTGCCCTGTGTTTTTAAAGTCTAATTCAATGGTTTATGACAACTAAATCCTATCTTTGTCCAGGTATCACATCCAACTAGTGAAGTTGCTGACGTGTTGCACGATGGGCAAGAACGTGTACACTGAGATCAAATGTCACAGCCTGCTGCCTCTGGACGACATCGTAGCCATGATCACCCACCAGGATTGTATACCTGAGGTATAATGATTATTGAGTTTAATAAATTAATTAATATGTCACACAGACTGAGTTAGTTCGAGGCGTGTGTTATGGGATACTAACTAAACGTATAAATATACGTAAAATATAGTATATATTTATAACAAACTAGCTGTTTCCCGCAACTCCGCCTGCGTCAAAAAGTAGCCTATGTTTGACCCTGGGTTCTTCAACTATATCCATACCAAATTTCATCAAAATTCGCTGTTTGTCCATGACAGCGCAACAGACAGACAGACTTTCGCACTTACGATATTATTTATTTTAAAACAGCTAAAATACAAAAGAACATCATCATACATCATGTCCATCGATAAACAATTATCACAACCTCCGATCAATCGAAAAGTAGAGCCAGAAATAAACTAAAAATCACGATTCGAGAACTACCAGGTGGGCCGTACGCCTGTTTGCCTACTTAATTGTATAAAAAAAATGTTTCTAGGGATTTTGGCGTCCTGCATTGACTATTTACTATCAGTTGGATCGTATACCTTATAAAATGAAATATATTTATTGATCAATGGATCCCATTAGTAAAGGCACCTTTGTAGCCATGATCAATCACCCAGATTGTATACCTGAGGTACAGTGGCTGTAGATAGGATCTTTATAGATATACAACGACATTTCAGCCGGCCAACTGCCAGTAAATTTAAGAACAAATTTGTTCTAGCTAGTGACATTTCATGACAGGAATGATAACTGAAATCGAAATAGATGAGGAGCACTATCCATACTAATATTATAAATGCGAAAGTCTTTCTGTCTATCTATCTGTCTGTCTGTTTTTACGGTCAAACCGCTGAACGGATTTTGATGAAATTTGGTATGAATATAGTTAAAGACCCGGGTTCAAACATAGGCTACTTTTTTACGCAGACGGAGTTGCGGGAAACAGCTAGTTTATAATATAGGATCTAACCCATGTATATAATTGTTTGTTAAGCACATGTTAGCTAATAGTAGATTATGATGTGAAGTTGGTTATTAATCACGAGGCAGCTATAGAAGCCGAGTATATAACCAATTTCGCTCACGAGTTGTCATACGACGATTTTCAACACATTTGCGAGGAAAAAACACTTAATTAACTTTTAATAAATAAAAGTCCCAATATCAAAATATTTCTTCACATTATCTTTTGTTGGTACACTTTAAATACTTTTCACATTTAGAAACATCATTAGAGTAAAATCGGGCTTGTGTATTTGTTAATCTGTTATTAATAGTAAATTAAATAGGCACAACAACAAAATAAATAAATTTAAAAATGAACAGACACTGACAGTCAATTTTTTTTAGCAATGGGTTTTACGGCCTTGGATACAAGTCCTATATAGCCCTTCTTAATTTTGCTACAAAAATCAGTATTTGTAGTTCAATACGGCTAATGTTCAGTAAAATAAATACAAATATGAAATTTAGCGTTGATTTATCATTTGAAAGCTAAAATAGTTTATATTTTTTGCAAAAACAATGAATTGGTTTGAGAATTAAAATCCTCTTAGCGTACATTTAAAAAAATTACCGTAACCATGGAAAACATTACTTTACAAGTACAATTATAATATAAATAACGTGTTGTTTACAACCCCCCATTAAGGGCCTAATTACAGTGTAATAAAAGTCACTTTATGAGCAAATGTGCTGAAAAATATACGTCTGCTCTCAAATTTAGCGCGAAAGCACGAGACAAAAACATTTAAGATAACATGAGCGTAACAAACTTTTCTTAATACGAGAGTAGTAGTCTACATTTAAAGGAGGAGGCTGTTGAACTTCGTAAAAGAAGACTTAAATGGCATTTGTATTTCTTTTTGTACAGACTGGTAACAGCCGAGGTATGGCCATGTTTAGTGCAAATCAAAAATAATCACTTTACAAAAATTTTATATTATTTTATAAGAGTTTCATTGTCTGTCTGTCAATGAGACTAGACCTATGGTGGGATTTAGTCGAATACGACACGTCTTTTAATCCCACGACATCAGTCCCTATTTCCCTATTAATATCCTGCTTAGTACTCCTGTATGTATGGAGGTCACAGTGTATGTGATTTGATATAGCGTGAAGAGGTAACAAAAAAACAAATGTAAAAACTGACTTTAGCTTTAATAATATAAGCCAATATGACTATAGGAACAGGATGTTCTCCGAGAAAAATTATTCACTATCAAAAGCTTTTACTTTGTCAGTTTTCCGTAAAAATAAGTACGTGCCATTTTCACAGGTAAAAGAAGCGTACGTGGGCTTCCTGAACCACTGCTACATCGACACTGAAGTGGAGATGAAGGAGATCTACTCCAGCAACTACATGTGGGACCTGTTCGAGTCCTCGTTCCTGCAGGATATGCAAGCGATCCTGCATTCTGATGCTGCAGGTATCATGAATTGGTTTTCAATTGATGATTATTTCAAAGAACTCACAATAATAACCAAGTTGGTAAAAAAAATCACTTCGATAAACCTAATACTTACCGAGATATGACGAAGTTAAATTCACTTAAATTTCGACGATACCTTAAGGCTCCTTAATAATACAATACAATACAATATAAATTTATTGCCCACATGTGGGAAATCCCAAAACTGAAATTATAACATTGTGAACAATATGGAGCAAAGGCCTATTGCTAAGCGATCTCTTCCAGCCAACCTTTGTACAAGTAAGAGAACATGATGTAAGGGTGGGCCCAGTAGAATTAAAAATAACGTCTACTGTATATCATACAGTTATTATTATTAATTGACCTGTGTTCTAATTTTTATTTTGATATTTAAAGGCCTCACATTAATGAGCATATTGGTAAAATCCGATAACCTAAAACATGCAAAGATAAATTCACTAATAGACTATCCAAAGCGCTTTGTACTAAAAGGAAGACGTCACGGCACGATTACGATTTTTGAGGTTTTGGCTCTCAATTTAATGAAATTTTTATATTTGTTAAGTACGTGCCCATCGATTTCTGATGCTCATGATGTCACTTTTTTTTTATAATTTTTGGACCTTGACACAAGCCTACCGTTTGAGTTAATCGTTATATAAACCACCTCAAAATGCATAAATCATTCCAGGCTCATCGGCCGGTCCGTCGTCGGATCCTTATCAACGGTCATCCGACACACGCCGAGCGTGGGTCAACTACGTGACTGACGTGTTGGTGCAGACTATATGCACTTTCTTCAATTCTCCGTTCAGTGATCAAAGTACTACTGTACAGGTATGCTATATTATAGTTTCACCGCAACCGGTGTACTGGCAAGCGCGGGGAAGTGGGGTGTGGGAAAGGAAGAGCATGAGATTCTTAGTGCCAGACAGATATTACGATATCGAATTAAAAAATTTTGTTGCTGTATATTTACATTCAATGTCCATCCTATTTTTACCCGACTGCGAAAGAAGGAGGGTTATGTTTTTTGAGAGTATGTATGTATGTATAATTGTTTGGCACGCTCTGCAGCCTGAACGGCTCGATGGATTTAAACTTAAAAGGTGTCGTTAGATTCGTATTTACTGTGTGAGTGACACTGGGAATATAAAAATAAAAAATGAAACGAAATGGCGGATTTTTTTGGGTATTTTTCATATTCAAAGTAGTTACACAGAAACGCTGTCGGGTTTTTGTAGTTTTTAAAATTACCGTTCAAAATGACTTTTAGCTAAGTACAATAAAAAATAAATATAATAAACTTTACGAGCCATATTTAGATATTTTATCTCATGTGCGTCTGACACTTCACCCCCCGTCTCGCTGCTCACATACCTCAGGCGCGGTACAGCGGTTGTGGTCAAGCTATAGAAAAGAAAGAACGGAAAACAAGTTAAAATGTTTATTTTTTGCCTAAACTTTCACACCCCATAGTTTCACACTTCAAAGTTGATTTTCCCATAGACATACAGGATGATAGAAACAAATGGCCAAATGTTTACAGTGAGTTATAAAAGAGTACATGGAACCACAAATTCAATTATTGGTTGATAAGATTTTTCAATTTTGACTAGATAAAGAATCTCACTTACATACAATACCTATAATTGGCTTCTAAATTGCTTAAGTTAGTTACCTATTGTATAGATATAAGCTGTTGGTCTTCCTTATAATAAATAAATACAAATATATTAAGAAACATACAATACAAAACTCTTTATTGCACAACAAGGATACATTGTGAAATAAAAGCAATTACAAGAAAAAACCTTGCGCCAAAGAAACGTACATCAATGTTGAAAACAACCCTTCCTTTTTGGTGTAAAAATGAAATCGATCTAATGTAAACCGTGCATATGAATATATCTTTTAATGTTCCTGAACTTTTGCCAGCCCTGGCCTAGCCATCATTGACAAAGTTCCGCTACTTGTCAATAGATGTCCAAAGTTCAGATGTCACTAGTATGTCGAAGTTACAATCTTAAATTGCGATATTTCATAAATTATGAACGTTTCAAATATTAGGTATAACTTTGAGAGCCATAAATATATCTTATTTAACAGAAACCAATTATTCAATGCTAAATTCTTAAAAATGTCGTGGAAAATCGTGATGCACTTAGGAGCTCGCGATCTATTTCTCGGTACGCTTTTGAACGAGTAGTGACAAGCTCCGCCCACTTTTGTGTCGGCGAGGCGCCAATGATCACATCACTGCACCATTTCAAACGCCATCTTCTCTTAGTAAATGCTCCGTTGTGCGGACTATATGCACTTCAATTCCTCCTTCAGTGATCAAAGTACTTACTGTACAGGTTGTAGCATACGCGCCGGGCGTGGGTATCTATCTACTCGCAATGATTATTAAGACATATATTACATTATCTCAGATAGTAGTAGCAGTCTAGAGTTCTCAAGTCGAGTGAATGTTTTTTTTACGTTTGTTACCTCGTCATATAGATCATTACCTGTGGAGACTTGTAATTGGCTCTTCAATATGCATTGAAACGACCATTGTTAATATGAATAGCTGTAAGTTAAGGCAATGTATTTCGGTTATAGCCCGACCAGGAAAATAGCAGCCTTGGCCTTATTGCGGAAAAATATTAGAACTATTTTCTTTTACTGGCAACTAGTTATTCAAATAACATTCCGTCATCTCAATGTCATCTGCCAAAACGAGACAGGAGTGTACATTGTGTATTTTGTGATTATCAAATAAAAATATTTATGAAAATGGTAAAAATAATATATAGTCATGAGAGAAAAGTGATAGGTATAAAAGATGTTATAATATTTGACGCGAATGAAAACGAAGGGTCTATTTCATTAAATGACATTGTCAATTTTGTTAACATGACATGCGATCAGTAGCGACGCCAATGCAGGGTTTTTATTTTCCTGGGCGGGCTATACCGAGACTCTTTTATTTATAGGCTTACACGCAAACTCTTGTCTAGTAATTACCAACTCATTATTTCCTCGAACCTTAAATATTTTAGTATTACATTATGAAAATTTTTTTTTCAATGCTTTCCATTAATCTGGATATATCTTCAGTGAGTATCGTTTCATAATTATATTGTAGGTAGATCATTGATGAATTAGGTCAAATAAGATTTAATTACAAAACATAACAAAAATAAATTACATAGTTAATTTTGTTATCAATAGGGTATTCCACTATTTTTTTTTATTATATCTACGTTTAAAAAAAATTTGTAGCACAGACATGTGAAAACAGAAAGATATTTTTTATCCTTTCAAAATTTAATAAGTTACAAGCCTCGATATTCGGTGGAGGGGGAATCTATCAGGAAACAAGAAAAGGACGACCTATTGTAATGTGGTCGTCACTGCCACTTGGTACACATTTTTTGTTGTTTTCGGAATCGGTTAATTTTTATTGTGTTTATTGTAAGGTATAAAAATATTGCCCATATATATAACTACCTCCATGTTCCAGTATGGTCCAGTGATGATGATGATGATCATTTGATTGTCAATCATCATCACTGGATAATGCCGTTGATTCCGGCTGCCATCTGGTGGTCATTAAAGGAACCACGTCTAGAGGCGCACAACTCTGACACCAGGGTTTACGTGGTCGATTGACAATGTAACCTACACGAAATGATGATGACGATGAGTAGCCTATAGCATAAAAAACAAATGTTTTTCTGTCGCAGACACGCCAGTCCATATTCGTGAAGCTGCTACAGACGACGTTCAGCATTTACCAGTGTCCGTGGCTGAGTCCGCCGCAGAAGTTAAATGTTGAGAAGTGCATACGGACCCTTAGCGAAGTTGGCAAGTACCTTTTCGAGTGGTATATTAAAAGTTTAGAAAAAAAACAATGTATGCTAGAAATCTTGAAAAATTTAGATCCTTTATAACCGTCTCCCGCGACTTTGCCCGCGTCAAAAAGTAGCCTATGTTTGACTCCGGGTCTTCAACTATATTCATACAAAGTTTAGCGATTTAGTCGTGAAAGCATAACAGCTTTTTTTTTTGATGTACCACCACGTAAGTCGGTGCCTGTATCTACTTGCAGGTTCAAGTAAATACAGGCACCGACTTTAATAACAGTTCTCGCATTTGCTGCATCTCGTACTATCATATTGCATCCAAACCTTTCACTCGATCATATTTCACGCTCATTATTACCTAGTTTAACACTATTCTGTCTTTCGCAGCCAAATCTCGAAGCATAGCAATACCGCTAGAACTGGAGGCTAAGATCCAGACGGTGTTCGAGAAGGCGGCGGCGCTGTCACGGCAGACCAGCAAGTGGCTGCTAGCATCCAAGACCTCCAAGCTGGAGAAGATGCAGTCACAGGTATGATGATTATGACTGATCAGTTTGTTCACAAGGAAATAATCCCAGTCAAAATACAGAATTAATACTGTATGCAGAACATAATGTTACTATAGTTCGGGATTTGGTCACAGAATAAAGAAAAATTACCTTCAACAAAGCTGGAGAAGATGCAATGACAGGTATAGTTAGTCCATTAGGTTTAGACGCGGCTAACACGCGTGCGCGATGAGTGTCAGAAAAGGGTTCCATTTACAAATTTGTATCAGTCCTTTTTCTTCTGAAAATGTAGCGACGCTGAAGAAAATTTTATGAGATTAGAAGGAGTATTATAGTGTATAAAACTGCACAGAGTTTGGTCTTACAATAATCAAGTAATTTAAAACTTTAACTAACACATTAATTTTTAACTTACACTTGTATTGTAAGAACCCTTATTGTGCAACAGTTTCATAAACTACTATGACATGTGTAAAGTGACATTTTAAGATATTTTATTGATTCAGGCGTTACTTTGCTGAAGTTAAAGTTACAAGCACTTACCAAATTATTTTGCGTGCTTCCGCCACCAGTGACACAAAACCATCGTACCGCTGTCCACCCCTTCCTACTACTACCACCACAACTAAGTGGTGGGATTATGAAACATGTTAAGTAATAGAGAATTATTTAAATCAGTTTGTTTATTAATTAACTGAATATTTAAATTTATATGTTTATTTATTTCTAATTGCTCCAAAATGTTAAACCTTAACCCTTTCTCTTCAACATGTAATATTTTATATGTATGATTAGGTGACAAATTATGATTTTGTTCTAATAAAAGTCCCGCAAAATTAGACCTATCTAGGTGTTAACAGTGGTGGGTGGGTGCCGGCCGGCAATAGTTTGCATGAACTAAAGTGACATTAAAGTTTTGTTTTTAATTTTGATATTTCAGTATGAGGTTACATAAAATATAGAAATGAGTCTATTTGTTTCACACGTATACCCTATTCTCCACAGTCGAACCTCCAAAACGACCGATCGGTAATGGAAGGCCTGCAGGAGATAGTCTCGCTGTTGGAAGAACAGCTGCGACCACTGCTGCAGGCCGAGCTGTCCCTGCTCGTGGACATCCTGTACAAGCCGCATCTGCTGTTCTCCAGCGGCGGAGAACAGGCCGACACCAGCGGCATCTTTATATCCAGGTGATTCGAGAAGATTCTTTGAAACTTTCTAGGACAAGGCGGAATAATAAAGTGCTTTTAAAACAGTCTGTAAGTTGTTCTAGGATAGTTTTTGTTAGGATAGCAGCGGCATCTCCGTCCCTAGATCTATGAGTGCTTCTAGAAGATACCGTAAGACTATTCCAGGACAGTCTCTGCTAGCTAGTACACGTTGGCAAGATCATTTCCATCTTCATCTATCCGTGCTTCTAGAACATTCTGAAGTGTCATCCTAGAAATCTTTGCTAAAATAAATAATTTCGATATTCCGTACTCTATTCCAATGCAGCAGAAGTGCAAATGTAACTATTAATTAATATAGTATCGGTTTTCAGATTAATTCGCCACACGGAGAAGCTTCTAGAAGAGAAAGAGGAAAAGTTGTGCGTCAAGGTGTTGCGCACGCTGCGTGAAATGATGGCTGCCGACCCGGAGTACGGAGAGAAGGTAGATTCACTTTATTATCCCTTTATTTATATTTCACTATAAATTCCTAGGTAGTCCAGGATCCACTTTTATTTTTGCCGTGACATAAATTGAAGTTTCATGCGGGGGTGGCTTAAAGGGTGACGTAAAAAGAGTTTTTTTTTTAAATAGGCTATTTGACTGTGTCCATACTTGGACAAGATTTTTATAAGGAACAATAACTACACTTAAAACTAGCAGATTCCGAAAACAACAAAATTGGTTGATATTTAAAGCAGTAATTAGCATTTAAAATTTTCTGTTAAAGGAAAGTGGGGGCGCGGTGGGGGTGTCTTGCTATCTCTTTTATACACACGAAACCAAATGCCAGTGACGTCACAGCACACACAGTGCATCATTTTTTTGGTTTTTCACAATTTCCCCTTCCACCGAATTTCAAAGGCTTATAACTTATTTATTTTTGCACGGAATAAAAAACATCTTTCAGTTTTCAGTGTCTTATACTGATATTTATTATATGAATGATAAAAAAAATTATATGATATTTTTTTTAATTTTACAGGCGTATAGTACTATATTCACCAAAAGTTAAGAATTTATGTTTTTCTTAACACATTCGCTGCTGATTAATTATAACAATCCATTTTTAATAGTTAAATAAAAAACACTAAAGGTCCTCCCACTCAGCAGTTATATAACGCTATAAAACATTGTGTTAAACGATAACATTCTATAACAATGAAGACAATTTATGCGTATGAAATGTTAGACAACAAAGTTATGCAACATTCTCTTACATTATATAACTGCTGTGTGGAAGCACCTTATCATCATTGTCTTAGCGCCTTCCTGGTTGCATCGTAAGCAGTCTGCTTCGGAGCCCAGGGTCCGTTTAGATAAAATATAGCACACCATGAGTCAATAAACGTTATAATATCCGTTTACCCAGGGTAACCAACTCCGCAGCAAGTTGCTATCACAATACTTCGTAAACCGGAAGTCGGAGCCCAAGATCCAGCCTCCGCCGCCTTCCATCACCGTAACACATGGCCCTGGTGGTAAGTCTATATATTTTATCTTATATAGGTACGGCTTACTAGCCGTTTTCCGCAGCTCCGCCTGCGTCAAAAAGTAGCCTATGTTTGACCCCGGGTCTTCAACTATATTCATCAAAATCCGTTCAGCGGTTTGGCCGTGAAAGCGTCACAGACAGACAGACAGACTTTCGCATTTATAATATTAGTATGGATGTATTAACATCTGGTGTAAGTAATAGACGATATCACAAGCAACTAATTAAACACACATTTAGTTGATTTCTGTATTTCTGAGATAAACACTAGATCATAATAACTAGTTTGCTTGTGCAGTTAAATCTACACATACTATTTAATTATATTTAAACGAATGATCATATTACAGTCATCAGAAAATTGCAAACGGCCTATATCAAATATTTTCGGTGTATTTTGATCCGTATAGATGTTGCTCGCTAAGTGTCATGGGTACACACGAGTGGCCATATTGCCTATAAATACATTATTCATTGACAATTGGAGATTTGCATGACTACTTAAGAATATTCTTCAAACTCAAATTTAAAAAAAAATCCTTAGAGAGACAATTTCAAAATATATATATATTTAGAAGTTGCATAAGTAAATCTATACTAATGAGTATAAATTTGAAAGTTCTCCTTTAACGGAGAATTTATTTGAGTTCGAAGAATTCGATTAAATAGTCATTAACGACTCTTAAAGCGTCGGTTAATCGTCAATGTCGCAAATGTTTAATTAACACTGTCTGGTTGTCACTTCACGAGATCATATTACTATCTGATTTCTGACTAGCTTATTACAGAGATTAACTGATAAAAATGTTTTATTTATCACTTTTTTCACAAGACTATCGTTCTGAATATTTAATTTTCAACTAGCATAGACTGGATATAGACTTAGCTGATATATTTTTATTCCACCGCGCATGCAGAGGTCCATCCGCATCAGATCAAGACAGGTGCGCCAACGGATGACGTAATCACTGCTTTTGTGTCCATGCACTGTTGGCTTCTTGCAGAATTGTTCGGTTCTATTTTTGAAAAGTGTGATTCACGCAAAACTTAAGATTATCGTTCGATAACGAATAGTTTTCATTCGTCGTAATCGATGAGTTAGAACGATTTACATTCGACATGAATCATGCCTTTCAAGAGTAGGGCACTCTTGTCTGTTTCACCATTTGCTGAAAAATAAATAAATTATTTATTGATACGTCACATTACAAAACACAATGATTAACTTATTTCACAATATTTTAGCTGGTTACTTTATTCATATTTTTTTTGTCAGTTTTTAATTGTTAGATAAACGTATTATAAGAGATTTATTTAGTACCAATATAGCTTTATCAGCCAGCAGCCTAACGGGCCGGCCCATTCTTTTTGTGAGAATTTCAGTTTTCTATAAAATAACTGTTTTAGGTCAGTGCTAACCACTCAGCCTTTTCGGCAAATGCGAGCAATGCAAACTCGCGAGCGGTAGCAAACGCTCAATGCCATAAGGGCCGACACTATTGTGTCTGAAGGGTATAAAGTGCAATATATATGAGTAGACCGTTTGCTTTGATGTTTTACCGTTTTTATAAAAGCATACAACTTGTGTTGCCATATCCTAAGATATTCCATACAACGCGCCAAGAACGATATACTCACACACGCGCCTTTCACTGACAACTAGCAAAGCTTGTATAAACACGCCCGCTAGTGTTAAAAGTATGGCACGCGCGCTTCACTTGTGTGAGTGCATCGTTCATGGTCCGTTGTATGACCATTCTGTAGATTATTTATTTATTCTGTTCCCGAAGCCCCGAGCTCCGCCAAAATAAACTGTTTTGCGTGGTATTTTTATAAAAATATAAAGCATGAATTTTCCACAGTTTCTCAAGTTTGTGTTAGTTTCCGCATGCCTGCATGAGTTACTGCGCACGTGATGTTTTGTGCACTTAATCTAATTTAAATAGTTCTCCCTTTTTAGTTTAAGTTTTCGATTGTGCCTTATGAGTAGTGAATGTCAATTACATTTTCAACGGTTGATAAATCTCTGATACTCTACCAAAATGTCTTTTTTTATCATTGTATTTTTAAAGTTAATTAGCGCCGCACAATACATCTCTGTTTTTTTTAATGGTTGGTCTTAATGGACTGGTAGAGAATGCTTTTGGCAATAAGTCCGCCAATTGTCTTTTAATTTGTGGTTCTGTTAAGATTTATAAATAAATTCTACAGTGGATGCCAAGCCAAATGCGCTTTGCACTTTGCCGTGATGCGTTGAAAGCTAACGGGGAGGCCTGTGCCCAACAGTTGAAGTCCCACTAAGACTACTAAAAATAAAATACCGGTAGAAAACGGTTGTTTATCCGGTATTCTACCGTTTTGATGTTGAAAACCCATCACTACTTATGAGTGCCCGATCCTGCCGGACGGTTTTATTTCAATCTCGCCAATACAATCGAATTGATAGCTCTGATTTATTTATCCAAATAGCAATCCCGATTTTATCAACAGTAATATATTTAACAGTATATAATTTTACTATATGGTGGCTTACTATCTCTTACTTCCATCCAAATGCAAGTGAGTAAGCGAGATGTCTAAAGCTAAGCTTCTTGCTTACACTCTCGTATATGGATGGAATTCAGAGATGATATTAAGCTAACTGTAGTCGAATAATTTTCTTTCGTTTATAAAGGATTTTTGTTGGATATCGAAAAATATTCCTTCGACATGTATGTCATGTCATACATTTCAAAAATAGAGCTCCTGATCCCAATTTTATAAAAACTTTGACTATATTTTTTATAAAATATGATATTTTTTTTTTTCATTGTAATATTTATTCCTTGCTTTGAAAACATTGTCTTTGTTATTTTCTTAAAACTCTCGTCTATTTACACGCAGCCAAGGTATTACTTCGAACGGGACAAACCTTGGCACAAGTCCAAGCACACCTGGACAAGGAGGGCGCCTCAGACCTGGTGGTGGACCTGGTCATCAAGAGTACCAACCGACCGGCCATTTTCTTAGAAGCTATACAACTTGGTAAGTGTCTTACCCCTTTATTCATAAAATTAACGAACGTTAGTTTAAGCCTTCATTAACTAAAATATGTTTAATCCCTTTCTGTCTTATCTATACTGTACCGCCTCCCATTTTTCTTTCTATTTTTCCCTATTCACCCTAAAGGTTGGCTGGAAGAAATTGCAATAGCATAAAATCCGTCTTTGTACACATTGTTTAAATTAATATCAAAACGTTTAAATTTTGTGAATGAGTATATCTATCTATCTATATTTGACGTCGTCACGATTTTTCACGTTTTACTTATCCAAGGTTTGTTAATTTTAATTAACAAGTGGGTTAGGATCTCCATACATTGCCCACACCGCTGCTGTCGAAAGCTTCATAACTCTTTTTTTATTTTACATATTTAAACTGCTTCTGTGGTGCCTTAGACCTTGTATGTTGGATTCGATTACCACGGGAAGTAACATTGTTTAGTAGTTTCCAGTTCGGTAACGACGTTGCTGCATGCTTGAATCACCTCGTGATCGACTGTTAGAAAAATACTTTGCTTTAAACAAATAATGTGATTACACGATTGTTTTAGAACAATGATGATTCCGTGCTTCGGAACGGAAGGCACGTTAAGCCATTGCTCTCGGCCATGGAGCAATTACAAAGAGGAGATGCCGTTTGAAATGGCGCAGTGATGTGATCATTGGCGCTTCGCCGACACAAAAGTGGGCGGAGAGTACCCCGTACGTCTGCCTTCCGCCCCGTGTAGCCTCACACATACTTTCTTACAAAACGCTTATTACGGCATCTCCTCTTTGTTATTGCTCCATGGTCTCGGCCGCCATGTGGTTGTAGTTAAAAGTATCACGTCGGAGGCCAGTTCAGCACCTCTACAACAAGATTTCCTAGTTACCTTGCTTATCCACCAGAGGCGACAGAGGCGCTGTACAGGTTTGCCATACTAAATTGTTAACGCAGTCGCTAGCGTCTGCGTCAATGAAATCTCATGGTAGACGTACCGATCTACATTGACACTGCACATGATCGATTGACTATGTAACCCACACGATATGAATTAATGACAGTAATCAATGACGGTTGTTCAACAGGAATCGCTCTTCTAGAAGGTGGCAACCCTATTATCCAGCACAGCATATTTACAAAGCTACAGAATGGAGAAATATCACAGGCATTTTTAAAGGTAAAACAAAATAATATATTAATATTATATATAAAATAATTGTAATACGTAAAATTAAGTAAGTAAAAACACTTTATTGCACCATAGAAAATTACATACGAAGATATGTTGTCTGTAAAAAAGAAAAATGATAAATAAATTAACCCTTTGAACGACGCAAGGAAAATTGTAACGCTGTTTTCGCGACTAGCTTTCTCCGTGTCCAGATATTTAAAAAGGTCATTGGTCGGCGTGTCTAAATTCAGCTTATGAAAAAATATTACTAGAAGAAATAAAATAAATGATAAAGAAAAATGTTTTATACTCGGCACAAGTATTTGTCTTTGTGTTTTTCTATTACACGACTGACCAAAGAGTGTAGTGTTCATGTATGTTTGTATGTATGTGAAATTCTCTATTTAACGGATATAGACGTATGAGGTGTCTTTAGATTCCTTGCTTTTTTCCGAATGTCATAGGGTATTTGACGTCATCACAAAAACAATATGGCGGACTATATACGCAATAAAAGGCAGACTGAAAAAAATTTTTAGTAACCTAATCGAATGGGGTATCAAAATGAAGAGGTTTATAAGGAGATTACAAAAATGTAAATATTTTTTATGATTCAATGTATTTTTTTGACAAAAAAATATATGATTTGTATAGCAGTCAGTCGTGTTTTTTATTTTTAATAATTAGCTTCTTTTAATAATTTTATTCTTATTTACAAGTCTTAAATGTGGTAAATATTCATTGAAGAGCCCAGCAGTGGGACACGAAATACCTAACAAAAATTATTTATATGTTATTTGTGCTAAATAACAATTATAAACGCTGTCGGTTGTGCAGGTGTTTTACGACAAAATGCGAGAGGCACAACAGGAAATAAGGTCACTGGCCGCCAGCAGCACGGCTGCGACAACCACTGACAAACAACGCACCAATAATGCGGAAAAGAAGCCGCAAACTCCTGAAGGTACGTTAAATTGGCTGAGCGTAAGCAAAGTCTCCACTTCGAGGCCGGCCAATTTTACTTTTGTACGAAAAAATTTATGTTCTTGGCTAGGTCGCATTTCTCAACAGATCCTCATGAAACTTGACACACGTGTTGCTTGATTTATAAAAAAAAAATATGTCGAGAGTTCTTTTTGATTGGGGGAAAAATGAGGGCAAATATGTAGGCTTATTTCTAAATGGATCCTTACAAAACTTGCTTCAAATGTTATTTAGTTTATTAAAAAAAAAGTCAAGAGCTTTATTGATTGGAGGAAAAATGAGGGCAAAAAGGGGAAAGTTTGGTAAAACATTACTTAAGGGATTTTAATCATACTTACGTGACAACAGCATAATGTGCCGGGTTTTCTTTATGTTGTAAAAAAAAAATTCAAAAGGGGTCTATATACCTATCGGCACGGTTTCCGCTTTGGTCGGTCAGAAAAAACTGTGTCGCTCCTTGACAGAACTCTGAACAGCTCCAACAATCTCTTGAGGGTGAAAGGTGCGAGGATTTGATCCACGTCATCTTTGACATTATCATAGAATAGCTCTTTACTAACACAAAATGGATATTTGTTTTATCTCAATAAAAAAAATTGAATCTTTCTACTCCATCGACCATCGGTTCTCCGCGCTACGAGCACCGCCTACTGCCACTTAAAAAAACTAACCCGATGGGCTATGTCGGTGACTTTTGTCGTTCTACGTACATAGACATTGGTGACAACTTCCTTTGACATTAGTTTTTATTTGAAGATGAACCTATTATAATGTCCAGGTGCTCGAGCCGCCGGCCCCATAGTGGTGGGCGAGGAGATGGATGAAGAGGTGGCAAGCGCGTGCGGCTCGGCCGTGCACGCCTACTCCGACATTCACACCATGTCACACGGTAAGATTGCTCTTTTTCGGTCGAGCCTGTTTTCCCCAGCTGCATCTTCAGGCCAAGCACACACCAACAAACAAATTTAAAATAAACTTTAAATACTATGACATGCGGATGAAAACGATTTATACGTCAAGATCGATCATAGCGAGAGGCGCGCAGTGGTTCGCAGGTACCACCGTGCCCCACGGTAACAATACTCTTGTTCTTCTCCGGCCAAGCGTGTTTTACACTGGCTCTACAGTATCATTGTCGTCCAAGATTTGAGTACCACCATGTGTCACGGTAAGAATTCGTTCAATTAGTTATTATTGGAAAGTATAATTTTGTAAATTGACGTTCTCAAGAAATACTGCAGTGGAGTTTGTGGCGCCGCCTCTTTTCCACTTGCGCTTTGGAAGTGGTAGTAAACCTAATATAAGTAAATACACGTCAATAAGTAATATTTATATCCTTTAGTGACAATAAACGATTTCATTTCACTTTTCTTATTCGGCGAAGCCTGTTTTTCCCTGCTTCAGAGAGCCAAAGGAACGCTTCAATCGTCGTCCTTGAGTACCACCATGTCCCACAGTAATGTCATTCACTGGCTATGCCGCCCGTGATGCCCCCTCAAGTATAGGCAAACAAATATACGAACTCACGTTGGCATTGGGGGAATTCACCACGGTGAATTTTTTGTAACGTATTTACGTCATTTGACTAAAACAAATATGAAATGCGAAATGGTGGAAAAACTGCACTTAGACATTTTCTTGGAGCTATTGGCAACAAGCATGAAAATCACATTATTTATTTATTTAATCACAATATTATTATTTCCCACGGGAAGCATTCTTTGTTTAGCTGTTTCCAGTTTGGTTAGAACATTGCAAGCTTGAATCACCTTATTGTCTGATAATAAAGATGATTCCGTGCTTCGGAAGGCACGGTAAGTTATCGTCAAAGCAACCACGTCAGAGGCCCAGAGGCGATTCCGCACAACTGATATCAGGGTGTACCTCATGGAGCAATCACAAAGAGGAGATGCCATAATAAGCGTTTTGAAAGAAAGTAGGTACTTGTTCGGCTACACGGGGCGGAAGGCAGACGTGCGACATGCTTGGTTTCGGCCGTGGCTCCGACCATGGAGCACGAGCAATGACACCACTGCAGTGTCAGCGAGGCGCCAATCTTCACATCACTGCGCCATTCCAAACGGCATCTCTTTGTAATTGCTCCATGTTGTACCTACATGGTCGATTAACAATGTAACCTACAACTATATGATTATTGTTAATGATTTGCATCCAGGCACCACAGTCCTGGAAGAAATAATGGCCGAAAAGAAGATGGAAGCCGGCAGCTCGGACGTGCTTCCCGCTAAGGTGTCCGTGATGCGTCCCATACTGCGATTTTTACAGCTGCTGTGCGAGAACCACAACCCGGACTTACAAGTATGTCGTTCGACATCAAACTAATAAATAATAACCTTTAAAAGTAAAATAGGCGACAATTGAAATAGAAGACGAATAATTTTCGATTTCATGTTTAAATGAATGACCTCACTATAATAGGCACATTGGTAAAAAAACACGTCGATAAAACTTAAACTAACTGAGATATGACGAAGTCAAACTCACGTGCATTTTGGACGATACCAAACGCTCCATATTAATGGATACCTAGCGGTGACGTCACGCCTAGGTTATTTACAAGGGTGAGACCAAAATTTGTTCGACAAGTACATTAAATGTTGTGTAAATAGTTCCTAAATGAAAGTTTCTTTATAATAATATAATTTTTTTGATAATTTTATATTTTCAAAATGGACTTTCCCATCGATTTTTAAATTGTTATATAAAATCGCCTGTGCAAAATTTCAAAGTGAAAATTTCAACAATGAGCCTAAATACATGTATGCTGATAGCATCACATTACTTTTTCAATTTTGAACCTTTCGTCTAGCCAATTCTTACTAGTACTAATGTACGGAACTGACACACGAAACAGATACCTATATATTAGCGATATCAATAAATTTATAATTACAGACCACTGTTGAGCTTTTGATTATTGCCACTTGTGATTTATTTTATCTTTATAAGACCGGCTGGTTTCCTTGTTACCTTAATATTATTGAAATTATAAAAATAAAAGTAGTAAATATAAGTAATATAATAAATAAGTCTAATATTGCAAGCTGCTTCTAGTGCAAATTCAGTCAAAGTATTTTGATGAATTATCAGATCAAACAGAACAAGTAAAAAAAAACCAAAAATTTATTTGTTAGAAATAAACCATTTGATAAAATCCTATTATTTTTATATAACATAAACTTTAATATAGTTATCAAAACATTTGGCTTATTGTTTTCATTCTGTTTTCATAAAAAGTAATTCGTATTAATGAACATTTTTGTATGTTAATCACTTCGAGCAAAATTAACCCCCGTTTTAAACGAAATAACAAAATGTAATAAAAACATTTCTTCGCCAGAATCTTTTGCGAAACCAAAACAACAAGTCGAACTACAACCTAGTATCCGAGACGCTGATGTTCCTGGACTGCATTTGTGGCTCTACCACGGGTGGCCTGGGCTTGCTCGGCCTTTACATCAACGAGGGCAACGTGGCTCTCATCAACCAGACCTTGGAAACTCTCACCGAGTACTGCCAGGGTATGTCGTGAGTCCTAGATTTGGCGGTACTGTGTAATCACAATGGAGCGGCCGACCAGACCAACAGGAACACTGTCAGATTTGACAGGCTGCCTTAGGCATCTGACACGACTGCCATCTATTGATAACAAATGGGACCAGAGCGGCTTAACACGCCTTGCGTAACTCGCAATAGAAAATGCCACTAGATAATGTCATGTAAACTTATGCAAGTTGACTGACAGTCGCAACTTGCAGATATAAGCTATGTATTTTCGTTTGAAAGTTGCTGCCTCACAGATTGTCAGGCATTTCTTGCAAAAGTTTTCTTGCAAGTGTAAATGAGGCCTCAGACTAAGCTAGTGAGCTCATTCAAGCATATTATTTAGGGAGAATAATTGGTTTACTTTTTATAATCTTTTTTTGTACCTTAGAATGTTTATTACGCTTTTAAATTTGTGTGTTATATGTATTAATTATACGAAACTTAGTTAAATATTGATCCCAGGTCCCTGCCACGACAACCAGAACTGCATAGCCACCCACGAGAGCAACGGCCTGGACATTATCACGGCTCTCATATTAAACGACATCAACCCCCTCGGCAAGACGCGTATGGACCTTGTTCTGGAGTTGAAGAACAATGCTTCTAAGCTGTTGCTCGCCATCATGGAGTCGCGGAATGACTCTGAGAACAACGCGGAGAGGATACTGTACAACATGAATCCTAAACAGCTGGTGAGTTATAAAATACCTCTTGTCAACTGGTGATTCATATTTACTGAAATGATTTTTATATTTCCATGTTTTAAATAGAGTTTATTTTATACATACATACATACCATTACGCCTTTTTCCCGTAGGGGTAGGCAGAGACTACGGATTTCCATTTGCTACGATCCTTACAAACTTCCCTCGCTTCTTCTACGCTCATCACTCTCGTCATACACGCTCGTCGATTACGGGTACTCCTGACATCTCTCTTTTTTAATATGTCTGCGATTTGGTCGCAGTATGTTCTCCGAGGCCGGCCCTTACCGACTTTTCCTGTCACCTTTGATTTATAAATACCTTTCGTAAGTCTCCTTTCATTCATCCTTTCTACATGCCAAACCATCTTAACATGCCTTTTTCTATTTTGGTCACTACATCCTCATTCACATTTATTTAGTTTATTTTATCTCAGTAAATAATGTAAACGTTTATTTTTTTTTGCATGGTTGTGTCCAGGTTGATGTTGCGTGTTCAGCCTTCCATCAAGAGCACGCCGTGGACGCGGACTCGGACTGCGAAGACGACGCCCCCGTGCAGGGCGTATCCCCGAAGGAAGTGAGTGCTTGTCATGCAAATATACTAACTGTCATAGTGGTTGGTGTACCTTGTGAGGTATCCGTACTTTCCTATCCATACTTCCATATTAATAGTATCCATACTTTACAAATGCCTCTGTGGTCCAATGGTTTCGAACCGGAGAGGAGAGGAGGAGAGTGGAGGGTTCATAACCTGATATACGGGAATAGAAGCGAGTAATCCTAGTTCAGGTGTCAATCCGCCATATAAGCATATTGTAGCTATTTTATACGTATTTCTGATTTAAGTATATAAATATGCTTGTTATGTCAGTATCATATGGTGAGTAATAAATATATTTTATTTATTTGAATTCCACAGGTGGGCCACAACATCTACATACTATGCCACCAGCTAGCCAGCCACAACAAGGAACTCGCCGCTCTTGTCAGAGCGTCGCCCTCCGGACACAATGCGCCCGCGCTGCAATACTACCGGACTCACACGGCGCAGATAGAGGTCAGTGACCGCGCCATCTGGCGGCAGTCTGATAGAAGTCTTCAAAATGACCTATGTGTACTGTAGAGTCATAACTCTTCGGTTGATATCCGGCTCGAAGGAACAATGTTAGCGGTCCTACAAGGATTTAGTTGCTCTAGTAAATTTATGCGTTACAATGCGCCTGCGGTACAATACTTCACAGACTGACGACTGTGCAAAGTAACTATACTTCATATGAAATAGTAATTTATTTAATAACCATTTATGCTAGCCTTAATAACTGAAACAGGAACAGAAATATTAAATAAGCTGTTTCCTGCGAAAAGTAGCCTATATTTAACCGCAGGTCTTCAACTATATTCTTTTAGGGGTTTAGCTCTGAAAGCGTAACTGACACTTTCGCAGTTAAGTAATCTATACTAATATATCCATACTACGAGTAATATTATAAATGCGAAAGTCTGTCTATCTGTCTGTTACGCTTTCACGGCCAAACCGCAGAACGGATTTTGATGAAATTTAGTATGAATATAGTTGAAGACCCGGGGTCAAACGTTTTTTGGGTTTTTGACGCAGGCGGAGCTGCGGGAAACAGCTAGTACTAAATTTACTTGAACTAGTGTGAAAGTATGGACTACGTCTGTAGTTCTTTTAAGTTTGTGACGTGTTTGCGTTTGTGCGTGCTTGATTGATTGATTGATTGCAATATTGACTTCTTCGTTTCGCGATTTTAAACAACTGGTATGGAACAGATAGTGTTCCCTATCCCGGAGCTCGGCGAGTATCTGCCGGCAAAAAAACGAGGAATTGAATTCTATTTCATTAAAGGGTTTCACCAAAGACGAAGTTGTATTCCAAGGATAATGACGCAATTTCTCGTATGATTAAGTTTTACATTTCACCACTGTTAATCGTGGGGCGCACTATAAGTTTCCGGAATGAATATGAAAAAATACTATTAAAGGTACAAAATTAATTTATTGTTTTTCAAAATAATCTCCCTTGGCGTCTATGCACTTTTTCATTCGATGAAACCAGTTTTGAAACTTTTGGTGCCACTCCTCTGTGGTGACCTCTGAAACGTGTTTTTCATACTCCTCGACAGCCTCTTCTGGTGATGAAAATCGTTGACCGCGTAATTGGTTCTTAATTTTTGGAACAGAAAAAAGTCACAAGGTGCCAGGTCGGGACTGTATGCAGGATGACTCATGAGTTCTACATTTTTCGCCTTCAAAAAGTCGTTTGTCTGTCTGACCATGTGAGAACTAGCATTGTCGTGGTGCAGGATGATACGGCGTTTACGGTTATTTTTACGGAGTTCGTCAATAACTTCCGGCAAACAAATGGTTGTGTACCAGTCACTATTCACTGTACGACGATTCTCTAAAGCAACAGTAGCCACGTGTCCAGTTTTATTAAAAAAAGAAGCAATCATCCGCTTAGATGCACTTTTCACGCGCGCCACTTTGGTTGGTTTCGGCTCATCTTGAAGACCCATACGCTCGATTGCTGCTTTGTTTTCGGATCGTAGCAATAAATCCATGTTTCGTCACCTGTTACTATGTCCCACACCAAATTTGACGCACCTTCGTTGAATCTGGTAAGCATGGCACTGCACCAAGTGACGCGGTCCGTTTTTGAGCCTCGGTCAAGTTGTGTGGGATCCACCGCGAGCACAGCTTTCTCACACCCAAATGTTTGTGTAGGATTAATTGTATTTGACTCATGCCTATTTCTAAGGATGCGCGAATTTCATAGTAGGTCACATGCCTGTCTGTTTCAATCATACGGCGCACAGCATTGATGTTTTTGTTGGTCACAGCGGTGGACGGCCGACC